>JAPDSC010160296.1:36360-72378 GCA_026290005.1 Latrodectus geometricus
ATATAGATATATATAATTATATAATTTTTATTGGGTTTAAGCAATAAATTGAAATAATAAATACCAATTTCCGTAATAATTATAAATTATAATATTTCAAATTTAGAAAATGTTGAGAATTTAAATGAATAATATACATATATACTTTGAAGAATTCAAATACTCATATTTTTATGTTAAATTCATGAAGAATGGGTATGAAAATACTTAAAACATAAAACATAAGGATTTGTAATGTTGCATCAAATAATTCCTATTTTGCCCACACCTTTTTCTAGTGCTGTTTGCAGCACCCTATTTGTTTTATGCTATTTTCTAGCCTTTCAAATTACTACATTTGGCAAAAATCCTTTTCTCTCTGGCATTAGGGAATTTCTCCTTGTTCGCTGTTCAGTTGCAAGACGTCATTGAGGAAGGTTTAGAAGCCAGCCTTTTTTACTCTTGCTTGAATACGAAATGGAGCTTCATTACTATTGACTAGAAATAATGAATTTTGGACGAGTGAATGTAGTACTCGTATTGATTTTTAACTGTTTTCCGCGAGTCATACTATAATGCTTGAAAACTTCGCTCTTTCACGTCTGCTGTGCTGGTCCATCCTCCAAGCTTATAGATTGCTCTGACATCCAACTTCCATAAAGTAGAAGAAAATTGATGAAGGCTACTCTTCCAAGTATCTATGCAAGTTGGTTATCATCTCCTTAGTTAGTCTTCTCCATTGATGCGTCCTGTTCCAACTCCATGAAGGTTTTGCACCACAATAAGTAATTTTTCTTTAGTTCGATGACCTGTAACAAGTGCATCCTTTATGCCTAACACTTCAATGAAATCACCTCCTCATTTTGTTACAAACTGTCTGGTGCTTAAAAAATCTCAGAAATTATCGACTGCGAAATACGTTGTATGAAACATATTTAATTTTTGAATTAATTGATGCTTTGTGAGTTTGAATGAGATTATATGCTTTCCTATTTTTCAAACACTTATAATTATTTTAAATTGTATTTTATAAAATAAACTGATTACTTCCATCAAAATAAAAAAGGGGGTATCGTTTTATTTTGTACATTGCTCATGCACACAACGTTTTAATTTTGCCTTTAGAATCTTAACGCCCCACTTCTGTGATCACTCAAACCTGTCACCAGGATTAAAGTTAACCAAGCATTTTTAATCATATTCTAGAGAAATAATATCACTCATATTTTTATAATATATTATTTAATTATAAAAATGATGCAAAGAACATGTATGTTTTTATTTATAAAGGAAAAATCTTGAGATTTTAATCAAGAAGAATTATTTGATTTTAACTTAGCTAAATTTTGGAGCCATATATCAACAATTAATCCAACCAAGTTTATCTCAAAATACATTTAGAAAGAGAATTATTTTTAAGTGTTATATAATTGACCAAAATACTTATTGTGCTTTTGATGTGTATTAATTTTATAAATTTATTTAACTTTTCATAAGTAATTTTATTGATATAAAATGGAATATTTTAAATTCTCGTTAAAATACAATAATTAAATTTATTTTTTAAGAAAACTATTAGCAAGATAACTGGCATAAATAGAGCCTTTTTAATTCCAATGAAAAACTATTCTTTGGCAAAAAAGAAACTCTTGATTCCTATCCAAAGCATACATTTTTTAGGAAAATAATGATTCAAAATATATGAAAAATATCAAATGAGAATATAATACTATTTAATGTTTTCTGTTTTGAGAAAGTGTTTTTTTAAGTTTTTGTGTATATCATTACGGGATTTCTGACAATTGAGAAAATATAAATGAAATATTTTTGATATATTACAAAAATTTCTAACAAGAATTTTATTGTTATACTCATAATTGAATAGTAATATGCATATTTGTTTTACCTCCTTATTAAGGAAGTTATGAATATTATTTAGAGCACTTTTTCTGTATTAAATTCGTACATTTATTTAAGCTGACTGATAAATTTCAGTGTAGAAAAGAAATGAGAACATTTATAGTCGGATTTTGTGTTGTAGTTTCTATTAAAAATAATAATCGTAACACATTCAAATTCTTATTCGTTCTCGTAAAGAATCAAAATCAATTTAGATATTATGTTATTATGAGAAAGAATAAATTTGATTTCTTGCGAGAAAAAATAAATTTGACTTCTTACGAGAACAAATAAATTTGACTTTTTACGAGAACAAATATTTTTTCTTGTTTAGGACAATGTCATAAACAAAAAACAATAAGCCTTCATACGATTTAGATGTCTTTATACAGTTAGATGAACAACTACATTGGTTTTGAAATTTATCTTTCTCAAAATATTTAATTTTCATGCCTGCTACACAAAATGTAATGTTACCTAGAACATTATTAAAATTTACGTTTGATTTAAAGTTGTTTAAGTTTAGGTTTTTCGTAACGTTCAATAAGCATAATTTTAGTTAAACGAAAATGACAGCTGTAATTTAAATATATTTATAATAAATAGAAATTTCAGAAACGTTAATAATATTTCAAATAAATTAGCTGTTATAAAAATAAGAAGAATATTAATAAGTTCTCTTATTTAAGAGAAAAGTTGAAATATTTGTCAAATAATTTTACTTAATGTTATTGAAATAGTTAATATTCTTCCTATGAAATATATTATTTTAAAATATATATCAAGTTTATTCTGTATTTACAACTCGGTATATTTCATATAAGTTAAAAGATTTTTATCTCTAAATCAAACCTATTATCACTAGCTCTAAAAATTCACTGTTTAAACATAATTAATAAATTAAATAATAGTGACAAATATAAACTGAGATAATATTTTCTAGCAAGTGAAATCCCACAATTAGCAAAAATCACAACTTAAATAGACAAACTAAATATTTAGAATATAATAAAATGAGCTAGAAAAATTTATATAATTCCTACTTTTCACCCCACTAGACCATTACAAAACTTTCAGTAAAACAAGATATGTGTGTGTGCAAAATGATCAACTTTGGATTGAAATTTGGGACTTGAATGTTTGGAGACTTATGCCTCAATCATTGGACTACAGTCTTCGGATCTTGTCAAGATGTTTAGATGTAAGCATGAGTATCTCCTCCTGTTTCAGTCTCTAGCTCTTATAGCGTCTGCTGTGCGTTAGTTATGTAATAGGGCACTACTGAAAATATTCTTGAAATTTCAATTCTTATTTGAGGCTGTCTCCTTTATACTGAGTTGAGTCATATCATAACTTAGTTGTGCATATAAAATAAAAAGAAATGTTAGCCAAGTATTTGCGAGTTTTTCCAGCCTTTTAAACTGAGCTTTAGAGTAGAAATCTTTTGCTATTTGTTTGAATTTCTTCATTCTCTACTGAATGTTGATGAGTTCTGAAAAGTTTGAAATAAAGAAGTATCAACAACTGGTTTTTGTCCTTTTGGTTTAGACATCTTTCATTTCGAAGTAGAAGGAATATGGAATCCTTATTCTGGTAACACATTCTGTAAACGTAATATTCTTATGAATTTATGTGTTTTCATGCGTCAGATGCTACCCAGTGCTTTAAAAAAAATAAATATTGAATTTCAAATATTTTAAATGAAAAATAACAAATACTGAGAATAGCTCAGAAAGAAATCACAACAATTAAATATATTCAAGCGAGTTTATTAAATAATAAGAACAAACACATATAACAATCTAGAGATAAGAATTAACATCCCAAAACGGACTAATTCAAAAATTATATACAAACACACACTATGTAATCTAAAATATAACAAAAAGATAGAGAAATATGTAGATAATTTTAGAATTTACTAGAGGATAATGATAAGACAACGCGTATATAATACATAAAAAGGAGTAACAAAAAAGCAGTGTAATTTCGCCACCGAAGAACGGATTTTAAAATGGGAATTTAATATCAGTAACCCAAAATTTTAATTGTAATAATTATTTTAAATAGTGAAGAATAAAATAGTTTTAAAAGTTGTTAAGAATTAAAAACAATAGCTGTTTTAATTCAAAATTTAAGAAAATAGTCGAAGATGATGTATGAGGAAAAATTTCAAAACTCATTCTTTACTTTTCAAAATTTTCTTTATTTCACTAAACTTATAATAAAAACTAATTAGTTATACGAAATAATTATAAATTTTAACTCAAAAATAATTCTAACTCTTATTTATAATTTGCTATTTCTTATACATATCTAAAACAGTTGCTAAATGAAGACAAATATGTAAATCTAATATTTCGATATTTCATCACAACTTAAAAAATATTTGCTCTTAAATAGCGATAAAAAAATTTGATTAGAATATTATATGAAAGTTAAGATTTTCGAAATAATATGCTTATTTTTTTCCTTTTTAAATTTTTAGACTTATAATATCGAATTTCAGCGTTGAAATCTCTCACTGATCTTTTTTTCTACATTATTTTTTAACACTGACTGAATTCTAACTTAAATTTAATCGACAATATGCCATAATATATTTGTTGTCTCGAAGAATTTAAATTGCTTTTTATCACAGTTGATGCTACATTTTTTCGAGAAATTCTCCATGCAGAAGAAAGAAATATAAACATCTTCACCATTTCAGCACGTGATAAATGAGACGATACAGATCTTAAAGTCTTAAAACTTGGAATCGAGGATTATTTTTCAGAGTAAGATAAATAAGCACGATAAATAAAATTGTAAAAGAAAGTTTTGCTTATCTTAAAAGTGTCTCATTTAATAAAATTCCAATGAGTCTAGATTTTATATGCATCTATAATACAATTCATGAAAAAAAGTTTATTTTATTTCTTCAAATGAAAATATTTGAAAAAAGCAGTGAAAGTAAAATTTTAATTTTAACATGAAATTAAATTTTTAAAATTTCGTTAGTAAAACAGTACAATTTATTTAATTGTGTTAAAATATTCAATTTGCGGAATCATTTATTTACGTTTGAAAATATTAATAGTGAATTCATTATAGATAAATGAACTTGCAGTTATTTTACTATTTAAATGAAATTTAATTTTATCCTGAATCCTCAAAAGTATTTTATTTATAAAATGATTTTATTAGAAATTACGAAATCTTTTTAAGGATGAAGTTTTGATTTAAATAAATAATTATTTAGGAGAAACAAGTCTAAAATTTTACCCTTTGCTTGAAGATTTCTAATTTAAAGATATTTGCTTTCACCACATAAAAAGTTGCAATGGTCTCTAGTCCTTCTGTACACAAAAATCTCAAATCTCTTTTTTAAAGAATGTTTATGCCTTTCTAAATTAAAAAGAATTTGATAATTTCAGTATAAAATTTTCTATGATTACAGTTTACGTACTTATGTTTTTATCAATTTATTGAAAATTTAATTCAAGCACATTTAACTAAACATTAACCATATCTAATTAGAAATCAAGCATTGCTATCTCATACGAATCTGCTAAATTTAAATACATTTTTATTTAAGAAATACTTGCATAATATTTCTCAAAGAAAATGTAGACAAGTGATCATATAATCAATGATTTTTTGTTGTAAAATTTACTTTGCAACATTTGTTTTATTTATACAATGAAATTACGTTTAAATATAAAGACATTTTTATTCTCTATACAGAAAATTTACATTTATTTTAAATGATTTATTTATGTTTTCCCGAATAAAATATGCCTTTGTTATTTACCATACAGATGACTCTTTTCCCTGAAGATATAATTTCAGATTTGCTAAAATACGAAATTGAAATAAAATAAGAAATTCATAAGTAATCAATATTTAAATAATATTCAAGTTTTATTTATATGAATGCTTGGGTTATTATGCTCTCAAAATAATAAAAAATCTATGTAGAGAAAAAACATTTACAGTATTTATTTTACTGATGTGCTGAGTTACAAGGCGAAATATTACATTCATATTTATGAATAATTGCGTATACATTTATATTTATGAACAAATTTTTTAATTTAAATAGTACAAATTTGATAAAGCTAGAATCACTAGCTATAAAATAAGTGTAAATGATTTTGTCTGCAAAGAAAATCATTAAAAACATACCTAATTTCTCGTTAAAGAAAAATAATTTTAAAAAAATTTATTTACAATTTAAAAACAAAAATATATTTTTTTATTTACATTTCCCAATTTTAAACTTAGAAAACTTTATTTTTCCTTTGTTTAAGCATTTAGAATTATATAATTTCTAATAATGGGCAAATCATGCCTATTAATATAGAGATTTACTTAAACTCACTCACTTCATGAAACTAGCAAGCAATGAGAAATTGTAAAGCGAGGAACTAAATGGGAAACAACATTGAGATAAAATTGAATGTGCTTGTTAGTAGCGGTCTCGAATATGGAAAAATTTCAATTTATTACATACCTTGACTGAAAAAAGAAAATCTCTTGACTGCCACTAACTAAAATCTCAATGCAAAATCTCTTTCGAATAATGATATGTAGAGAATATAGCTTTAGAAAAATTGCAAACGTTATTAATTTCGTCAGTTTCTATTGCTTACGTCACTCTATTTTAAATATTTCTAGGCATTATACGGGAAATGATGAATTTTCCGGTATTGAGTAGTTTTTCATCCTTATCAAAAAATTCTACTTTTACACATCTGCAGCTACAACAATATTATTTGCAATATATATTACCTTTATAGTTTCACTCGTTTTACTAAACGCAAACAATTCACCAATTAAACAAATATCAATCATGATCTCTTCAAGTCTTTTTTTAATAGATTTAAAAATATATTTTTTCATCTTTTTATATAAGATGATGATCCATAACAAAATTAAAAACATTTAGCATATTGGATATCAAATTTAAATGGGAAAAAAGCATGAAATTAAATACATCAATCACATTGTTACAAGAATACCACACAATTTTGATATGATAAATTCTCATAGCTACTCTATTTTTAAACATATTTATAAGCTGTAAATCATATGAAAGTTGTTACATGTCGTTATCGGTAACTTAAATTTCCACTATCATTTTTCTGAGATTTTTTAATTTTAATAAGTAAACATCATCATTGTCTTTGATTTTGAATGAGTTTGTAGAACGGTGTACTGGATTTTCACTGGATAAGTTGTGTCCTTCTCACCTTGTCTGTCCTCCGATGTTGTAATATGTTTATGTAGACCTGGTGCTTATTATTCAAGATCTATAAGGTTTCATTCTAAGTACATGAATGATGTCTCTTTGTTTCCGGAGTATTGATGTGGGGCCATGATCTTGTACCTCCTAGGTGAAGTCGAATAATCGTCGCAACAGTTTGTATGGTCCGAAGTATTTCTTAAGCAGTTTCTCCAACAGGCCTACTTCCGAACAGGTGTTAAAACCCCCACACCAAATCTCCAGGTGAATAAATTACCACTCGATGCTTGGAGTCATAATGCTGATGAATCCTTTCTTGTGCTTCTAACGTTACCAGTCTGGATAGCTGTCTGGCCTCTTCGGTTTTTAATGCAAGATGCTTAGCATATTCTCTCTCGATGTCAGAAAAGAAGTGTAAAAAATGTCAAGCTTTGTTTTAGATTCTTAACAATGTAGAAAATAAAAAAAAGCAAGCGATTACAGCTTGCTTAGTAGTAGTGTAAGTAACGGTCACGAATGGCAGAATCTCATTCTTCCCAGTTTTCCGTTCCACGTCTACACACGTGGGTAACATGTCGTTTAGTGTCTTATCGAATTGTTCAGTAAGGTCATTTGTCTGAGGATGGTAGGATGTAACATACGATGACTAATAATGCACAAATGTATTGTATCCAAAACAAATTTTAACTGAAAATTTTGTCCTCGATCAGTGATGATAACTCGTGCCGCTCCGTGTTTCAGCAGTCCATCTTCGACAAAGAATTTTTCTATTTCCGGAACTTCAGCAGTTTTCTGAGATTTTATATCAGCAATAGGTAATCAAATAATTGGTCCATACTATGATCCATACTTTCAGCAGACTTACCAGGAAATCACCTAAGAAGATATATTCCAATACGATGAAATGACGCTCTAGCTGGTAGTATAGGCATGTAATTTCCTGCTGGCTTCGTAGAACAGATTTCCTACGCTGGCATTCCCTACATTGAGTAACATGTCGCCGCACACTTTGGTAAAGACCTGACCAATAGAATCACTTCCTTATCTGATCGTATGCTTTGACGCATCCTAAATGTCTGGCCGTATGGAATGTCCGGCCATCATGGAATTGCTGTAGAATATATTGACGTAGATGCTTAGGAATTACAAGAAGCCATTTCTTACCAGCTGGTTCGAAATTCTTTTTACAGAATATGATATCAGTTGGAAACCTCCCTTTACTAGTTTAGTGTTCTTGAAAGCCCATATTAGTTCAACAAATCGTGGTTTTTTTCTTTGTTCCGCAGCGAAATTGCTAACACATGTGTTAGATATGACATCCAAAGATATAAGGTCATCTTCCACTTGATTCCGAGATAAGCTTTTGGAACCAATCCGTTTTTTTTCCACTCTTATAATTTCATTTTCTTGTAGTCACAGAGGTCATCGCTCAAGTCTTCCAGAAGGATCCTTATGTCAACACAAAGAATGATGGCCTGTCATTATGGAAAAATGTTTTCTAGAGAGATAGGGTCTAAATTTGTACACTACCAATACGGGTGTAAGGCACTTTTTTCCAGTCGTAATGTTTCTCAGATTTTGATAGAGTTCATGAACAAAGGCTATGAATGTTTCCTTTCCGTGTTTCATTTGCACCAGATCTGCTCAGACTCCATATCTGCTTGTGTCTGTGTGCAATTCTGTTGTGTCATTTTCATCGTAAATTCCTAATACAGAGTTTGATATCTGTGCCTCCTTTAGTCGATTGAAAGCATCCGCCTGCTCATGATCCCAATAAATTTTCGATTCACCTTTCAACAAAATTTACAAGGGCTTCACCGATGATAGCATTTTTTGATGAAACGTCAGTAATAAGAGTAGAGTGCTAGAAATTGATAGCAGTAGTATTGTAGAGGGAACAACCACTTCTTAGTTCAGCAGCAGAAGTCTACTTCTTTACATTTTCACGTCTGTAGCGGGATTAATATCTGAATTTGTAACGAATATTTTAGTAATAGAGTGTAGAGGTATGATGCAATCTTTGATGATATTCACTCGCCAAACTCCAGAATATAGAGAGTCCTCTACAGCTGCATCAAAGATGAGCTCCGATCAGCCACAATCTACAATTGCTCCAGAGCTTTCCAGAAAGTCTTCCCTCTTTTATTCGGACAGGGTGACATTATAACGTCTATATGGTAAAGTAAATCTGAAGTGGTGGATAGACGATCGACCTTCATAAGACTGGGTGTCGGAGTCCTTGCATAGTTTTTGCTGGATTTATCACCGGTGGTCCCAGAAGTTACACGTTGGTGAGTGGTGTTTTTTCTCTTCACTCTGTAATTGCTAAAAATTGCTCTTCTTTAACGGCAATATCCTATAACAACATGCCCTGGTCTCCCACAGAGGTCTCCCCAAACAAGGCCTGGTCTCCACAGACTGGCTGGTTATCATCAGTCATCCATACTGGGTCTTCCTCTCCAACTGAATAATGGATCTCATCGGCATCAGACTTTGGCTGGTGTCTATAACGAACATCAATCCATCCTTTCTTGGTAGTAATAGGGGCTAACGATTTTTCCTCTTGTTCCCTTATGATATCCTGAACTGTGGTCATTAACGCGACTAACCATTGAACCTCTTCCCTCACAATCTGTCTAACAAGGGAGACTAGATCTGGCACCTTATTTAGGATAGCCATCAGGATAGCGTTATGGGTGAAATTAAATTTTTGTTTTCTAAACCTCTTTTATCTCCTGTCTTCGATGTTCTGACATCACTTGATAAAGTCCTGGATGGATATAATTTCTTTCGTCAGCAGTGCTTGTTAAATGCCCTCGGTGACTCCTTTCATGCTGTGTGACATTTTATCGTCCTCTGTCTTATTCGGATTTACTTAATGACCAAGTCCTAATACGTTTTGTATAAAGAACTGCGTGCTCTCACCAGGCTTTTTTGCGCTTTTTGCTTATAGAGATGAGAATCACCAAAAGTCTCTTTAAGCTGACTGCTTAATGTTTTCTAAGAATCAAGACTGACTTCAGTGTTTCCGTGCATTTACCAGGCCGATATTGTCGTCCCATTTTAAAACTTATCCACTCACTCATATTGGTTTAGCCTCATGTTTTGGTCTTGACTAGGATCTCCTCTGAAGACGAGTGGATTCTCCAATTACTGTGAAGGTTGCTTTTCAACCAAAGGTTTGGTCTTAGAAGCAGGCACATTTTTCCTTCAAGGAGTAAGAAAGTAGAGACTGTGGCCAGAATGAAGTCCTTGCAACCTATGGCATCTTTGTAACTCAATAATTTCTTCCACGGTATCTTCTAACAATGTACTGGCGCTTCTACTAAAAATGCCGCTTAGAATAATTGGGAAACTTGTAAAGAAAAGCTTTTTTTATTTAATACTCAGTATTCTTTGAAAAAGATGAGAACACCCTACATATTGAGCTATTAATTTAAGCTAGCAAAATGTAAAGCATTTATTATTATTAAAATATACTGTTTGAAATAAACAATGTGCTACAAATAAGCCAACAATATTATCGAGCTATATTAAATAAACGGTTCTACATAAATTGAATTATTTTCAACAACAATATCAAAATGTATTGCTTAAGCAAACCAAATTACAAAGTGAAATGAAATTAAATAAAAAAAAAATTATAGTAAAATTCTAAAGTGACAAAAAATATAAAATTGTACTAAGCACACGAAAACTCAAAAATTGAAACAGAAAAATCTTTCTTGGGAAAACTAATTTAAGTTTTTAAAGGAACTGATGAAATATTTTGAGTTATGAATTCCCAAATCAGATTACGTTAATGCAGTTTCTTTTGTGTACAGATAAATTAAAAGTATGTGGCTTAAGTATTTCTAAAACCAGAATAAAAAAAATTTAATGAAGATTTTTTTTTAATTTAATATAGTTTTTCTAAACTTTATTTCTTTTTTCCCTGTGGCAAATACCCGATTATGTAAGCATGATTGCTTTTGTCATAACTCCGTATAAAATCTCTAACATCACTTTTCTTAAACCATTTTAATTTCCCTTTTGACAATTTTATAAATGAATAAAACGAGATTGCTTTTAATATATTTTATATTATAAGATATTGGCATCATTTTTACATAATTTACAAAGTGTTAGTTTTTTTTTTAATTTTGATTCCTTAAGGGGATTTATTTTTTAATATAATTGAAATATCTTTTTAAAAGTGGTAGTAATGCTTAGTAACGTCTATCATTATTTAAGCTGAACAATTGGCAAATAATTATAATAATATAAACTTATATAGATAATTATTCAAGTTCTAAAATAATAACTAGAAACAATGCAACCACATTTTTATTTGTCATCAGTTCATAAAAAAATTACATTTTTAAAAATAATTATTAGACAAAGAAAATCATTTAAATTAGAAACATTTATATTAATTAAACTATGTACTTCTGATTAAATATCTTGGAAATAATATAGAAGACAGTATACGACTATATTTAAACTCTATAATGGTATTAATATTCAATTTTATTTTATAAAACGATTAACGAGTATTTAGAATTATTGAACACTAAAATATAAAAATAAATTTAAAGCACTTCAGTTAATTAAGACCATAATTTTTCAAAATTTCCCAAAACTAAAATTCAAATGTAAAACTAATTTTAAAATACAAATGAAATATTAAAGTAAAAATGACTAAAATAAAATAAAAAAATGTACATAAAAATAAAATTTAAATCTTAAAATAAAAGAATCAGAAGTAAAACTTCTGAGACACATAAAAAAAAATCAAAGTTATTAAAAAAATAATTTAATCCATAAGGAAGGTAAATACATTATAAAGTGGCTTAAAATAATATAAGAGAATCATTCTGTTTATTTTTATTTTAAAAATTATTGGAAAAAATTAAATCATTTTTTAATTAATTATTATTTAAATTATTACAAGAATGTCCTTACATTTAGGAGACATCATTTGGTATGCAAAATTTGAATTATAATTGAATCTTATTATTTTAAATAATATTTTTAATCATTGCCATTTTTAAGCATAATTTTGAATCATTTGTTTCAGAAACAATAATTTTAATAATAGAGCCTATTGTGGAGAAAAATATAATACATTATTTAAAAAAAAAAGGTAAAACTTTGTTCAACATAAATTGGCTTAGGAAATATGCTTTAACAAATATAAAAAAACCATTAGTTTAAACTGAATTTCCTTGCTGTGTGTTTAATAATTCAAATTAAAATTTCCTTGAAAAACAACATTTGATGCAAGTAATAATTTAAATAATTTTTTATATGTTCTTTGTAAACATCTTCTTACTTTTTTAAGAATGAAATTTTAAATAGTTTACATCAGAGCAAAAATTTTAAAAAAAAATGAAGGTTACCATGTCTTTGTCAATTTAAGAGAAAATATTTTTAATCGAAAAGTAATAAAAGCAAGACTATATTCAATTGCTAATTTATTTAAATAGTTGCTATCGCCTGCATATAAAAATTAGAATTTCATTTTTTTTATTGGAACTATAATATCTTTTTTAGATTCGAAATAAAATTTAATTAAGAAAAAACATATAAGGCATAAAAATATTAACATTATCATTCCTACAATAAACTTATGCATATTTAAGTGAGCATATGTTAAGTATATTACATGTGCATATAGGTACATATATAGTACTATAAAAATATAGGTACATATATATAGTAATATTTATGTTCCTATATGTTTGAAAACCGTTATGAGATTAATTAATATATCTGCTTTTTTATGTTTGGCTACATACATAAATGAAAATTATTCATATAATAATACACATATTTTATTAATCATCTGTGTGGTTGTATTATATGAGCATGACTGCATCAAATCTATTATTTGAAGCTTTTTGAAAATATTTTCAATTGTTCTTGTCAGCTACAAGCAATTTTAAATAATTATTTATATAAAAATAGGGAAAGTTAGTATGTAGATTCTTTTTGCTTTTAAAATGAATCATCATATTTTGCAATAATACTTGAAATTAGAATACAAAGTTAACTAAATTTACTCTTATAACTTTTGAAAGCAAATATTTTATTTTCAGTAGTTCTAACATACAATTTTGATCTCCTAAATTTTAATTATTTGGATAATGTCAACACACATAATACTTGATTTTAAAAAACATTTTAGTAAAGGAACAATTTGTTAAATATTTCACTATTAATGAAATGCTTTTAGGATTTTCTTTTTTACTAAAAACAAATCACATTTACTTTCAAGAATTTACGACTATTCCAGAAAAATAATAATTTATTTTTAAGCTGATTGCATAATATTATTAAATTTAATCCCAAAAACTATACATCATGAAAATGCATTTGTATTGAAATGCAAAATGCGTGAGTGATAATTCCAATTTATTACATTTTTCCTTACTCTTTTTATGCAAGTTAATTTCAAAAGATTCTTTGATAAAAATTCATAAGCTTTAAAAATTTTGCAGATTAAGGATTTTCTAGAAGTAATGCATCGAATGAATAATAAAGTGATTATACTATGCGAGTATACAATGATTTTTGCTGCAAAATTGGAAAGTAAGATCTAATTTTCCAGGAAAGTAAGTTATTTTCTTTATATTAAAATTTATATATCTTAAAGGAAAACTTTATTTAAAGGCTGAAAAGAATTTACCATTAATAGAAAACGCAAATGTGTCAGTCTAAGTGCATTCATTTCTGATATTATTATTGAAATGAAAATATAATAGGATATTTAAATTTTCAGAAAATTAATGCGAAATATTTTTTTCACTCTCAATTTTTAAAATTAACTAAATATTTTTTAAACAAAATTTATAATTACTGATATTTTAAATTCTAATTACTCTTTCTTAAATAATGCACTGCTGCATAAAAATATAAGAGGAGTTCAAGCAATGTTTTTAGAATAATGTACATTGTATGCATTAAACTTACTGTAGAAACTATCTTTTATTTAATACCATTTTATTTCTTATAGATTTTAAATTAATTTAAGGTAAATAATTTTAATATCATTAAATACATAACATTACTAAAAATTATATCTTATATTACAATGTATTCAAAATTGTGTAGAATAATTTTATAAATGTGTATTACAGGCAATATGTATTCTTGTCATTGCAATTCATGAAAACAACTTATTTATTAGAAAACATCCATATATAACACACTTTAGTAATTTAGTAATAAATAATCTCTTACATTAAGAGATAGAGATAAAGAGACAAATTATTGTTCTGTGTCTTAAAGTTTATTTCCATAGTAGACATTTTTCTCAATTAAAATGTGAATACAGCCATAAAATCCACTTTATATAAAGTTCTGAGGTTTTATTGTCATTTTCAGCTGTTAAGAACTGTTTTGTCAAGGTAATCTATTTTAAACAAAACAAAGTAAAAAGATTTATTTCACATCACGTGCTGTCTTTGACAGATGAATATCCCCTAAAAGAAGAGTTTATATGCCTATTCTGAAAACGAACTAGAATAACATTTCTAAACAAAGTACCTCTCCCGAAAAGAAGAAAATGTTTAACAACGATTTGTCATCTTTTATTTTTTCTTTGTTTGTAATATTTATGATAGTAGGAAGATATTTGACGCTTTTAGAAATGTGACTTTGTAGTTACTCTATACCTCTCTTTTTTTTATTAAAATTACATTCGTGTTAGTGAAAATATTGCTATTTTAATCTCTTAATATTTTGTTTTTTATTGCACTTATTAAATAAATAAGAATAAAGTTTTATTTTACAGATAACTAAGAAAATCTTTTCATTACAGAAAGAAATTTTGTCATGAAAATAGTGCATAAAATGTCCAACATCTATCAAACAACAAACTGAATGTATCTTTCCTTTTTTCAGAAGATCTTTAAAATATGTAACGTTCTTTATTGATACTTTTAGGTATTTAAATATTATTCTTGTTAAAAAGAAACCAAATTAATTCAAAAAATTATAAGTCAGAATTTTTTTTTGATTCCCTCCATGTTACTGATCAGGAAATTTGTCAGGATATAAATGAGAATATAAAATTAAATATTAAACAGTAACATATCAGAGATAATTATTTTTCAAGTAGTTTCTTATTCATTGAAACTTTTTTAAGTGAGTACTAATAATAGCATGTCATACAAAATCATTCGATTTGTATATTGACCCATATTTTACTCAATTAAAAAGTTTAATTTTATTGCGTAAAAAACATGCGTCAATATGTTATACATCATATCGTATAATATATTGATACATTGATAAAAAATACAGGTCAATATGTTTAACTTTCAAAAGTAAACATAGAATTATATGCGTTTTGTAATATTTATCACTTAAAACAGTAATGCGTGTACGTGGAACGTGTAATAGTAAGACGAGTTCACTACACTGATCTGAAGCTCAACAAATTCATCAGCAATAATCATAACAGCAGAAATTAAGAATTGTATTTCCTCTTGAAGACCAAGTTTCTTTTTCATCATTCTAACACTATTGTCCGAGATTTTAAGTGCACAGGTGAAAAATAAACGGCTTAATAGTGAGAGTAAAATTAAATTCTATTCGTTAATTCAATTCCTGTCTTGTGTCATTTTGCTCAAACAATTGCTGAGTTTTGATCTGTTATACCTCTAAGAAGACGATGCCTTGATTTAGTATTTTGCTATTTTATTTTTAATCATTGTCTAATTCAACATTGTTTTATCAAAATATTTTTAATACTCAAAAATCAAAGTTCACTTGGATCTTTCACCAACAAATCTTCTGTAATTTGATAACACGATCTCTTTCAAATTGTGACTATTTTCACAATAAACGTGACTCTTTTGAGAAGAATACACTGTCTGCCAATAAGTATTTGAACATCTGTGATAGAAAAGAAAAACTAACTTTATTTAAAATCAAAAGTTGGTAGAGTTTCCATGAGAGGGAATTATAGCGTGAACCCTACGGAGCATACTTTCCACACAAGTCTTTGTATTACAGCTAGTGGTATTGTCTTCCACTCGGCTTGGAGTAGACACACAAGTTCCTTCGCCGATTTTGGATGGGTAGTGCACCCGTAAATTCAGCGATCCAACTCGTCCCAAAGTTTCTCGATATGGTTCAGGTCTGGTCTCGAGACAGGCCAGTCCATTCGATGAACTCCACTCGCACCATACCAAGCCTTAGACATGACATCAAAACATGGCAATTGGCATTGTCGCTCTGAAAGTAACAGGGGTTCAACCCGTAAAACTGCCACAACATAGGAAGCACATTGTCATCCAAAATGGTGAAGTAGGCACCGTCTTTCAGCTTACAATTAATGAAGACCTAGGGTCCCAGTTCATACCAGGAGAAACATCCCCAGACCAGAATTCCACATTCGCCAAACTTGACTGTTGCCACAATGCCTTCTGGCAGAAGATGCTCTCCAGGCAGACGCCAGACCCTGCCATCCGAACGGTAAAGTGTGAATCTTAATTCATCGCGCCAAAGAAGCCGTTTTTATTGATCTACGGTGCACTAGTTCTAAGATCGATGTGCTTTGCACCACATTAACCAAGCAGTGTGGTTGGACTTTGTGATCAAAGGTTTATGAGCAGCAGCAGCACCACCCAATATAGTATTATCAAGCAGATGTGCTTTCTTACGGATGGTATTCATTGAAACAATACTCCCGGATGCCTTTTGAAACTCCTTACGGATGAGGGCTATCGATTGGGTACAGTTCTTCCGAATTTCTCTGGTCAGCACTCGGCAGTCTCTATCTCCCAGTTTCGTTGTTCTACTGACTCGGGACACATTCCGAAAATCATCGCTCACCTTCCAATTGTTAATCCCATAGGCTGCACTCGTCAGTCTCTATCTCCCAGTTTCGTTGTTCTACTGACTCGGGACACATTCCGAAAATCATCGCTCACCTTCCAATTGTTAATCCCATAGGCTACTGTCGATTTTGGGAACTTCAGATCGCCAGATATGTCCCTTAAGGGTCGGCCATATTTGTGATACCCGATAATTATACCTTTCTCGAAACCAGAGAGATTCAAACTACGCGACATCTTGCATGATACTAATGCCGATGCTGGTTCCTACATGTTATATACCGGTGGAGGACGTGAAGTACCCCAAGACCACTGATATCGTCTTTTGCATAGGTGTATAAATACTTATTGGTAGACCGTGTATATGTATTATTGCAATCAATGTAAAATGTATGTATTTGAAATAAAACTAACACACAAAAAATAGCTCCTTTTATGTATTGTTGTGTGAGCAATGCGTGTATTCTAGAGTTCTTACCATTTATTTATTAAATACAAAATTTTAATACTATTTAAATATTCGATCCATACGTCCATGTCACAAATCCCACTACCATCAAAACATTTTTACAAATTTTTGTATTTGTGTATTCCCGTTGACAAATTTTTGTATATTCTGATAATTTTTCATTTTTTAAATAATCTACTCAAGCATTAAATTTCATTGTACACCTTAAAAATGCAAATTTTTTATATAAATTTCTGAAATAAATTTTAAATGGAAGTTTCGTAACTTCCATTTGAATCCACCATTTAAATTAAAATTGACTTTAAAATCTTTATTGTAATTCATCGTAGTAATTTTTGTTTTAGTGTTGAAATATATAATTTTTTATCAAATTTCTATATAATAAAACTATGATTGACAAAAATATTTTAAATTAATATTATCATACTTCTTATTTTATATTCACTCTCTAAAATAAATTAAAATTTACGAAGTAAATTGAATAGATAAAAGAACTTTATTATTTCGTATATCAAACTGTTTACTTAATTTTATCTCCTTTGCGAAATTTTATATTTCTTTTTAAATATATTTTATTTTTAATAGTTCGATTTTTCCCGAGAAGTTGTGAAAGTTTAAAAAATTAAATTTAGTTTTTATTGTAAAATTATATATCTATAAATTTAAACAAATGAGTTAAAAAATTCATGAACTTCAATTCATTCAATACCAATCCAAATTAACAATGATTCAATTAAATAGTATTGTTAAAAACAAGGAATTTTCTCTCTTCAGTTAAATATAAGAAAATATTCGTATTAAATTATATTTTTAAGAAAGTAAAATCTCATTAAATTTTATAATTAGTTAAAAAGTTGTAATTATTTTATTTATTATTCTTATGGTACAATTGCTTTTATATTTCACTATATTATGTCACTAATACGTGTATGTTTTAAATTAAATTTAGAATTTTAATATTATAACTCGTTTTTATTTTCAAACATTCAGAAAAAAATGTCCACAAATTTAATAAAAATTTAGTAGCTTCAAACAAGTTAAGTGTTACTCTGCAAAATAATTTAATTATAAATCAATCTCTATATTCATTTCTAGGGAAAATGAGGACTTTTGATAAAAAGTAACGGAACAATAGATTTTCTACTAAAACTTTGATTTTCTAAATAATAAGAAACCAAATACATTTCACTCATACTTAAATTTGTCATTTAAAAAATCAAATTGTCTTTTAATAATGTAAAAAATTATACACAAATATTTGTGTTAAAACATTTTTTCACTGCAGAATACTTCTTGATAATGCTTTTATGTTGTCAGTTGGAAACGATACAAATATTTCTTCAGAATATATTAGCTGCAGCAAATGCTTCTCTCTTTCTGACAACAAAAAAGTCACAGCTGGTGTTGAAAATACACTATTTTCGTAAATCGGTTAGTCATTTCAAAACTTTATGGTCCTTTTTATCACCATGACAGAATCATCAATATTGCTCATTAAGTTTCATTTTCAATTACACATTAATATTTTCCTTTATTTAAATTATTACTAGTGTTTAAGATATTAGTAATATAAATGTTTTTGTGTATATATACGTAAATAGACAAATGAATAGAAGAATTGTAGAGGAAGATATCCAGGATTTTGATGGATTCGGAAATGCAAAATTTACTATATTTAGTAATTATATTTATTCCCAGAAGACAGAATTTTGTTTCCCATTTATAAATTTATTTTCTTATCCATAATTTAAAAGTTAACTTGAAACTTTAATTTTGTGAAACAAAAAATAAGATAAATTTTATAATTTGATGACTCATGTTTCCTTTTGTAGCTTGTTACCAATTCAAAACTCAATAATTAAGAAAAATGTTTGCATGGAAAATAGAAAATGAATTTATTGTTAAAATATATAACTGCCAAAAAATCATCGATGATAAATAAATTAAGATACCCAAATGTCATTTAATACACTTTTTCTCATCAAACTTTTCATACACAAATTCAGGTAACATTTTAAACGTGAAAGCCTCTTAAATTTTCTATATTTTATGTATATCCTTCCTTATAAGACAAAAAAAATATTTTATACAGTTTAGAATTTAATTGTTAAAGTACAAAAAATAATTAAGTTACCTTTTATATTTATTCCTAAATCGAAATTTAAATGTTTTTTATATATACCTTTATGTAGAAATATCAAAAGAATCTATTATAAGAAAAAAAAATTATAAAGAAATCTTTCATCGTCAATAAAATATTTTTTATCAAATTAAAAAAGACAATATAAAATAGATTCTCATATTTTAATGATTAAAATTGCACAATAAATTTTTAGATAAAATAAAAAGTTAACTTTTTAAAAAATTTTTGTTATGTAAAAAATATTAATAGTAACAAACATTTTATGAGCAATTTTTATGATTTTACAAATTTCATTTTGTAATAAAAGTGAATTCTACATTTTTATGTGATTTCCTATTTCTATAAGATTACATTTTATTCTCATGTCAATAAATTTTAACGTCTGAATACTGTCAATAACAAATTAATGTATTTATGAAAATAGACCAAGATATTGAATTCCAAATTAGAAAATTTTAGAATTTTTCTTTCCGAAAAACAACTTTATAGGAAAATAACAGGAAACTTTTAATTTTTAATTAAAATTTTGATATCAATTTTATTTAATATTATTTATTAATTAATAAATATTATTTTTAATTAATAAATATTTATTTATTAATTAATAAATATTATTTAAAAAATAGTTTTATAAACTAAATTCATTTGACCTGTAAAACAATATTATTTGTGAAATATCTTTTACATAGAATAATAATACAAAAATTCAATATGAAGATAGTTAAATTTATACAATACATAAATTTATTGAATATTCTCAAACTACTTTACATTCAATTTATTACATATTTAAATTTCGAATATATGAACAGGTATATTTTTCTCATGGAAAAATAACCCATAATAATACAATGAATTTTATGATATCGGGTTATTTCAAATATTTAATACTTTTGGATCTACTAAAATTACGCAACTATTTAATAATTTTATTACCAAATACCTTTTTCAAAAATCGAGTGTGAAAATGCAGTTATGCTAGATTTATAGAAAAAGCAATATTTACACCATCATTACAAGATCTGATATTATACGTTTTGAATATTCCAATGTCACTAAAATTCATAAAAAAATATTGATTATATTAACTTCAAATTAAAATTTTAGATATCAGGGAACAACCATGTGACTTTTCCATGTGAATTTCCATATGACTGTCTCTTACATTTTAGAAACTTAATGTATCTATTATTTTAACAAAACAGATAATTAGAATATTTACTTATTTGTCGAAGGAACGTTTTTAAATGATATTATGTGTTTCTTACTTTATGTGCTCTGTAAAAATTACCAAGAATCAAAGTATAAATCAAAATTCACCCGTCTCTCTTAAAGTTCAATGCATGAAATAAATAATAATAGCATTGCATTAAAAAGTATCATACATGAAAATGTATAAGCCAATATGTAGTATTAGGCTCTCTTGTGCTTTATAGAAGGACAAAATAAAATAATATTGAATCTTCTAACTGATCATTTGTACATTATAGGTAACACCTGTCTGAGATAGTTTTGGAAGTTTTCTTTATTCAGAAATATTTCATTCAAAAACATTCTTTATTCAGAAATATTTCATGGTCATATACTATTATATTAAAATGAGTAATCGAGAAAATGTCAGACAGTTAATTTTTGTTTTTATCTTTAAATAATATCTTAATATATTTTAGCTCATTAGTAAATGTATACAATTTGTGCCCGCAATTAAATCTGGGATTCAAGTAATCAATAAATCTCGCTCTCGGTATTTATATATATATATATATATATATATATATATATATATATATATATATACTCCCCTTGTTTTTACTTTCAGTACGGTAGAAATAGTTTTACTTGTATCTGCATATTTCCAGATGCTAACCGTAAAAAAGAAATCATTAAGAAAGAAATCATTCCCGAAAATAGAAGAAGATGCAACCCCTTTATGAGTTCTTTTTTAAGAACTATTTTTAAGCAAAATTCATTATTTTTAATTCCATAAAAATTCTAATTGCATGTAAAAAAACAGTGCTACTATGTATTTTAATTTGCATAATATACAAAATTTTCTGAAATCATAACCTGTGCATAGGCAAATTTCAAAACTGTTGCACATGCAATGTCTTCATACAAATTTGTTTATTTATATAACAAGTCTTTCCACAGTTTCCCTGTAATCATATTGTTGCTCAAAAAGAAAAAAAAAGTGCACATCACGCATTTCTAAATCTAATTTTTTTCACACAATGCGATGAGATCAATCATAAAGGTATCATACTATGAATTATTTATGAATTATTAATTATGCATACTTTGGTCTCTTCTAGCTATGAACTAGAATCAATAAACTATTGTTAAAGTTTCAAAGTAATTTGTCATTACTAAAAAGAAAGCTATGATCTGGCAGTGACATCAACCACAATTCTCCTTTCTTTTTTTTTTTTCTTCCGTCTAGTGTCTATGAATTTTGTGCAATAAGTACCAAGGCAATTTATGTATTTTCTTATTGAGATTACTTTTCAATGTGAAGAATCAGCTGTTGTCATTTGAAATTTTACCACTGTAGTTGTAACTGTTAAAGCTTCCACATGTGGTTCTTGTTATGAAAACTCATAGTAGTGTGAGTTATAATTTTCCCATTAAATGTATTTTTTCTAATATTCATAATAGATTCCAATATTATTCTATTTTGGTCATCACATTAATTATAATTATAGATTTCTTATTGCAGATTAATACCATAAATTCATAAATCTTTTGTACGCAACTTCTATGTTCGTTTTTAAATTGTGAATATTTTTCATGTAATTTTTTAAGGGCATTTTAAAAGTTAAATATAAAATTATTCAGGAAAGTAAAATACAATTAGTTCAATTAAAGAAAGTTTTTTGAGAGTTAAATAAATTTTTTTAATATTTTTATGATATTTCATTGCATAATTGTTTATTGTAATGATCTCGAGGATTGTGAGATGGCGCTGCGGAGGCAGCAGGATGACGTCAGATATTTTTTATAATAACTTTATTTTAATATTTTAATTTACTTTGTGTGTTCTGTGCATTCTTACAGGATAATAAATAATTGAATGCAAAAATATGTATCGTAAATTTTCGACACAATTTTAACTCACATTTCTACATTATATTTTCATTATTATATTTCATGCACATTTCTTTTCAAACTTTTTTAATTTCTATTGAGTTTTCATGAAATGAAAATCTTCTATCATTTATATATTGCTGATTTTTTTCTCTTTATGCGGGCAAAGTAAAAGATGATTTAAACTTAAAGGGTAGTTTTTTTGAGAATAATAAAGGATACATATTTTTTTCAAATAAAAAGAAAGTATTAGAGACTAAAATTAAGAGAAATAAGAAATTCTTTTTTTTCATATTGTTATATAACAGGTATTTTATTATTTTTTATATGAACAAATAAATTTGATAATGTACATCGTACAAAACTGTGATGCCCTAAAATTAATTTGATTTTGAAAAGCATTGAATCTTATTGTGGATGATTTAGCTAATCAGTAAAATTTTTTTATATAGATTTTGTCATTTTCTATTTAATGGAATGCCTGAAAATAAGCACAATAAAAAATAGCATGTTTCTGTTAATGCTTCAGTAAATTTGTTTCTCTATTTTTCGAATTCATATTATCTACTACACATATCTTTCGACTAACTTTAAACCATAATTATGCATTTAGTGTGTTGTAAGGTTTAATTTCACCACTTCTTTCATTAGTATAACATTTTTAAACAGTAAGGATATATGAAAAAACCTTCATAATTTTAAATAGTAAAAAGTAGTCATTAAACAATGAATTTGAAAATATCGCTTGAAAATAATATGTTTTCTTAGCATTAAACTGTTCTAACACAGTTTGTTTATAAATGGATTGTGACTTTTGCAGTAAATTAAAATATTACTTTTCAATAATATGAAGCTCTGGTGTTAAATACTCGCATTATTTCAAGTTAAGTACTTAAAAAGATCCTGATGTGCATATTCAACACGAACCTCCAAGCTCTTAATCAAAATCTTTATCAGAAATATTTTGTGTACGTTAAATCATCATATTACATTTTTTATTTATAACAAATCACATACATCATTCTCTCTGTTTATTATTATTAATGGGATAAACATTTCAAGGAAATATTATAAAATTCATAAATAAAAGAAAAAAATGTAGTCGCAAGAAAATGATAAGAGTTTTAAGAATACCTAAACTTATCAAATACATTTTACAATTCTTATTTAATTGTAAAATGTTATAATAAAAGTAATTTTATACTTATTATGCTATTTCTCATTAATTGTGTTAAAAATCTCAAAACTGTTAACATTATTTTATATTTTATTAGTAATCAAGTTTTCATATTGTATAATATATGAAAGATAAATACATTTCTTTAAAGAAAAAATAAATAACTGAAATAATTATCTTAATCTATCCTACAGAATCTTCATAAATAGTTCAAGTATAATTTTAATTATTTGCAAAAAATTAACATCTGTCAAGTTTTAGCTTATTAATTAAAAATAATATAAATATTTTACTACATTCACTTGTAATTAATATGTCAAAACTATTTTTTTTAACTCATTGCTTTTCTCATTTAATATATTTCATAATTTATTTTAAAAATCAGTTATTAAAGATTTAAAAGTTTATAATCTGTATTTATTTGCTTAGTTCTTCATTTTTCTGAGTTCATTATAAAAACATCAAATATAGATATCATATATGTGGGGAAAAATTTTCTACTTAGCTTTTCATTACTGACTTATTTTTATTATTATCTACAAATTAATATTTCCTTTACGATACATTTTATTTTTGTATGATATGTGATATAAATTTGAATAAATAGGTATTATCATAAAATAACATGTGATAAGTAAAACTTATTACAAAATAACTACATCATTGCACATCTAATTTTAATAAAAATGTATAAAGTTTATATTTATAAAAATGTTGCTTTCATCGTTCATATTAATTAGGAAAATATTTAAAATGCTTACTTTTAAAAATATTAGAAATGAACTTTTATATCCACTCTTTTGTCATAATGTACGCGCAAATTTTTTTTTGCTGAATCATTAAAATTTCAAATTTGAAGATGCAAAATGTCAATATTTAAATATAAAAAAGTAAGTAATTCTGATTATCATTCTGCATTCATTAAAAATTAACAAAAACTAATTAGGAATTAACTCAGAGATCTTTTGAATAGCATAATATTTACTTAAGAAAATTTTTATTTTATAAATAAACAAATTTATTTTTCGGTTTTCATGTTCATTAAAATTCCTCTGCGCTGTAAGTTTTATAATAATAAAATTCATTATAGATCACATTATTTTTATGTATTCAGACAGGAAATTTGTCAATTATGTGGTTTTAAATTATAAATTAATTACTGAATATTAAAACTGCAAAACCTTGACTTTCATAAAAATCGTAAATAAATATTTAATAATACAATTATATATTTTAATCATATAAAAATGGATAATTTTTATTAAAAACTAATTTAATGCTTAAATTAAATAAACAATTCCGTAACAAAAAAACAAATTTTAAATAAATTTTTAAGAAAATATTATTTTTTAGATTAAATTTTGAAATTTAAAGAATTTTAAATAGTCGATAAATATCGTAATTTGTAAATTGTATACGTAATAATTTGCTTTCGTAATTTATTTCAAAATGAGTATTAAAATTTATTCACAATATAATCTACAGTACATTTAATGGCATGAGATCCATTCAAATTTAAAAAAAGTATTAGATTTTTAAAATGAATATACATTTTAATAATTTATAGTTGTAATAATTTAGAAAATAAGAAATGTTATTAAGTTTTGAAATTCCTTGTAACTTTTCAATAGATTATTCCTGATTTTCCTAGAAGAGCTAGTGTACTCTTTTCTCCTTTCTACAAGCCTCGACATTTGTCAGTCGTATTTGTATCCTTTAAAGTTTTGTAGTTCTCTCTTGTTTAAAAAAATCAAAATCTTGAAACTAACCATCTTGACTTGTATCTTGTGACTTGTATTTTGAATATATACTGCTCAGAGGTATCGGAATACCAGAGAACAAATGTCGTCATAGCCGATTTTCTGGGCATTCGTAATAAATAAATAAATGTTACAATCTAAGGATGTGATTTTTGATGATTCTCAGAAATTAACTGTGGATGATGATGCATTTGAGATGACACTGAAAAAATTAAATAAGATTATTAATCATAAATTAGAACATAGATATCTTTATTTAAACATTTTTATTACATTTCTGAAATGGTTACATTATGAGTGATCAATTTGAATATTTTTTGATTTATATGCAAGACAATACAATATTAAATTCAGAAAGTGGTTTTAAAAAAATCTATTTTTATAGAAAATACTGCATCTATTATATCAACGTAGTACTTTATATAAAAATCTTGTCATATTAGCTTAGTGAATTTTGAATTATAAATTCAATTATTTGATTTTTGTATTATTTTATTAAAAAAAATTTTATTTTTTAATGAATGCAAGAAGTTTAAATACTTTTTTCATTGTCTGTCTTTTCTTGGGGAGTCATATACTGTTAATCAGTAAAAGATTGTAAGATGGAATTTGAAAAGAATTCTTTAATTGACAAGTTATTCCCGGGAAATAAAGATTTTTGTTCTATTTATGGAGCAGCAGGATCGTCAAATAAGATAGGCAACATTACACAGTAGCCGATCACTTTAACTGTTTAAGAATTTCTGTGGAAGACTACAGAGTACTTAACACAAAGCATTTTAAAGGCCGTATTCACCAACCAGAACTAAACGAGGTTTCAGGGTAAAGGGCGAGTTAAGTCATGAAATGTTATTCACCACGACAAAAACAGCAATTAACTCGCCTATATGGATCACTAGAATAACCCAACGATTTCGGAGTGTTAACGCCGAGTGAGCAAACAATAGAGGACCTAAGCGATATGTTTGTTGACATTGATATGCAAGATTTGCAAAATCTTGAATTAATGTAAAGGAAAGCGAGATGCGAGTATGAAAGAAGGAAAAATGATTTTTAAACTTTTTAGTAATAGTATCACAATTTCTAACGGTGTAAAATTTAATCTTTTGTCCATCTTGACGAAACACTTTCCCACTCGCTACGAAGTTTTGTTTACATTTTTTGTTAGCCAATCAGAAGTCGTCTTACATGTCGTGTTTGGTTAACTCCAAAGTTCTTTTATGCGGGGATTTTCCCGCTTCGTGAATGAGAATCGACGAATTATGCAAAGTTCAGTTATATCCGAGTTAGGCTACACTCATGTTAACCCATGTTTGGTGAAAACGGCCGTAAGTGTTGCATCATTCGATACCAAATCATATGTAAAAAATTGATAAATATCCAGGCCACTCTTTAATCATACATTTAATGAAAACTAAAATTAAAACATCTAAACACTTGCTCATAATTGTAAGGCAGCTCTTTTTAAGGATTGAAATTTCAATAATTTTTTTAAATAAAAAATAAATATATATGTATGTTTCTAGAGTGCTTCTCTCTCTCTCAGCTAAATTTCTATTTTTCATGTATATAATTTTGCATTGCCGTAGTATCTATAAATAATTCAAATATTATTTTTTATGTGTAAGTTATTTGTTTTAAGATAGTGGATTCCTACTTAGTAAGTAAAGTAAGTTTTACTAATTGGGTTAATAGAGTTTATTATTATAAATGATATTGCAAGATACAGATTTAAAACGATTACAGTCTAATTGGTTAATAATTTTTATATATATTATCGACTATTATTTTAATTTTATTCAAAATAAACGTTTTCTGCATTTTCAAACAGTTTCTATTAATTAAAAAATTATTACTTTTTGTGATGGTCAGAAAGTTAAACACTTGATTATGGCTCAAAAGGAATTTTTACGATGATTTAATGCTTAATTAGAATATGTTTCGAAGTCTTCTTCTCAGGTTACTGCGCATTTATAAGTATCGTTTCCAATTAAATTACCTTGTATTTACTAATTTTTATCAAATATATCCTTTTCAATTTTTTTAAAAACTAATTATGAATTTGGTTGATAGAATTTATTTTCTCTACCTGGGATAGTGTAGAATAATCATTTTAAGCAAGTTGCGTTAAATATTTTACGCATGAATTCAATCCTTTTATTAAAAATTACCTTAAGGTTCTTTCAACTTAATTAGGAATTAAATTAAAACTTTCTCTTTAGAATGAATTCGTATAAATTAAAATGATTAAATTTTGTTTTTTGAAAAATATGTGGACGATTCATAATCAATTTGGATTTTTAAGCTAATGTGATTAAAACAAAGTTAAGAATAAATAAGAAGTATCATTAATTTCTTATTCCACTTTTTAAAAATATGTATTTACAAATATTTGATTATTAAAGCTACAACTTAAAATCTTATGCTAATTACAACGCTATTATTGCTTCACTGCTTTTTTTTAAAGATGTTATTTTGAAAGGTGAAATTATCTTTTAATTTGATTTTACTGCAGGCTTTTAAAAATAATTAACAATAATTAAAGGTTTGAAATTATAAAAAAACTAATAAATTTTTAATTAATAACAAATAGGTTAAATCCGATTTTAAAGCATAATTTGTCTTAAAACAAATAATTTTTAGAAATAAACAAATCACAGTAAATCATTTTCTTATATTCCCCACGTAAGAAATTACCTCTGAGAAATTAATTTATTTTAAATTATTAAAATTCTCTTCTAAATTTTTCATATTATTTAAATATTTCATTCAAAGTAAAACGAAGCAAACTATATTTAAAATAATTTGTTATATTTTAATTTCATAAAATAAATAAAAATACTTCAATCAAGAAACAATAAATAATAAAAGTTTTGAAAGTTGCTCAACTTGTCATTTGACAATAGAAATACCTATAAATGTTTTATTTTATTTAAATGTTTTTTGTCATTTCATAAATTTTTATTATATATAATGCCTTATAAATTGAGTATTCACAGATAAATCTCATTATTTTAAATAAGATATTATATTAAGGATTAATATTAAGGAGGATAGAATTTTGATCATGAAAATTATGTATTCACATTTAACTTCGAGATTAATAATACACCAGGACAATGTGCGAACAAAGTTATTCAATAATAGTCATAAATTATGTAATTAAGGATCAAAGACGTTACACTGACACTGTTACTAATACTAGAAAAATGTTATTAATGTTAATGAATTGTTCTAAAAACAAAAAGGAATAAAAACAAATGAACAAGTGTAGAAAACATCCATTAAAATTATTTAGTTTAACAAATCTATAAGTTTAACAAATTCTTTTAAAAAAATTTCAAACCAGATAATTAGTTCGTTCATATTATTGGTTCAATTTATCTATCTGATTCAAATATTTTCTTCTAAATATTTTTGTAAGAAATTTCAAAATATATTAAAATATTTCCAGTACATTATTCAATATGAAAACATACACTATCCATAGGCTGTAACATTTTGTTGTTGAAACTTTGTTCCTTAACAGCCTACTCAAAGAACAATGCAAAAAATCTAAGCATTTGTATACATTACATTATGTATCCAAATAATTTTAAATTTGTTCTTTGATTACCATTTTTGTTAGAGTAATATTGCTGTACTGAATGTTATATGCATTTGATTGGGAACAAACAGGAACATTTTTAAATAAACGGTTTTACTAAATACGTGGGAACATAACAAAACAAATCAAGCTTTGAAAACTTAGTCTTAAGAAGTTGGCTTATCAGAATTGTTGAACTAATTATTTATGTTTATTTATTACGTGCAAAACTTTCTTTAAATTTCAAAATCCTTTCTGTGCATTATATTTTCTGTTTATAAAAATTAATCAAAATACTTTCTACAACCAAAAGTTATAAGATAAGTAAATTCTAGAATTTAACATGATAAGTGATTTTCTTTGAAAATATATATTAAATAGAAAATACAAGTGATTAAAAATAGTGTATTTAAATATTTATTTTAGGAATCCTATAACATATGAGTTAATTTTATACGAAGGAAAAAAACACAAGCAACACGATGTGAATATATATCACAATTTATTTTAAATGAAATATATTTCTATTATAATTATCATATGACTTTAAATATCTAGCATAATAGTTCACAAAATGTAATTACATATATAAATATAGAATTCAAGTATTTTATCTTACAATATGTAAGATTGACATTATTAACAATATTCACTAAAAATATATAATTTTATTTAAATAAGGATGAATACAAAAACTTTTCATCATTATAAGCTTTAAATGAATAAAAAAATTTGCTTATATAAAATTTCTTAAGCTCTATTTGGATACTTAAGAGAAAATTATTTAAGTATACTTTCTTTTCATTTTTAAAACTTCAAATGGGACATCTAGCAGATTGTTCTATCTATCTTTTTGTCAGTATTACTATTATTGTTTCCCTTTTTAACAAGTTTTCTTGAATCATTTACTTTACTCACATTTTTAGTAAAAAATAAATTTTAACAGTAGCTTAAATTTTCCTTAAACATTGCAAAATAATTTTAATTATCAACACTCAAGTATCCATGGCGAAGGAGTCATTTTTTGTTATTTAACACAAAAAATTGCAAATTATTAGAATATTTTTTAAATATAATCAACCAATATTTCGATAAAAAAACGGTTTTCATAGATTGAAAAACTATAAATAATGTTTCACTTATAAATAATTTAAATTAAAATAAAATTTAAGAAATTTTTCCATGACCTCTTACGAAGTAAACAGGCTTTTAAAAACTATATTTCAATCATTAAGTTAATGTTTTAATCAACTGAACACTTTTATGAAACACTTTTATGCTTTTAAAACTTATTTTAAACCTGAAACACTTTTATGCTGAAAAGTGATACATAATATTTGCTTATAAAATGATATTTGTTTAATATATAATAATATAATATTTGCTTCTTACTGATTATAAAGTTAAACATGTTAAAAAGGAAATATAAATGAAATAAACATATATTGTGATTTTATTAAAAATATTTACTTACATTTTTACTTACAAAATTAATTTCTTATTGAAGAACATTTATTATATATTGGATATACATGTAAAATTTATACCCTGAAAATTGACTGTAAAATTCATTACCGAATATTTATATTAATATTTTATAGGAATACGATTTTATAGGAATATAATTACGAGCGTACCTTACTTCGTAAGGTACGCTCGTAATTATATTCGTTATTTGCAATAGAATTTTTTTTTCAAGAAATGGTTATATATTCACAAATATAATTTTTCTTGGGTCCATTTGTAATGAGAATTAATATAAAGAGACATTACTTTGTTTCTTCTCCGGATGCAAGTCAAGGCAATTTCGACACGACTTTGAGTTTTTCCGCTGAAGGAAACCTATCTTTTAGGCTTAATAACTACCTTTCTCAAGAGAATTCATTTCTGATTGAAGAACAAATCCAACGACGAATACAAAAAGACGGGGAATCGAAAAGTTCTTAAGAAACATAAAATTTATATTTAATAGTAATACACATATTATTTAGTTGCAATATATTTAATACGATTTACATAAATATTATTACTGTAAAAACTAAGACTTATGATATGCAAAAATAAATGGAATAAAAGAATAAATAAAAAAAAATAAATGTATATAAAAGAATGGAAACTTTAAGTAATTTTCCACTAAAAATTATAATACTGTATGTTCCTCAAAAATATTTTTATTTTACTGATAGAATATTAAAAATTTTCATTTTATTCTTATGGATTTCATATGAAGCTAATAAATATGTGACCTAATTTTATATCTTTGTTTTTCTTTCCAATAAAGATGTTTTTGTCAAATTAATTGTAAGTTGAAATTTTTTTGATTTGAAATGAATTTTTTATAATTTTTTTTCATTTATCACTTATCTACAGTAATAGCCATAGCATGATTGATTACATAAATATTTTTGTATGAAGCAGGATAATATCATAAAATGTTTCAGATGATAATTTTAGACATTTTTACATCACATATTATATATAACACATGCATAATATGCAAAATAATTATTGCTTTTACAAACACATTGTATTGTGTCACCAAATAAATATTTTCTTATAAAAAAATGACATTAAAATTTAAACTACAAATTTCAGAAATCACAGAAATTTTTGAGAAACCATAATACAATTGAATTATAATGTAATTGTTAATATAATAATATTAAGAACTGCTCTTATTGGATGTTTATTTTGATTACCAGTTGAATTTTTTATAATTTGGAAAACTAAACTGTATTATAAAATTAAAAATTCTATTTCTGATAATACTTTAAACTTTCCTGGTATTAAATTTCCAGCCATTTGAAACCTGCTATTAAAATTCTTAAAAAAAACTTTATTATCACTCCTGTTGATAAATCTTCTAATAATTATGCATTTTTTTTTTTTGTAAAAAATTTTATTTAGATTTAATTCATAAAAAGACTTTAAATTCTAACACCTACAAACTCTTGAATTCTACTGCCAACATCATAAACAAAAAAAATTTGAGTTTTTATAAACTTCTTAATATTAATTATAAATTACAATTTCCTTATTTGACAGTCATACCTAAATTTTATTAGTTTCTTATTAAATTCAGATTCCTTATTCGTGGTACTAATTCTTATATGAAGAAACCAGGCTTGATCTTTGCCAAATTTCTCGAACAAATTATTAAATCTAAATATATTTGAATAATTGATAATAATAGACCGGTTTTAGGCTTTCTCTTAAATAATATATATATTTCATTTTTAATATTAATTCATTTGATTACAAAGATCTTTTTACAAGTATTCTATTGAAAAATTGAGTGATGTTCTGTATTTTTATTCTTAGGATTATAGGGACTTATTGGATCTTGATTTTCGTTACTGGAACAATTTGGTCAAACTTTGTAGATATAATAACTTTATTTTTAACGGTGAAAATATTTGTATGCAAAATTGCGTATTCCACAAGGCTCAAATTTTTCAAGCACACTTGCTAATTAATTTTTACATTATTTTGAAAAAAGTTTTATTTTACAATATCATTTTGCTTTTACATATATTGATGATTTTATTATTTTCAATAATTTAGATTTTAGTGATATTTCTAGGTCAATTTATCCTAAAGAGCTTTCCCTAATTAAAACCAACACTTCTTACAATAATAGTGAATTCTTAGATTAATTTATAAACATTGAAAATTCAACTACCTTTATAGATATTTTCGATAAACCAATCAATTTATGTTTAGAGTTAATAAACTAATTTATTGGAAATCCAACATCTCTTTGAAAATTTACAGAAATGTAATACTTAATGAATTAAAACGCCTATATATATCATAATTACAATAATCTAGAATTTATCAAAAAACAAGTTAATCACTTAATTAATCAACTTAAAAATAAAGATTTTATTTTAAAATATGTAGGAAGTATATAATCGCATATAAGATTGAAGTAATGCGTAGTTTTCATAACTACAGAAGGGACACGCAAGCATTGAAGTTCTTATAAGAATCGCGAAAACACCTATTTCCACTTTGAGTATGCTTTGATTTTTAATCTACATTAATATTTTAAACTAATTTAACTTTTTGATTTAACTTGTAAAAATAAAAATAAAAAATTTTCTTATTACTTTTGGTCACCATATTCTTTTTTATTTAATATATATTTTTCTAATTGTATTGCTTTACCTATGTATTGTTTTGTTTATTTTTCAATGTATTACTTTGATTCCATTTATTTCAATTTTGATACAGTTTTATTTTCTTCTTATAGAGATACTCTTCTGGGGAATAACACGAATATTTTTAGACCTTTGTCTTTCGTGTTAGTCAGAAAAGGGTCTCTGTTTTGCAAAGCTGACCATCTTCTTCCTGATGAAGATGTGGTCCCTACGCTTTTTCTTTAATTATATTTTCTTCTTTATCTATTAAATATATCTTAACTTTATATATATATATATATATATATATAGATATATTTCAATTTATACAAATATGTTTGCCAAATAATCAATAAAATCTGTTGATATATAATCATTTAGAAAAGGGAAAATAAAATTAGAATTTGAAGTACTACTGTATATGCTAATAAGAAAGTATTAACAAATATGGAAGATATATTGGATTTTACATTGTTTACAAAGTAAGAAACACAAGTTTTAAACGTACTCCCTCAAAAATGTGCATATATTAATTCTATTAAATACATAAACCTCTATAAGACATACTATTATACAAATTAAGCAAATTACGTGAACTTGGAGTCATCAAACAAGAATGAATTTGGCACAGGAGTTCATGAGCTGAAATAACGGAATCATATAGCAGTCATCAATTCAAGGATAGGATATAAAAATAAACCTAATTTTATTGCACACAGTCACTTTTAGAACAAATCTGGTTGTATAGTAACAGCTAAACCTCCAGTCTGATATTTTGTTAGGGAAGAAAATGTTTATTGAAGCAGGACAGTTGGACAAGCCTACATTTTCCCTCCATTTATTGCTTCCACATGGTACTTGGCTGATGCTGTTTCTGCTCATTTCAGTACAGTTTTGTAACATATTAAAGACACTGATATTTACCATGACATTTTCATTTATTTACCATCCATTTGAGTGAAAAATGTTTTCAACAGTAAATCAAACTTCGTGATTTTGTTAAGAGTTTTACACAATTGAATATATTCTGCATTTTTTTAATAACAATGAACATTCTCTGTTTAATGAGATATTAAAGTATAAATTTATTATGACATGTAAAATATTTCATGCATATTTAACGCTTCATAGTATTTTTGAGATTTCCTGACCTGGACTGAGCTGATGAAATGAAGCATACTTCACTATAAAACTGAAATGAAATGGCATCTTTCTGTAACATCAAATACGCTTATTTTTTTTTTTTTTTTTTTTATTTTTTTTTTTTTACACAATTTACTTAATAACAACAAGCATCATATAGATAGAATGACATCCGAGATTATTAATTTGAACACACACACACATATATATATATATATATATATATATAAAAAATAGAATATGTCCCACTTCAAACGACTTTTTTATACTTTCTTTTTATGCGAATTTATATGGTTGTAAGTTCAAATTTTGAACAATGACTGACTTAATTTAAGATTACAATGCATTTCATTACACTTGGTTTCTTTTTACAAATGATTTCGACTGATTTTTATCTTTCATGGTATTAAGATTTTTAAAAGATTCATGTCTTAAAAGTAATAAAAATATATTTCCTACTTCAACTCGCAATAAAATAAATGATGCAAGCCTTGAAATTTTAAGCTCAAACACTGAGCTTTGTTTTTTAGAATAAAATGGATACGACGATAGTGTTATTTGTTATACTTCCTAAAAATAAGAGCTCACTCCAAAACTACTAAAGAAAAGATAGCTTTATTTATTTAACATCTTAACATATTGTTTTAAAAGAGATAAATTTAATACATTTTTCTTGTTTTTTCTATATATATCATTTTAATGTGTCATACATAATTGTCATAGAATTTAAGGTGAAAGAAAATGAAATTTTGAAGATATTGTTTTATTCAAAGTAATATAATTATTTTCAGACTGCTTAACTCAAACTTTTTAATGATCATTAAATTGTATTGATGTTAATAAAAGAAAATTAACTTTTAGACTTTGAAGTTTTGTTAATGATTATATCAATTAAATTAGTGGTGTCTATTCTGAAATTCATTTTTTTTACATAATCATGTTTTAAAAGATAACGTAAAGTTGAAACTTAGCATAAGATCATAAATAATTATTTAAAGAATATATTAATTAAGAATTGAGGCATTCCATTGTAGAAATGTTTGCCAATGTTAATTATCAAATTTTTGGCCCTGGTAAGCAATATAAATCAAATTAGAAATCCAGTATCAATTAAATGTTATAAATTTTAAATCAGCAATTTTTGGATTATTTATTTTTTGTAAATACTTTTAAGGAATAAAATGATTTTGTATATATCTGTAAATGCTAAAAATTAAATCTAATTTTTCTTGTGATTTTTTTTTATTTATTTTATCAACTTTGTTAAAATCATATCCATGTATTTCATAAAAATGAAAACAAATACAATAATATTCAAATCCAATAAATTATATCAAATTATTTTTTTGAGGGTAATTAATTTTAATTTATTATTTATTACTTATTATGATTTTTTTGCCATTCTAAGAAATTTCCAATGAAAAAAAGAACCTCTTATTTGCAAAGTTTATTTTAATATAGGAAAAATAGCAAAGTAAAAAATTAAAGCAAGAACTCACCGTCTATATTGTCTTATCCTTTATCCACTTAGTAACAAATTTGTTTTCAGATACTTTCCAGGCTTTTTTGATGCATGCCATGC
>JAPDSC010160296.1:92561-217778 GCA_026290005.1 Latrodectus geometricus
CTACGTTACTTTTATGAGAAACAATATGACTTGAAAATATTAGGAAGTATTAAATGATTATAAACAGTAAAAATAAATGCATATAATTACAATTATCTTTCGTTTTCGAGATCTAGTCTGAAAATATATATCAATCTACAACAATCTGTGATTTATAGATGTATATATAATTAATTATTTATTAATTATTATAAATTCAATAGCTTGCAACACTTAGTCAACAGTGTAACTTTTAAATTAGACTGCCATGAAATTGTTGAAAAGAAGCTCCTGTGTGATCAGTATTGTGAATACTTAATTCAGAAAAAAAGTTATTCGTTTGCAAATGTTGAAACAAAATGTAACAGGCTACTTCAGCGTACTCAAAATAAGTGCTCTCAAGAATTTTAAAAACAGAATTATAAATTGCTAATCAGACCTATTTTACCTTATGCAGCAAAACCTTGATCTACTACTCAGAAAGAAGAAAAAATTGCTTTTATTACCTTTGAAAGAAAACTTTTAAGGAAAAATAGACCAATTTAAAGATAAAGATATGTAAAGAATTAAGCAAACTCTATGAAAATATATATAAAAATACAAAAAATATAATAGGACATCTGGAGCGAATAAGTGATGAAAAAGCAATTAATAATTTTTGGTAAAAGAAAAACAGGACGTCCAGAATGTGATAAGTAGATGAAGCAGAGGATAATTTGAAAAAGATGAAGATCAAAAATTGGAAGACAGAGATCAAGAGTAGGGAAAAGGCAGCTTTCTGGAGAAGAAGGCCAAAATCTTGCATCAGTTCTATAACCGAGAAAGAAGGGTATGTGAGTATTTCCAGTAACATATCTCATTTTATGATTTTAATTGTGAATTTTTTATTTATTTTGTAAAACATCTCTAAAAAAAACAAATAGATTCTATATAATCCTTTTGTAATTAGTTTCCAGTATTCTTTTAAATAAATGATGTTTTTTATAACTAAAGTCTTCATTATAAATGTGCATTAAATATTTAGATTATAAAGTTATTACAGTGATGAAGCCACACAAACGATGAAAGTTGTCCGTTTTTTTAATAAATTAAAAATAACATAAACTGATCACTTTACATTTATAACTATTTTTATTAGCGTTTATAATCCTGAACAATGGTATAATAACATATTGGGAAATCTACAGAAATGAAACTCTTATAAATTTCCACATTTTATTGAGTAGAGAAAATCTCGGTCCTTTTATTAAGTTTTAATAAATCCTATAAAAGTCGTAACACAGAATATTTATTTCTTCAGATTTTATGTCAACACAAATTTATTAATTACTCTATTATCGAGAAATATATAATGATTAAATTTAATAATAACAAGTTTGTTGCGCATATTTTCCAATGTGATATCATTCCATTTCGAGTTCCGGAACTAAAACATTAACTACGTCCTACTATGAACGCTTTATAAAAAGGCTGATATGATGTGCATCCAGTGCTTAATATCTCTGTTTACAAATGAGATCATCAATCTTTACGAAATGAAATATTGTCTCCATACTTCATGAAAATTGCTTTCATTTATCAGATAGTGCATTTATTTTCAGACCCTTTTACTAGTGAAACAACAATACAATACATAGGATGACATTGATAGAGTCTTCCATAAAGCTTCCGAAACAATTACATAATACTGACAAATCATTGTTTTCTGAAAAGACGAGACAATGTTTGATTAAGTCAGAAAAAGGTAGAAAACACATTAGAATGCATAGAATCGAAAATAGCTCTATAATCACGAACAGCAATGATGTTATTTTGTTGGCAGACATTAAATCCATTAATATAAGCAATGGCATGCATATTCGTAAGATATAGATGTAGATTATTTTAATAATCAGGAATTACAATTTGCTGAAATATAGAAATTTTGGTATGTATATTCTTTATTTATGTAAATTTCTCTCTCACTTATTTCTGTGAAATCAAAAACTCTTAAAACGAAATATTTTTTGCTCTTATGATAAAATATTGAAAGATATTTTGATTTTGAACTGTTCTTACAGCTGATTATTTAATATTTAATGTTAGAACTAAACAAAAAAACCGTAATTTTTCAATTTCATTAAACAATCTTTATTATTATTATTAATTTATCATATAAAACTTCTTTTCAAAGTCTATATTATGTATGTATAAGTGATTGAAATGTCAGATAATAAATGCACAGTATTTCAGGGAATCACTAAAAAACTACTACCTTCCCTATATAATCTTTCTTAAATCCATTATTTATCGTTTTAATTAATATTTCAATTAAGCTTCCTCTAAACAAGCAAAGTAAAAGGAGTGGAAAGATACATTGTTGAAAAGATACCAAAATCTTCAACCAAACCTCACAAAGCTTCATTGTCTATCTTCATTCATAAAAATATTAAGCAATTGAGAAATTTAAAATGTTTAACTCAAACTTGTTGGTGAAATGTTTTGTAAAAATTGAATTAACTCTATTATCCTTCAAACATTTATTCAATCGTTGAAAATAGAGTGAAAGAGACCTTATAGTTTTACTGCTAATATAATGGTAATCATTGTAACATGAATCAATATATCATAACATGAATATTGATTCATGTTATATTATGATAATATCATAACAATAAAATCATAACATGATAGTATCATAACATGAACCAACCATTAATCTCAATTTCATCGGATGAATAAAATATTTTTCTTCACGTTTTAACTTTTCTTATAAGTTTAATATAAACTTAAATTAAATATTTTTCTGTTTAAATATTACCAGTTAAATTATATTTCTAAATTAAAAATTGTAATTTCCACAATTCATAAATGCATTCGACAGCCAATCACAATAATATATAATGGATGTAATGGAATTTCAACAATTTTATTAAGCCATATTAACGAGAAATTGCTTTCATATTCCCTTATCTATAAAATGGTTTGTTGTTGAAAGCGTTTCTGAATCCCCTAACCACCAATATGTTCATGCTATATTCAACTTGTTTGTGACATGCGATTATTTTCTTGGAAGATAAATGTGCTTAATAAGAGAGTATCTTAAGTATTGAAATATTTGTTGCTAAACAAAGGATGAGTGGTTTAATGAATGGTAAGTCCCCAAACTCTGTTTTATGAACTTGAACTCTTTACATTGATTCTCTATGAGTTAATTGTTAGACAGTGAAAAAAGACAAACTCAAGCTTTAATCAAATAAATTTTCCAAAAAAGATTTAATTAGTTATTTACCACAATCGTAATAAAAATAATGATTTAGCATTATATTTGTCGATAAAATATTTCATGGAAAGATTAAATACTGTAACTAAAATTAAATACTATAAATAAAATTACCGAACGAAATAGATGTAAAATTTTTTCATTCCGTTTTTTATCATTTTTTCGATATCTAATTTTAATCTCTGAAAGATTACTTTTTTGACGGATTTAAGTTTTATATACTAAAACTTAATTTTTCTTTAGCTAAGATATAAAACAGTAAATAAGAAAAATGACTATATAAGGAAATTAAATATATCAATGAGACACATTTCTAAATTCGTTATCAATATCAGTCATCCAAATCAACATTATTTATCAATCAATGTCGAAAATTAAGTATTAATAAGATTTATCAATGTGAATTATGTGCTAATTTTGATTCCTTCAAAAATTAATGTATACATAAATATGAAATATTAAAAAAAATAAAACTCAAAAAACTTAAATAAATTCCTCTTAACATTATGAACTATTAAAAATTAGATAATTTGGAATTATAGTTGCTACCTTAAATTCTAAAATAAAAAGCAAGATTATTTTTAATTTTACCTAACTTGATGATATTGAATTCCATCTTTGTTTTGTGATATTATTGTATGCAACAAGTTAAATTCATCAACTCTTATTAATATTACGAGAAAATTAGTGTATGTATATCAAATTTTTCTTATAAATAACATAATATATTAAAATACGCATATTAAAAAAGCATCTAAATCTTTCTTACAGAAATTATTTATTTTCTTACATTCAGATACGTCTCCAATAATTTAAAAATAGGATAATTCACTCAATTAACAGTGCACATGTGAAAAATGATCTATCACTTTAATTCCTTTTCAAATAATTTAATAAAAGCAATTTTTTTAATTTTCAGAAACTTTGAAGCCAAATTTTGAAACATAAAAGTACTTATTCAAATATTTGGAAAATAATATAATTAATGAAGCATTTTACATGTGGTTTTGAATTCTCCAAAACCATATTACGATTTATCACAACTTTTATTATACTGCAAGTTCTAACTTTAAAAATTATAATTTTGGTTATTTTGAAACTTTATGGTCATCAGTTTCCTTAAAAAAAACATATCCATTTCATACACATGCCACACGGTGAATAATTTTTCAGTTTCTTCTTACAAAAAATCCCATTAATATTTATGTCTACAATCAGCAGTTGATATGAATGATTTGAATAATACAAAACTATGAATGAAAATAATATTCTTAAAATGCCAAAAATCATGCCTAAAGCTAAATAACTAGTATCGATGCTTCCACTTCAAAGAAATTAGTTTTAAATCATGAATAAATTTTAATTAAATGTATGATATTGGGACAGTTAGATTTAAGATGAAGATCAGAAATTGAACATTTGTTAAAAGAAATGTTTTGCTCGGAAATTTGATAGAGTTTACTATTTTTCAAATCAAAATACATTGCTCAATCCCTGGTAAGTTTCAACAAGTTTTGTGAAAGTCCATTACCATAAAAAGGCATCACATTGTGAAAGTTCATCACCATAAAAATGAAAGTTGAAACGAATTAGAATAATATTGATTGTACTAAAAGTAAAATATATTAATAATACTTCTTACTCTCAAGATTTTGACATTTCTTTCAAAATTTGGTATATATATTATTCAAATATGTATTATTTTTTATTCTTTCTCAAGATTTACAAATTCAAATAAAAGTAATTGAAAATAATTAAATCATGTATTCAGGGTGATATTTAGTTACTGTACTTAAAATTAATTCTCCAGAAAAATGCTCAAAACAAATTTGATTTTCTTAAGAAACCAAGAATTTTTTATTTATTCTTGCATGATTTCTCAGTAGTATTTTAAAATAACCAAATATTTTACTCTATAAATTAAATTTTCTACATTTTTATGCATTTTTATTAAATTAGAATTATTTTACACGTAGATAAAAAGAAAAGTAATTGATTCATTCAAAATTATTTTGTAGATTTTTAAGTATCTTCTCTTCTGATGAAAACGCTGGATGTGTCACTTTTCAAAATTTACTTATTTTTGCTTATGCATTACTGCAATATATATTTATACTATATATAAACAAAAACTGAATCAACTCATCAACTCGGTAAAAAAATATTTTTATACTTAAACATGTTTATTAAATAATGATTCTCTCTCTCTCTTTCTCTCAAGCAAAATTAAACTTCTATGTCTACGAATATATAATAACATTTTACTAATTAACTTTTTATTTACATACATCAATTCCCGTAACCTTGTTTAAAATAAAGTATGATAATTTTTGTTAAATACTTTATCAAGAAAGATGATTTATATTGAAAATGTTATTAGTTTCATATAATATGTACAGTAAAAAAACAAGTTATTTCCTGCGGCATCGTGCAACATAAAAACTCTTTTATTTCATCCTCGCAACGCGACATAAGCAGTTCCCATGGAAACATATTAAGGAGTGAATACAGTAAAAAAATTTGTGAGAAGTAAATAAAGGAAAGTGACTAAGAACATTGGATTTTTAAGAATAAAATTACGGTTTTATTTATTGTGTTAAAATCCTTCCTGACATAAAAGATATACTGCCTCACGTTTTAAACGGAAGTTCCACTGAGAAAAGCTACTTACGAGATATTAAGTTACACAATTTTTAAAGAAAAGCTGAAAGATGGATAAATTATTTAGAATAATAGCTGTAAGAAAGCATTTCAAGAATTAAATGCATAATCATCAAATTCAGTCTTTTCAAACACTTCTAAATTTTTAAATCTATTCGATGTGTAAATAGATGTTCCAATATTTATCATAAACTTCTTATTAACTCAAAAATGAAAAAAAAATTAAAATCCCTTTTTTATCGAAAAAAATTTTCAACACGTGATAATAGCTCCACTTCTAAAAAAGCATGTAGCATAAATATTTGAATTGTAGAAAGTAAGGCTATGCTTAAGATAAATTTCAAGGAAAATTCGAATTTTTTATTGTAAAAAATGGAATATTATAAAGGCTTATCTGTAAAAAACCAGATTAACATTAAATCAGATAAAAAAAATATTTATATACTAATATTTTACTACTAAAATATATATTTAAAGTAGGGATTTTTGATTATTTCTTATATACATGATCAGACAGATTCCTCTGCTACCAGTGGTTTGATTTGTTTCGCACTCTGATGAACATTCATTGTTGTCATATTTATTTCAAAGTACTCAAGATGAAAAGATACATTATTAAATTAAGTGTAAGCTATTTGTGTGTATTAATTTAACTGTTTTGCCATTCGAATAACTTTTACAGATAGACACACATTAGGACGTTTTTATAAAATACTGCAGCTCAGTAACAAAATAATAAATTTATTGAAAATTATGCTTAGCCATCCAATGACTGATTCTGACGGTCGACGTAAATCAATTATTCTCTCTCTAGTGACGATTTTACATTTTCACATTCAGCCAGACTGACCTTACAATTGTCCTCAATTGGTAGTTTAAAATTTATTCTCAATTACTAATTAATACAAATTTCTTTAACATTAAAATTGCTACACCAGGAAGAAATGCAGATAACAAAATGTTATTTATTGGACAAATGTATTATACTAGAAATAACAAGTGATTAAATTTTCAAAAAATTTGGCTGGATAGATCCTGAGAAATCAGCACCTAGAACAACCACCTCTGGCAGTAATATCAGCAGTTATACGCCTGGGCATTGAGTCAAACAGAGATTGGATTGCATGTACAGGTACAGATGCCCATGCAGCTTCAACACGATGCCACAGTTCATCAACCTTAGTGACTAGCGTTTGGTGACGAGTCAGTCGCTCGGCAACCGTTGACCAGACGTTTTCTATTGGGGAAAGATCTATAGAACGTGCTGGCCAGGGCAACAGCCAAACATGTTCCGTATCAAGGAAGGTCCGTACAATACCGGCAACATGCGGTCGGGCATTATCGTGCTGAAACGTAGGGTTTCACAGGGCTCGAATAAAGGGTAGAGCCACGGGTTCTAACACACCAGAAATGTAACGTTCACTGTTCAAAACACCGTCAATGCGAACAAAAGGTGACCGAGACGTGTATCCAATGGCACCCCATACTATCACGCCAGGTAATGGGCCAGTATGATGATGACGAATGCACGCTACTAGTGTGCGTTCATCACGATGCCGCCAAACACAGATGCGACCATCATGATGCTGTACACAGAACCTGGATTCATCTGAAAAGATGACGTCTCGCCATTCATGCATCCAGATTCGTCGTTGATCACACCATTGAAGGCGCTCTTGTCTATGACGCAGCGTCAAGGGAAGCCGCAGCCATGGTCTCCGAGCTGAGAGTCCATGCTGCTGTAAACGTCGTCGAACTGTTAGTGCAAACACTTGTTGTCTTCCAAACGACCCCGTTTCTTGACTCACGGCTGGTGACATGGTTTCACGATCCATTACGGCCATGCCGATAATATGCCTGTCTTCTCGGCTGCTAGTGATATGTGGCCGTTGAGATTCTGCATGGCGTTCCGTATTACCGTCCTGAACCCATCGATTCCATATTCTGCTAACAGTCATTGGATCTCGACCGACGCGAACAGCAATACTGCGATAAGATAAACCGCAATCCCGGTACGCTACAATTTGACCTTTATCAAAGTCAGAAACGTGCTGGTACGTATTTCTCCTTCTTACACGAGGCATCACAACAATTTTTCACCAGGCAACAACCTTCAAATGCAATTTCTGTATGAGGAACCGGCTGAACAATTTCCTCATTTAAACACACTGTAGGTGTCGCTACTGGCACCTGCTTTGTCTGAATGCGCTGAAAAGCTAATCATTTGCATATCACAGCACCTTCTTCCTTTCAAATAAATTTCACGTCTGTAGCATGTTGCCTTCTTGGTGTAGCAATTTTAATAGCCAGTAGTATATTTAAAAACTTTTCCAGAGCTTTCAGCACGTGTGACGTAAACGTAGTCTTCTCTGGAGTCTTTAACAAAACCTGTGAAACTACCATGACCAAAAGTTCCTGATTACCGTTAAAACTCTTAACAACAGGTCCTAAATGATTCGTATGTACAATTGCAAAACGTCTTTGGCTAGGTTTAAATGGATTCAATAAACAGGCTGTTTTAATACCGGCGTTATGTTCATTAAGCAGTCAAAACATTTCGAAATATGTCTTCGTACATAGTATTTCATACAAGGAAACCAATACAACTCTTTAATCTTATTTACAGTTTTGTCAGCAGAAAAATGTGTTCCATAAGGTCGTATAAATTAATTACTGAATTTTTCCTCATATTCTTCATAATAACTCATATTCTTCATTCGTACATTTTCTTTTCCGTTTTCATTTATGTATCTAAATAATATGCTTTTCTTAAAAGTGCAATTTCTTAGCTGTTTTCCTTCTTTTGTTCTTTATATATAATATCCTTTTTCCTTAAATATTTCTATCAACTTTCTTATTTCTGGATCAGCTAGTTGTATCATCATTATTTGCTCGTCTTCACTCAAACTTCTAATTATCCTCGATGAGGAATGTTAATGTATCTTCAGTAGCATTGCAAAGATTATTAAATAGAAGAACATAATTAGAGTTTAAATTTCAATTCTTTGATATATCGGTTACCCTACTCAGACATGGATTTTCTTAACTTAATGTCACAAGTGCCATTATTCATAACAGGAATTATCGTTATACCATTTTTGGTTTTAAAAACAGAATCGAAATTTTTTCTTTTCCCTCTAATTGCATAAGACCGTTTTTCATATCTTCCGTTTTCGCCTGAATAAAATTAACGCTATTTTTTTCTATTACAAGTGTTATTATTGTCTCCTCTTTTTAGTTTTAGTTGTTGATGTTTTGATTCAATGTCTACTTCAGAAAACGATATACTATTCGAATTTTAGATGTGCAAGTTGGAGCCAATTTGGGTAAACACAATATCTGTTTTGTCTAGAAAGTCTCTTTCTACAATTAGGTCAAACGCCATCATTCACAATGAATATTTCAAGTGTTCCGCTGACGTCGTTGATTTTTAATTCTACTTGACTTTTCCCTAGTGTGAAAGCAGATGTTGCAGATGCAAATAATTTTCTCCTTAATGAAATTATATTCAATTTTAATTTAATTAACTGATTTCTTATTTTAAAAAAATGCTCGATCCCGTATCTATTAAGGTATTTATCGAATTCTCAGAATTATTTACTTTGCTTCTTTCATAAAGGTATTTAAAGGGGAAATGTTTTCAACATTCACATCTTCAAACTATTTTTAACTTTTTTCGAACAATGTCGTTGGGTATGTCCAGTCTCACCTCATCTACAAATTAAACTTTTTCTTACTTTTGGACAGTCTTTAGAAATATGTCCATAAACACTACAGTTAAAACTTTCAATGCTATTTTTATCACTGCGAGAGATAAAATTCGCGTTTCTCTTTTCTTTCGAATAAAAACACTCATTCTTAGGAAATCCTTCAAATTTGCAGTTTTCTCTTACCTTACGTTTTATATTTTCATTTCTACAATGATCATTGAATTTGCTCATACAATTATCAAAATAAGATCTTTTCTTAAAAACTTTCCCGTTTTTGGTTTCAACGCAAGACTATATTCTGACTCTGACATTCTCATATGAATCTAATTTTACAGCTAATTTTTCCGTGTTTGTAAAATTAGTCCATTCGTCTATGAAATGATTATGAATGACGGGAGAAATACTTTCTTTAATTGTTCCGTAGCAATTAAGTCTTTAAGTTCTTCAAATTTCCTAATTTTAAGACCATCTAACCATTCATTAAAACATTTCGTTAACTCATTAGTAAAATATTTCCATATATTTTTAATTGTGAGTGAATGTTAATAAAATTTCTGGCGAATTCGTCCTGGACTTAATCTAAATCTTTTTAATGAAAGTTCTTTGATGTGATAGTACTCATTTGCTTTATCTTCCGGTTCGCGGACAATACACTGAGTTATGTCGTATGGTAAATATCCAAGAAGATGGAAAACCCAATGAGCTTCATCTAAATCTATTCGCCGCGCTTTCTTCTTCTAAGCGTAATTTTTCTATCTCAAAATTGCTACTTCTTCGTATTGTTTTTGAGCTAAGCGATCTTCAATAAAATAGCAAAATCTTGCTCATAATTTCTAAAATCAATAATTATGTTCTTTAATTATATTACTTCACAATTTTTAGGAACGATTACTCTCAATTCAGCAAAGTAATTAAATCTATCTTTTTGCCTTTCGTTAGAAACAAAACCATTTCAAAGCAATCAAAAATAAAAAGCGTAAATAAAAAAAGTCCCTCACTTGAGCACTTTCGTTTTTATACAATTTTAATTTAACTTGTCATAGTTTCAAAAACCTTTCACAATTATTTCTTCATTTATTCACATAGAATTAATACTTAGTATTCATGAATTCGACAAAGAAGGAGCGCCTTTCATTGTATAATTCGTAATTCACAGCAACACTATTCCGAATAGTAACGAAAACAAAGCGAATTACAATCAAGGAATGTGAAACATCGTGTTTCTCAAATGTAAACTAAAAGTATTTACTTAACTGATTTGCCATTAGAATAACTTTTATACATAGACATGTCAAGACTTTTTTATAAAAGACTGCAGGTCAGTAACAAAATAACAAATTTATTGAAAATCGCACTTAGCCATCTTATGACCGACTGTGACGGTCAACGTACATTAACTGTTCGCAACTCTAGTGGCAATTTTACATTTCTCATATAAGCCACTGCTAGTACGTTTTGTACAGTGAAAAAAAATTATTAGCAGTGACCAAATATTTTGCCAATATTTCAAAGTGTAAAACAAGAGAAACATCACAATTAATGAATGGTTATGAATGTAATCCTATTTTGAACAACATTTTTTGAATGAATGAAAGTAGTTATGCAGTTACAGCAAATAAGATTCTTTTTTTTCGGTATACGTTAAGTCAAGATAAAAATATTTCCATAAATTTCTTATTCAGGAATGAAACATTTTGTATTAAATAACTTGAAATGAATCATCCTAATTTTATTTAATTACAAAAAATAAATTTTACTCAAGTAAAAAAATATATTTTGTTTTGGCAATTATTTATATAAAATAATGTATCTTAGAAAAGATGTTATTAAAATTAATTTTAAATGGTTCTTGCTACAATATTGAAGTTACATTTTAATATAATACTAAAGTGAAAAGACATAGCAACTATTTTTGGGTGAATGACAGCTTAGTTCATTTCAAAAATGTCATTAAATTTAACATAATAATTATTTTTTGTATTATAAATTGTTTTACTAAAACTAATTTCTTTGACTGCTAATCTAAAATGAATATAAAAGTAAATGTACATATATACAATATTAAATTTCCCTTTTACAAATTTGAAATCATCCATTTGATAATTCATCAAGTATTTCAAATTAGATCACAATTCTCAGTTAGTTTTAAAGCAACATCATTGAGTTCACTGAATTCTGTGTGTGCATAAGAATATTTAAAGAACTTTATATAATGTTTCAAAATAATTTCTCTAATTTGATTCTAGTTAAATATATATTTCCATTTTGCTTATACAATAAGCAACGAAAAAATTATATCTTTTTTGTTCAAAAATGAGGTATTTTATGTTTGCATTTCTATTGTAAGATGATTAGTGTTTAATTTTACTGCATGAATACATAGTATTGCATTCAGTACTAAAACACTTTGAAAGTTTGTACCTTGTGACACGACATTCTATCTTTAAATTGTTCTTTTGAAATTTATATAAGGAAAGCATTTTCTGAACTGAATTTTCATGATGAAAATATCCTGTGTCTTAATCATAATCTGATAGTTTTTTTTGTAATTCCTTATAAAGTTTAAACAAGAACAAATGATTTTAAGATTCCCTGACTGATTATCACTCAATTCAGTTGATTAACTATTTAACACAAAACTCAGTTGACTAACTTACCATGAAATTCAGTTGACTATGAATTATCATACAAGTTTTGCCAATCATTTGGATTTTTCAAATCAGATTTAAAATGAAAATTCGGGAACCAAAATTAATATTTTCATACCGATTCTTGATGTTCCTATTCAATACATGCCCTATTATTCTTAATCTTTCCAACTTATTGAGCTGATTTAAGAAAAAGCAAAGGTTTTCTAATTTGTTTTATTCATTTTTGATTTATAATGATGTCTTATTTCTAACCTAATAGGAAACTGTTTATTTTCAAATATCTTATAAATTACATTATTTTTAAATAGAACCGATAAAAATAATAGACAATTCGCAATTGATTAAGATCAGCTGCAACACTCCAAAGCTGATAGACAAAAATACCAGAAATGAGTAAGAAATTATGAAACTAAATTATGGATGTAAATATAGAAATCATTCATGTAATTAATGAATTTAAACACATTCAACTTTTTAAAACTCACTTTAAAGTTCAGAAAACATTTCACTAATACCAAGTATGTAATAACTGAAAATGCTTACACAACAAAGACAAACCTATTACTAAAACCAACAAATTTAATCGACTTTCAATTTAGTTTAGGTTGAGAAATTCTAAATAACAAAAAGGAAACTTATAGTTTAAGAAAATTCCTTCATTTAGATTTTTAAGCAAATACTAATTTACATGTTAATTTTAAATACTATAATCCTAGTTATTCTTAAATCAAATAATTGGTCCTAATCAAATAATTGGCTTCTAAATCAATTTAGTTTTATTTAAATCTTACTACTAATTTCCGTAAAAAAACATTTTTTCGACTCCTGGCTAAGAAATTGATCTTTTGAGATATGATTGAAAAAATAAGTTATATCTTTAATAGCTTTATTTAAAACAAAATATCAGTTCGACGAAATAGAATCTAACTAATTGCCGTATCTCTTAATAATAATTCTATTGTACAATATGCCAAAGACATCGAAGAAGACATGGCAGTTTGCTAAATTTCGAAAAATATGTATATAATATCGAGAATTAAATGCCATAGGAGAATAGAAATAAGAAACACAATTTTTGAATTAAAAAAAATTATTTTATATAAAAAAGGAACTCTAAAAAGAGCATAAAATTTCGCCAATAACAAAAGGTTTACTGCAGGAAACCATTATGAATTTCAAGAGATATTTTTTTCCGAAAGAATGCCAAAAACATTAGAAATGTCGCTTGAAAATGATGAAAGATAAGATTTACTATACGAAATACATATAACTGACTACACTGAAATTTACTACGTATACATACAAACGTGTTCTGTGTAGTACTGACTATTATTAAGAAATTTTTGATGTCCCACAAACTAGTAAGTGAAAAATGTGTTATTTTAATTAAAATTTTAAATAATTTATGCATCCATTTCCATTACAATTACGATAATTTAGGATGATTATTTTGATAATAGAATATGAATTCATATTTAGAAAAAGTTTAGTTTTGATAAAAAATTTTAGCATTGTCTTAATAAATTTTTAATTATGAAATCATCTTTATTTACTTCTTTATCAACGATTTAATTTTATACAAATATTTAATTTTATACATTCATAACATAGAATACAATTTCCAAGAACTATTTTTAGTTATACTTTTTTTGATAAAAATTTAATATTAATTATAATAATTTTATTAAAATGAATATGTTGACTATTTAATAATAATATAAATGTGTGAATATAAATCACCTTAATTAGTTAACTGTTGTCTGATATATCGATATGGCTGTATTAGTTGTCTTTAGTTCATATTTTAGAAAAAATTAATTTTGTTTAAATAACCGTTTTAAAATACATCTTGAAGTATCATCTGAATTTTAAAGCTCTAGCTTTCAGTTCAATAATACATTGCTTCGATACCCTTTTTAGAAAGAGATGTTGTTTACATTTGTTCTCTGAAACCTTTTCAAGATGTAAATCCCTGTTAACTAATTCACATCAGCAAATAATTTATTTTTAAATTATCTACCTATGTTTTGAAAATCGCAGTAAAATAGTAAAGAAATCCTTCATTTATTGTCAATAACATGGGCTTATTTTAGCAATGTATTATTAAACAATATTATAAAAAATATGTTTATAATATTCACTAATTGCAGAACCCATATGTAAGGAAAAACTTTCACCTGGATTTCATTAACCAATTTTTAACTTTTAAATCTTGAATAAAAAACCAATTATAACTATTTGATTTTACCAAAATCTTCTAAAAATATTTTACCCCTATTGTAAAAATTTTCGTTTAATCAAAAAGTGTAATTTATATGGCAGTATAATTATTTAGTCTTCTCAAGCTCAACTTACATGAACAGCACTCTATTTAAATGTATAATAATATGATTTAAATAGGTACTAATGTCATTAAAAATAGTAATAAAACATAAATGCATTGTAATAAATGATTAATGGTTCCCTTTACTTGTTCAAGATACACAGATAATCGTTCAAATATATAACTCACAAATTGTAAATCTGCATTTTCGGCATCCATTTTTTTATCTATAAGCAAAGCTTTTGGGACAAAAACAAATATACACATTTGTTAATTGTGTTTTATTGTATTATTAATATTATTTTACCTTTATGCATAACTTACCTTTATACACAGGGAGAATTTAATATTATGTGTAATTCTGATAAATGTATTCCCAGGCTAGGTAGAACTATTAAGAGATAGTCACAAATTAGAATTACTAAATGTTATTATTTATATTTAAGTGCAATAGCCCATATTCCCATGGTACAGTTGCATCTGAAATGTAATAGCATAATTACACCTGAAAAACTAAAATTACAGATTGCAACTCCAAATATATATATATTACATCTACGTCTAAAATAATTTATTTGTATTAACGATTTCCATAAACATTTTTATTTTATTCATCAAATTTGTTATTATTATTATTTTTTCCTTTTTATAGAAAAATTATTTAAATTTTTTTTATTGCCTTTCCTAGGTTCGAGCTAACCCAGGTTCGTAGAGATTGGTGGAGGCTTGTAGAGAACAAATCAGAAAAACAAAGTTAAATAATGACACAACTTTATTGTACTATTAAAATTTAAATATTTACATTGAACATTCTTGATTAATTATCATATCAATATACCAATTTAATCAAAATATATTTATGAAATATTCTGGCCAGGTTCCTGAGGAAGAGATTAAAAAGACTCACCCCCTTTTTTGTATACTCTTGCATCACTCCTGGTATGTCAGTTCAGTAGTTTCAGCTTTTTTTTAGGATCTTCATTCATCATCACATTGCTCCTGTATTCCCCATGAACTGGTCTGCTCCATACCACTCATTTGGGTAGGTCTGCTTAATCTCTGTTCCTTCTCTGCCTCCTCTTTATCATCGGAGTACTATTTTATTTCTCACATATCTCATCGGAGGCTTGGTTCTTTATATCCGGTTCAACTCCTCAGCTTTATAATTGTCTTCATCTCTCCTCCCATTTCTTCTATTGGTTATTTTTTTTTATTATAAAATGAATACGTAACTTCTAGTCTTCAGGGAATGATCAGAAATCTCTCTTCCAAACCCTTGATTGGCCACACACAAATACAAAAGTGAACATTTTTATATTATGTGGACCACCCATGCATCACAAGGGGAAGAGGACCCTGGGATGTAAAACTGTTATAAATTTTTAACTGCAGTTTTCAGGTGCCACTTAGAAATGTCTAGTTTTATTCCTTTATAACACTTGTCTCATTGTATTACAGTTTTTATGTATTTCCTTTCTTTTATACTTCAAACACTACTGCCGAGAGTAATTGTTATTGAAATCACGGTACAATAAAACACGCGTTTCCTATCCGGCTCCTTTTATGTCGTTTGCACCACTACGACAATTATTTTGCTAATTATGTATGAATACTTAATTCATAAACCATTATAAGCACATTTACTTGTTAATTTATAACTCTGCTCGGCAATAATTAAAAGGGAGCATAAACAGTCAAAAAATAAAGACAATTTTTATTGAAACAGCATATATATTATTTTAATTTTTCTTCAGCACACTAACAAACTTTATACATTCTGCAACATCAAAAAACTTAAAACTTTTGTAAGATTTAGTATTTTCGTTATTTAAGAAGTAATTTCTTAAATAGTTAGCACTTTCTCTTAGAGAATTCAGAAATAGTTTGTACTTCCTGAATCTCATGATTGAACCAACGCAAATGAACATGTAACGACTTTTTCAAAAAAACTGAATGTGCAGTTGTATGAAAGCATAAGAGATTGTAATAGAACCTAGATCGAGGTTGAGAAACAGTATTGTTAAGTTAGTATGCATCACGTATTACAGAGAAACCGTGCAAAAGTTAAAGATTTACGTACAAACTTCTAGCAAACCTTCAGTGACAAGATAATTTTATACCCTACTGTTCATTGATATTACATTTGGAATTATATAAGATAACTCAGTAAAGTGGAAAAATGTTTCGAGAGTCTCAGCTTTAATCTAAATAATCTCGAAATTAATAATATGCATGCATGCCCCTCTAAGAATACGAAATGTATACTAAATACAAAGCATGTTTAAATAAACGATAATTTTTTTAATGTTTACTACAATTCGAAGTTGTTCACAAATCAAGACAAGTCCTTAAGAATTGAAATAAAAGAACCTTTTTTCACTTCTTTCAGTAAACATTGAAGTTACCATTATATCATACCTTAATATCTAGATAATATGATTTTATTTTTTTTGTATAAAACATCTGTATGAAATGTTTTGAAAAACAAAAGGGGAACTAGAGTTTGAAGTATTAAGAGAATCAGCAAAGATTTTTCGCCATTAATGTTTTGATTATAATGAATTACTAAACTGAAATGTGGAGACTGTCATATAGCAGAAATTACATTGTAAGAAAATATGCAATTCTTATGAAATATACTTCAACGAAAATATATTTTATAGTCATTAATGAATCTTTTTTGAGTAAAATTCTGTATGCCATAATATTGAATTAAATCTTACGTTATTTTTTATCTGATCTCATTTAATTTAATACACACTTAAACTCTCAATTTTTATGAGATATCCTTAACGACAAAATACATTTCATTTCTGCATTTTTGAAAAGTGTGGGGGTGAGAACAAATAAATTTTTATGTTATATTAAAGGAAAAGAATTTTATGAAGATTATTATTCTGGCTTATAAAATAGTTTTTTATTTCAGTATTTTCTCTTAATATTGGAAGTATGTACAAAGAAAACTAATTTAACACGCAAATAAATGCATTCTTGAAAATACTGAAGTAATTAACACGGCATTTGTCATTTGAATATATTTTTCTCAAAAATGACATTAGATTAATGAGTCTTTCTTACAAACGAAAAATAGTTACTTAAAACTAAAAACAAAAACTGCTTAGAGCTAAAATATTGCAAATATTTCTTTTACATAAATTTTGTTTACCATTTTCCTTATTTATTATTTCTGAAATTTTTCTACTGAATTAAATTTTCCACAAATGAGTTTTCTTTAAATATCAAATTAAGTAGTAATTCTCGACACAATTCAATTATGTTTCCTCTTCAGTCTAATCAGAAAATCACAAGGAATATATTTTAATGTTATTTTGTACTAGCTTATTTTACCCCACTACATAAATAATTGAATAATTCAGGAACAAGAAAAAAGCAATAGTAGAAAGAATTTACCATGGCTACAAAATTATTTTTTACAGCAAAACACTTTACATAGTTAATAATACGAATAAATTAATTAAAATAAGCTATTCAAACTAGCTGGTAGAGCACTCGAAAAGTCCCTTTAGTTTTAAAAAAGGTAATAAAGACAAATATTTCATGTAGCATATCGCTTTTTATTATTTCATTTGCGCTTATAATTTATCCTTATAAAAACATTTCGAGAAAAACATAATGAGATTGTTGCTATAATACTTTCGTAATAAATTCGCAGCACTCTTTTAAATTAAAAATAAATTTGTACATGCTTTTTTCAGCATAGTAAGCAAAGTAATTTTCTTGGTTTATAAATTTACTTTAAGCGTGTATATTATAAAATTAGTGGAGAGATTTGCAAATGAAAAAGTTTTCCTTTTTATGAATATATTAAAATAACCTAAACAGATTACTTCAAATTTTTAACTTTTGATATAAAATTTTTTAATGATAAATACAAAAGTATAATAATATTTTACCAAATATATGGAAGTAATGTGCAAAAAGAAGTATAGTTTTCATATATTTCAACAAGTGTGAAATTAATATAATTCATTATCACCTCTTAAAAAAACAATAAATTTTAATGTAAAATTCCAATAATATATTGGCATAATATTACATAAACAATACTTAGTATTTTGTGTGTGAGTCGTCACAGTTTCGAGTATCGTAACTAAATCTTTTACGTCATGCTATGATTACATTATAAAAAGGCATTTGTAATACATAACCAAGTATTTAATATTTCTGTTTATGTAAATTTATGAATCGTTATGATATGAAATAATGTCTTCATAAATCATAAGAATTGTTACTATTAACCAGAAAGTCAGTTTACAGGAAAATTTTACAAACAAAATAATATTCATAATACAATATATGATATCATTATCTTGCATAAACAAAACAACTATAGATTATTGATAATCATTTTCAAAAAACAGGAAAATATATCTTTAAGTAATGAAAACAAAAAATAAATTTATATGCATAGCAGAGAAAAAATAAGTATTGCCGGCATGCAACTCTAAGGATATTATTTTGTTGTTAGATATTAATTTCATTATTTTAATGATGTAATCATATATAAAACATGAAGCTTGATTATTTAAATGTTCATAGATAACAATCTTAATTTGATAAACCAAACTTCATAATTTTATGTATTTTTTAACAAAAATTCAGAAATTATTTGTGAATTTAATTATTTAATGATGAGATCTTAAACTCTCATTATTAAATGTTTAAATTCCTCTCACATATATAACTGTTAAAAGAAAATATTAATTAGTTTCTATAATAAAGATATGAGAGAGCATTTTGTTTTTAAATTGATCTTAATCCTCTGATGATTTTTTATCTCTGATGGTGTGAGAAAATTAAAAACTACAAATTAGAAGCAAAGATTTTTCTGCTTCTAATAATTCTATAAGAATGGCTTCTATGACTTTGAAGTTATATTTATTTTTAATTTGTTATAAAATTCCATTTATTCATTTTACATATGTCTCACATATGTATAAACAATCAAAGTATTGGGTACACACAATGATATCCCAATTGGATACACCTGAATATCTCCCTGAAACTACTTCTCTTCCACTTTATCCATATCGCCACAATGAATATTCATATAAACCTATTTCAACATAATTTTATCCAATGCAGTAAAGTATGACTGTATATTTGTTATTAGAACGACTCTAAATATCAAATGCTTTTCTATCTATCATTATTTAGAAAAATATCGAGTAACCGAAATTCCAAATCGGCTCGTAGATTGAATCGCAAACGTGCCTATGAAATATTCTGTTGAACAAATCCATTGCAATTTTGTATGATTCACATTTTTAGAATATCTGTGGATGTAGATTTTTCGGAAAGAACAAAATATTTAGCCCTTCAGTCTTAACTTTTTAATAAATTTAACACAAACGTAAAATTAATATAGTTTCCTATTTAATAATCAACAATAAAATATATTGCAAAAATTTATAATTCTAATTTCCAAAAATAACAACGTTTTCTACAATTCTTAAATTTATTTTATAATGTTATATAATACATGCATAGAGATTTTTTATAAAACTATTGATATGAAATATTTTTGTAGTTCACTGTCAATCAGTTATGTTATTTGCTCAGAGGGAAAAAAGAAAGGAATATTAAGATTTTATTAAACAGACTATTCAAACAAATTTTCACTTCAAAATTTTTCACTAATATTTTTAACCAAAATATTGATGTAAATAATACTGCTGATAAACGGTAATATTTGATTATTAAACAATTTAAAATAAATTTAAATTAAATTTTTCAAACTTAAAAAAACACCCAAGTAAATTAAAAGTAAATAATTTCTTATTACATTCAATTTATTCTTTTCTAGATTTCTAGGATTTAAATGCCACAGATTTTTTATTTAACCTACTTCTTTCTCATATGATTTAAATGAAATAAAATTATTTTAGTTTTTCTTTAGAGAAAACACAAAATATCAATTAAATAACTATATAAAAATACTATATAAAAAGTATATGTATAAAAGTATATGTGTAAAAAGTATAAGTAATTAAATAACTATATAAAAAGTATATGAAAATAATAATAATGATTTCTTAAAAAATTAGCAAATTAAACAAATGTAGTAAAATAAAATATAAAAATTTCTTAATATTACAAACAATTAAAAACATTCTGAATTTATTGAAATCTCTGGAAACTATTTAATGTAATTTAATGAATGAAGAAATATTGAGTACGTTATCTGAAAAATATGCATTTGAAATTTTTTTTCCTTCACTTCACTGATTTCTGAAAATTAATTAATGTAATTATTTCAATCATTAGAAAAAATCAAAAAAGTAAAACATTTTTATAATTTTTTTAAAATTTTTATGAATTTAGCTCTGTGATTTGTAGTGATTTCTATTAAGAAACACATTTTTAAAAATTTTATAAGTAAACTAAAAATAGCCTTCTAGTTATTTTGAAAATTATTATTATTTTAGGTTCGTTTGCCTCATTAAACACAAATATTAACATTATTCACACTTTATACGATTCATACTTTTTCATTTGGTTCTTGCAGAAAAGACAGTCAGTTGTTTTTCCTACGGTCAAAAATTTATTGATTTGAACGAAACAAAATCATCACTTAAAGAAGCATATTTAACAAATTAATTTAAAATTTTCACTTTAAAGAAATCAATTTAAAATCATGATTTAATATTTAACCATATGTATATCATCCTAGAAACTTTAATGAAGATGATTTCTAGTTAAATGTTTGCCAAGATAAAATTGTACTCAGAAATTTTTAGAAAACAAACAACTTTTGCAATTGAAATATCTTGCTTATTTCATAATCTTAATGTTAAGAATAAAGTTATATGAAAATGATCCATAATGAAATGACAGAAGTTGAATGATATCAGAAATATGCTGATTGGATTAAATATAAGGTGTATTTATCATATTTCGTTCACGCAAACTTTTGAAGTCATTTTGAAAATTTTCTTTCATATATAAATTATTTTCACTTCTTTCTAAAGATTTGCAATTTGGACAAGCAAACACTTGAAAATAAAAAAAGCATGAATTGAAGAAAAAATTTAGTTGCTATTGATAAAATTGAATGTGCAATAAAATGCTTTAAATAAATTTGGTATTTTTAAGAAATCCTGGGTTTTTGATTTATTATTACATAATTCTATTTTTATTTTGTTAAATAGTTGGTTCTGTAAATTAAAATTCCTCTTGCATATTCCTAAAGTTTTCTCACAAACTAATGAAAAGAAAAGCGGCGGATTTAATCAAGTCTGTTCTAATAGAATTCTTTACTTTTCCTTATTATTAAAAAAACATTTGATGATGGGTTTCAATGCTTATTTATTTCTGCTTATACTTATATTTTACTATGGCATATTTTTATATTATATAAAAAGAAAAATATATTGTACTATATAGAAAAAGTATCAGTACTCAATAAAAAAAATTTTCTATGTAAGTATGTTAATTAAATTATTCTTTATTTCCAAACCAAACAATAATTTAGGTTTCCTCCTTGTCTACAAGCAACTTTTAAAAAAATTTATTTATATTCCATTTTTACCATCTTATTTCAAATAAAATGGACTCTTTTTTTTAAAATGTTTTACCAAGTATGGTAATTTATATGAAAAAAATTATGTGTTATAATATATTTTTAATACAAAAATGATTATTTCCTACGGCAATGCATAAAAAACTATATTATTTTACCTTGGCAACGTGATAAAAAAAACAGTTGCCATAGAAACTTATCAGGGAATAAAACATAAAAAATTGTGTGAAATAATATAAAAAAGGACTGCCTAATAACGCTGCATCTTTAAGAATAAAATTATTTATATTCATTGTGTTGAAATCTTTCTTGACGTTAGAGATATAACTATGCCTTATTTTAAGCGGACGTTCTTCAAAGATAAGCTACTTACGTGTTACTAAGCCACATTTTTGACAGACATTTTAAAAGAAAAGATTTAAAATTATATTATTTAGAATAATGACTACACACATAATGACTGAAAGTATTCTAAAAATTAAATAAAAAATTATTGAGCTTAATAATTTCATATTTTTTTAATTAAAAATGTATTGGTTATGGAAATAAATAGTCCAAACATTAGCATAAATAAATAGTTCAAACATTAACATTATGTTCTTATTCTTAATAGTGAAATGAAAATAAAGTTACAGAAATTGCTACTTAACATTTTGACCAAGAAACGAGAGGAAAAAAAACATATTTAAAGCAAAAAATCAAATAAAACTGGTGTTTGATTTCTAAAAAATAAATTGTTTCTTAAAAGAGGTTTCTTAAGGAAGATATTAACAATTTTAAAAGTTCATAAAATAGCTTGAACTATTGAAGTCATTATAACTTATTAAATCTAACAAAAATTGCAACAGTTTACACTAGAATGCTGAGCAGTGTTTTATATATAAAATATGAGTTATTATATAATATATCTATCCATTAAAATTAAGTTATGAATTTTATTATTTTTTACTCCAATGGATCAATTTTTGTCAGACAAAAATTTGATTTGAATTCCAAACCTAAACAAATATACATGTTTGAGGTGAGTGGAAGAATATATATTGTTTAAAGATTATCACAATGTTGAATATTCGAACTATTCTTTTGTCATGTGTAGTATACATTGCATCAACAAATAAAGTATTGTTAATTGGGAGCAAAACATATTAAAATATGAATAAAAAAAGTGTAAAAAACACCATTTAGTTGATTTTGTATACATTCTTCTGGCTGTATTTATTGGAAATCTGCTTTATATATTGTATTTCAAATTTATAGATATTAAATATCTCTATATGATCTTTGAAATATGAAACAGAAGAAAATATCACAATTAATGAATATAAATTTATTTTGTGAATAACATTTTTTTGGGTAAATAAGAATATTAAAGGATTTTCAATTTCAACAAATAGAATTAAATTATTTTTGGGATTCATGAAATCAAAAGTAAAATATGTCCTTAAAAGCTTCTTCTAAAACTAAATATTTATTAAATATCATGCAATGAATTTGTATGATTTTATTTTATAACAAAAAAATTGTTTCGGCATCGATTTATTTAAAATAATAAATTAAGTGGAGCACGTTCAACTAAATATTTTACAATATATATAGTTAAAATTAATGATATATTTCTAAGTTCTGTTAGTATTTAAGTAAAAACATAACATTTTAATTTACTAATTAAACTAATTAAAAGTTAAAAGGTACCCTTTTTTAATGATAGCTATTTTAATGTCAATAAAAGCATTAAATATAACATTTGGTTCATTAATTTCATTATTTTCATAAGTTATTACTTAACTTTTCTGAAACTAACTTCATAAAAGATACTTTAAATATTATTTCTATATTTTTATTTAAAGTATCTTTTATGAAGGTAGTTATAGAAATGTTACTTTAACAAAATTACTCTAATTAAACAAAAATGATATTTAATTTGATCTTTCACATAGCTAAATCCTTTATTTTACAATTCATCAAGAATTCGAAATCAGAGAATTATATATTGATCCAAGAGTACTGAACATTACAAGTCATGCAATCATTTGAAAGAAATCAACATTGAACTTAAAACAATCCTTTTAGTCACATATGTGTTCTCCATGTGTTTATATAATTAAACAATGCTAAATAGTATTCATTTAACAGTTAAAATTATTAAGAAAACAAAGTATTTAGAAAAATCAAGTATTTCTTCAAATTCCTTGAAATTTTAACCTTTTGAAAAATAATAATTAATTGAAAAGGGTTGAAATTGCAAAATCTTTCTCCTTATGTTAGTTTTGAAGTGGAAATTGGTTCTGTTTACTTATTAATGTCAATTTATTTTAAGTCCTATGGGAAAATATTTTTTCACATACATGAACAAATCAGCCCTTTTGAAATCAAATATATCATATTTATTTATCACTTCAAATCAAATAAGGTATCATTATCCTTAAAGGGAAAATAACATGATTTAACAAATATTTTTTGTGGATCAGCATGTAAAATCCTTTATCATTTCTAGGTTCAAATTTATCTCGAGATTTTAAGATATCTCTCCAACAAACAATTATTTTGATTGAATTTTAAACAAATTGAGGAATTATTTTACTTCATAAATTCTAAATCCAACCAATTAATAAATTTATTTTAACTTAGATGAAAAAAATTAATTAAAGTTTTACATTACTGATAAATGTATGATCTTATATTCCTTCGCAACTGTACTCAAACGTAACTAACATCTAATTCATAAAATTGATTTCTACAAAAACTTTTTATCGCGTTTAGGAACTGAAACTTTCTATAGAAACTAAGCCTTATTCTGCCATTAAAATTATTTTATAATATAGATTATCTTCTTGATTCAATTTTAAGTTTTACTGATTCACATAAATCAAGGAATTTGAATTTTAATTCATTTCACAAAATTTTTAATATGTTATTTGTATAATTATAATACATAAAATCTTTTAGTCTTAAATAACCGAAAGAATGTTAATAACGTAATTTTAAGAAAAAAGAAAGTTATAATATTTTTTTTTAAAATACTGATATGAAAAATATGTAAAATATTATTTTCTTAAAATGAAATTTTTCAGGTTGGTTTTAAAATATTTAACGTATTCTCTGCAAAAGCGTAAATTTTATAATTTAATTTTTCTCTTCTTCTTCTTCTTCTTCTTTCTTATCCTCCAAAGTCTGACGGAGTCAGACAAGGTCTAAAATTCCGTTGACTCTTAAAAAGTTCAACACAAGAAGGGGAGTTGCATAGAGGTCCTCCCTAGAGAGGCCCATACAATCCAAAATGTGACGTGGCGAATCCTTGGGAACACCGCACTTTGTGCAGGAGTCGTACTTCTTACTTCCTCCAAAAAACGAGAGGCACTTAATGTGCCCACTGGCGAATCTTGTTAGCGGAGTTGATTAGCCTCTATCACAGTCGAGGGCAAGGGCAATTCCTGGATTCCCACCCATATATCAGTGGTGAGTTGGAGGAACCCTACAATCTGCCACAATTTGTTCCTTTTTCCGGGAGTACAACTCCTGAAAGGTAAGGATAGATGAAGTTGGAATCGGTTGATTGCATCCCTCCCTTGCAAGTTTGTCTGCAAGCTCGTTTCCATGGATATCTACGTGCTAAGGGATCCACTGTAAATGAATCTCGTGATGCTGCAAAATCTGTTTTAACTTATTCAAGATTGAGATACTAGTCAGGTCACCGATCAAAAACCAATTGTGAAGATGTTGAATACGGCTATCTGATAAAATCCAAAGTTCTCCATAATCCTTCATTGATAGTACAGCCTCAAGCCCCTCATTTATTACAATTAGCTCACTTCTAAAAACTGAACAAAAGTCCGGGTTGAGTCGGCTGATCGATATTTTGTCATAAGGTGTCACTATATATATATACCCCTACCTGCACGTTTAGCCATTTTGCTACTATCAGTAAAAATCTTAATAGCATTTTCGGGAACATTGGTTATGACTTTCAAAGCCAGCTGCTTGAGATGAACTGCCAAAAGTTCTTTTTTAGACACTGGGGAAGAGAAGTTGTAATGAAAATGCACCCCAGAGAGTCCCTCTGAGGGATCCAGGCAACACTGCAAAAAATGGGGCTTAACATTAGGGCTAGGTAAATTCAGGGTTGCAACCTGACTAAAAGGACTATTTTTCTTCAGTCTTTGTTGGCTTATCCATCTATTTAGGTAAGCTGAAGTTAATTTTTCTGATTATATTTATTCACATTGATCATAAATATTTCAGAAATTAATGAAGGAATCAGTAACACTTATTTGTCTACTTTGCATACATGAAAACTATTAAATTTCTTATAACATTTCAGTTACGACATTCGTAGCCATGCAATTTTTTGTTGTCATCAGTTAAAATAGAGTTTTTAAGTTATTTAATTACTAAAATAAGAAACTATACAAGCAGAAGTTAAATACTCAAAAGAGAAGTATCCCATATTTTTAAAAAAGTATTAAATAATAAAGTGAAGCCTGTTGCGACATTTTTTATTTTAAAAATTATTTTGAAAAATAATTTTAAAAATGAAGGTACTGTAAAATATCTTTTTTATCGTAGCATAGCAATATTTTCAGTAGCCTTGCAAAATTCTATACTGCATTGTGAAGAAAGTAAATCTACAGTAGATTTTCTGAAAAGCATAAAATAAATATGCTAACAATGAAAGCACTTTTATACATCTGAGGAACGTCTGCTGTATAAATAAACAAGCAAGTCAAAAATTTAAATTCTTGATGAAAGTATGCAGTTACATACAGTTTGGGGAAGAAACATAAACTATTCGTTGAAATGTATTGTAGAAAGTATATTGTATTCCTAAATATATGTATTTGATTGAATAAATAAATAACATATTTTGTGTGCATAAAATACTATATTTTTCTTCTTGGATTGAATTCAGATTTCTTGACTTAACTTTATTGGACATTTTAATAAAATGAAATTCATTTTAATTATAAACGTAAAAATTATTACAGAGAAAAATGATGGTTGCATCAAAATGAAAAATTCATAGTTTTAGTGAAAAATGTTGAAATAGTGATCCACAACAACACAATATTGATAAGTTTTTATCCAAACACAATATTAATAAGTTTTTATCCAAAAACACAATATTAATAAATTTTTATCCAAAAAAATAGTAGAAAAGTATAATTTTAAACTTAATTCAAAGATAATTCAGTTAAGTTGCCATGAATCCAATTTTCTTAAACGGACTCCTTTTAATTGAGTATCTAGTACTCGGTTCTGTTTGTGAAAAAATATTTTTGTGTAAATAATTGACTGCTATTGTAGATAAAAGGTTAAGTACACAGCAAATTTTGAAGCCCGTTTCAATGCAGGAAAATTTTTGATAAAAGGATTACAAAATATATAAAATCGACAGTTTCATTTATTCTTTCTTTTACTATACTTCTTCTTTCTATAAAATTATAAATAGATAATGAATAAAAATATCATACTACAATACCTTTCTTCCAGTAACCTACAATAAACAAATTACTTTTGATTTTAAAATAAAAATTTTACAATTTATTCTATGAAATATTAAAACACATATTATTAAAAAAAGTCTACAGCCATGCTAGAAAAGTGATGCAATTAACTTAGACTTAATTTCATAATGTTTTAATCTTATAACTTTTTGTAACTCGTTAACTTTTTTATTAAATGCTTAGTTGTATAATTTATAATTGCATTTAAACTATAAAAAATTATTCCTTGAGAAATCTTTCATTTATTCTAAATAGTGAATTAAGAACAAAAATAAATTTTTTACTTACCAAAATTAAAATTGTTTCAAATATAATGTACAAATTTTTTGATATTTGTTCATTTATATTCTTCATTTCCTAATGAAGAAATTATTTTTATCTTGTTAAAGAAAGGAAATTTATGACCATAAATTTTTCAAATTTATTACAAACATAAAAAAATTAAATTAATATTAATTATCTTTTAAAAAAAATTATTTGAAGAATGTATTCAAATTTTGGAAATTTTTACTACTTGGATTATATTTGACAGAAAAAATGTCTAATTGTCCAAATGTTGTGTTTATTAGTAGTTTATACATGTTTTGCAAAAGTTTTATTTTAAAAAGTGGTAAGAAAATAATTTTGTGGGAAATTTTATTAAATTTCGTTTTCTTTTATTTATTTTTTTCTCACACGTTTATTAAGTTTCATTTTCTATCTTCAACTTCACATTTATTTATCACATTGAACTCATATGATGAAAGTAAGTATATTCATAATAAAAAATATCCATTTCTATAGTTTTTGATAATTTAATTGCTGAATGATATCAAATTACTATTTCAATTCTTATTTCATCATTAGTTTTAACTGTGCTTATTGAATTTTAAAAATACATTCATTACATTTAACTAATCAATATATTTATAAGAATTTTTAATAAAGATATATTTAATACCATAAAGCATGTTAAGAAACTAATTTTAAATTAAAGCCTCTGAGAAGCATTAAATGCCAACAATTATAGTAATTTGTATGAACTTTTTAAAAGGAAGGAATAAATGTAAAAAACAAAAAAATAGCATTTTATTATACTAATTCTATCTTAATTATCCATATTATAATCTAAAAGATAATATAATAGAATATTTAGTTAAGAAGATTTAAATAAATATTTTATGAATTCAAAATTTAAATTCAATTGCCATGTAACATCTCATAATAATAAAAGGAGTATTTTTACTAAGAAATAAATTTAAGCTTTGAAGAATAATGTGCTGGTTAAGAAATTTTATTTTAAATATGATACATAAGTAGATAATGATATGTAGTGTCTAAATAGAAAGATATGTAATAGCCTTATGTATATAAAAGTGTTTATTTTTTCAATATAAATTCCAGTAATTTTAAGTAAATGTTTATATTTTAAATTTATGTATTCAAAAATCTGCTTTATATATTATTAAACATTTTATTCATTCTTTGTACAGTTAGCTCTACGTTGATGTTAGACACTTTACATAATCTGCTTCTTAAGGGAATCCATAAAACCACTATTCTATGCTCACTTGTCAAATACTAGATTCTAAAAAAATCACAACTAGTTTTATTTCGTTTTGAATGGATTACCTTCAGAAAGCATTTCATCAACAGCTGATGATGACAGCAAAAGCATTGTCCAGTATAAATTGGATGACCAAATATTCTTCGAGCAACGACTAAAAAATAAGCGCATAACAGAATTCAATACTGCTCTAACAAAAAGTTGAGAGAGATTTTGCTGAATTTTGGAGATTTTTATCTTAAAAATATTCGAACTGTCAAACTCTTTCCATGCATACAAGCATAGATTTATTTAGAAGGAAGTGGAGATTTAATTTTCCTGTATTATATTATATTATTTTCCTTTCTGAGCTGATATGAATTGAAGAAAAGATTAGAAAAGTACATTTTAAATACATGGAGTGTTAAAATTATAATTCAGCAGAAATTACTTTATAGAAACTTTTCAAAATAATTTAAAAGTATAAAAATAAATCAAAATAAGATTTTCAATTTATTATTATTAAGTTTTTCAAAATAGATTAACTACTTTTATAAGCTTGTTTAAATGAAACTTTAAATATTCGTATGATTATTCAAATTCAGAATATTATTTGAAATAGGTAATTCAAAATAGGTTAATCAATTGCATTGAAAAACAACCACAAATATTAAGGTCTGAAAAACTTGAGGATCATCCTATTTTTCAATTGTGTACTTGCTCTCATTGATTATAAATGCTATTATAATATTCCTACGTGAATTAAGGTATCTCCCAAGATATCATTCATAACTTTTATAAATAACATAAATTGAAATGCGTGTCAAAAAATACTCATAATTATAGTAAGAGAAAACTTCCCATAATTTGTTTAGGTTCAAAACTTTTACCTCGAAATGTAAAACATTAATAAAACAAATATTAATTATAATATGAAATACTGATAATAGTTTTTCATTTGAATATTAAAATGATATTACTTTGATTCTTCAAAATAATGCTCCTTCGATGCCATCAAAGTGATAGATTCTTAGCTGGCAGTGCATAGGTAACTTTCGTCTTAAATATATTTTGTTGCAATTCATGGATATATAATTAATTATCTCGTATTGCATTGTAATAAGATGAAATTTTACCTGTAATTGGAATATAACTTGTGAAGGTAGAGCCTTATTTTATTATAACTTCAATTAGTACAAGCATTTAAAGTTTTCTGAATAAAAATTAAACACGTTTTTAAAATGTATGGTAAAAGTGAATATTTTTATATTAAAAATATATATTTTTATTTGAAACTGTGGGCTGTGATCTACAATCTAGCATTTACAATATCAAAACCATCTGAGTAAAGCATTTACAAAGATCAAAACTATCAGAGTGAATTATATAATTTTTTGTAATTCAACAAGATAAAAACTTTTAAAATTCTGCAATATTCTTGAAATTCTATGATAAACATTTTAAATTGAATTAATAAGTTAATATTAAATATTTACTTAAACATATTTTATCTAGGAAAATATTCTAAATCAGTGTAAAATTAAAAAACTAATGAAACAATTCTTAAAAATATTACGTATTTACTAAAAATATGTCTTTGAAATTTAGTATCAAAGAAATTTTACTTATGTCAAACTAATTTTAGATCTTGATATTTAATGTCAAACTTATACTTCATTTTATGGACAAATAAATTTTCAATTAACAGCATTGAAAATGTATTTTATGGTTCAGTGTTGTATTTATTTATTAGCATTTGAAATACCAAAAATAATGACAAGTGTAGAAATTTATTTGCCTCAATATTTAATGCATAACTATTTAATTAAGCTTAGAAATATAATTGACATTTATAAAAAAAAGTAAGAGATGAGCGTGTTTATTAACTATTATCTTAGAGATTAAATTTAAATTATTTCTTATGCTACAAATAGTCTAAATTTTATTTCTTCCTGTTTAATATCGGCTGAAAGCTTTGGTAAAATACTCGTAATCACCAGTTTTTTGCTTAATTTCTCAAGTATTGTATCTTCACATTTTTATTTATGCATTTTGCTACAAATTATGAATAAAAATATTTTTCTGAAAGCTGAAGACTCATTGATATTTAAAACTGAAAATATAATTTCACTTACATACATGTTATTTACAAAGACAAGCAATTTTCATTTGTACTCAATAGTAAGTTACCCAACTTAATTTGTAATGATATTTACATTCTCCTGATAACTTCAAAACATAAAATGAAATAATCATTTGTAATATATATTTTTGATTTACTGTTTAATGAAAAACATATTTCTGTTAATTTATGTATATTGATTGAAAAACATATTAGTTAATTTTGCTTAAATAGTTTCCATGTAAGCTATTTTAATGAATTAAAAAATCATTAAACAACTAGAAAATGCTGTTAAGCATTTATTATATTATTTACTTTGATGGCTTTGGTAAATTTTGCAAAACTCCATATTTCACAATACATACTTCTATTTAAGCAGAGAGAAATCGTAGTTGAATAAAAATTCAATGTTTTAAATAAATATATTGATTAATTAAAAGACATTAAATATATATTAGAGTTTTTATGTTCTTTGTTATGGTTTTTCAATTTATTTTTCACAATTTTAAAAACAAAACTTTTATGCATTGTTTAGTAAATATATTAAATATCCATCTTAATATTTACTTTGCATCATTTTTGATAATCATATTATAATAGTTTATGTCTTTTAATTAAAAACAATTCAATTCATTATTTATAATTTTTTTAAAGAAAGATTTGTTATGAAGTCTACATAATTAATTGAATAATATATTTCACTTTTACCTTACAGATGGTATACATTTTGTCGCTATCATGTTTGGCAATTTGAATATTGACATATTAAATAACAACACAGCTTTTTTAAATTATTTTTTAACTCTAAATAATATTAAATTTAAAATATACATTTATATGTATATCTTAAATTTAATAAATTTGAAAAATATATTTTGATACTTGGAAAACAACTGAGATTTTTGTAAGAATTCTCGTTCATATAACAGAAGTAAATTTAATCCTGGCAAAGAGAAACAGAGAATTTTTTTGCAATTTTAAACCATCATATCTTACGTATATTTTATACATGGGTAACATGTGTACGTAACATTACATATTTTTATATTCTTCAAATATGCGTATTTATGCATCAAGTTACTTTTTCATACAGGAACTTACAATTTCGTCTTTCAAAATATTTTTAAGACTATATACATATCTTTTGTTGTTATATAGCTTGAAATTTCTTGTACATAAAAACACAAAAACTTAAAGTATATCGTTTTGAATATTATGTTCTCTAGTTTCTCTATGCTGAATATTTTAAAATCTTCTTTTTTGTATTTATATAGTATGTATATTTGGAATTTTTACCATTTTTCAATTGTTTCAGTTATCATAAACTGCTCATTGTTCAATCACTTTACATAGCATAATTTATGCATGTAATATCTAAAAGGAATTTTATATACATTCAATAAAGCCATTACAAAGGAAATAACAATGCTGGTTGAAATAAAATTATTTAAATAAAAACATTTTACTATTTATCAAGTAATACCTGTTATAATAGAAATAATATTATTTTGTTAAAATGTAAACAGGTATTACAAAAAACTTTATTAAAATTTCATCAATGTTTATATTTAATATATATATATACTTAAAAAAACACGCGCACGTTTTATGTTCTTAAAGTGTATTAGCATGTTTTATTCTTTTTCTATATAAATAAAAAAAGCTAATAGCTTTCTCCTGTTTCTAATTATTGCTAAACATTTTTTTATAACTTCCACAATTCTTTGCATTATACTCTGAGGAATAGTGCACAGTTATCATTAATAAAATTTTAATTATTACAAACAATTCTTAAATCCTTTACTTAAAATCCAATCTGTTTCTTTTTATAGTTAAGTATATATATACTTTACTTTTTTATGTTTTAAATAAAAAAATATCTTATTAGAGGATTCGGTCATTTAAAAATAAGACTTAGACCATTTAAATAAATATTTAAAAATAATCATTAATATCCTGTTCAGCTGTTTGTTTATATTTATTCTCTTTTATTTAGCTTCTTATATATTTTAGTATCATACTAAAAATACTTGATATATATCTATTATGGTTCGTTGAGCATTTCATAAAAGACACAAATCATTTATGAAATCTCATTTCCATATAAATGCAACCAATATTTGAATAACAACAGCAATATATGCTAAATGTGACAGAAATAAAATTTCGGCATTTATATATGATAAAATATTTATTGATAAAAGTATTTTCAAAGCTTATTTCATTAAATATGAAACAATTTAACGTAAATATATGTGCTTCTATTCAATAAAAAAGTTTGATAGTGAAAGAAAAATCTTTAGATTTAATAATTTATAAAATTTATATAAGTTATTCTTACATCAGCTTTGTTTTACAAATAAACTGACTTTTTATTCATATTTTAGACATATATTTTGAATTATAAAAATTCTTTATTAATTTCAAAGTTTAAGAAATAGCCTTTATTTCGATTTGTTTATTCATTATATTTTTAAGAGGATAATTTTTTAATATTAACTATCTTTTAAAGTAATTAGTCAATCACTTAAATTGATAAAATAGAGGTTGGTAAAATCAAAGCCATACACTCAGAATGAATCTGTCCAATGTAATCCTTAATTTAAAGATTAGTTTGAAAATATCATATTCCTCATTATTCTTGATAAGAAAGGGGGTAAATTTTACCTATAATTTATAACAATCATTTTGTTTTAAAAAACTATATCTTGATTTTACTTTAGTTCATATATAAAGCTCATTCATTGCTTTAAAAAGTATTTTCAAGTTTGGAGATTGTTTTATATTTCATATGAAAGATCGCACACATACACGTTAGACTAATGTATTTAAAATGTTTTTTTTTTATTATTTACTTGTGATAAAAAACATTCTTAGTGTCATGATGTTCATTCTTGCACATATTTTACGCAAAGCTTATTCTCATTTAAGTTATCTATAATTTAAATTATACTGTATTTTGAAGTACATAAATGCATAATAATTTTATTAAACTTTTTAGACAAATTTACTTATACCTAAAAATTAACTGAAAAATTAATTTCAATGTGTAAATAATTTTAAACATTATATTCATTCAACTATATAAATAGATATTAAATCAGTTATTTCAAATCCATTTTAAGAAGCACAGTAATTTAATTTATTCATCATATGATTTCTGAAATGAATAACACCAATTATTTCCCTGAAATATTCGTCTTAAAAAAGGATAAAATATTATAATAAAGCTGTTTAATTAGAAAAATTCTATCTAAAATGTTTTAAGAAATCAAATCTTTTTTTTCTATTTAAAAGTAAAAATTTTGTATAAAAAATAAATGTGACAGTTTCAAATATTTGGTTTTCCTTATCTGAGAAATTATTCCTACACTTAATTAAAAAACTTGTCACAGCTTGTTTCCGGTGAATGAATGTAAATACTGAAAATAATCAAGCGTCAAAGAATTCTTAAAAAAGAAATACTGTTTATCAGCATTTATTTCTTATTAGTTATCTTGGCAAAACTCTCGCACAACAACCAAAGTTCAAAACATCTTATTGTTTGCTAATTACTAGAGGATCAACTAGTAACTTTTTTATTTAAAAAATGATATTTTGTGTTGAAAGATGTGTAACTGATGTTTAACATTTTCTAACTTTTTTACATGCTGGAAATAAAAAGTTACCAGATTTGTTACTGCAGTTGATATATTTATTATACAAAAAGAATCTTCAGTTTACACTTCAGGACTTTAATAAGAAAAACTTGCTCTTAAAAACTTATTTTGAATACACTAAGCTAAGAGATATTGTTGCAAATTTTTTATGTTTTCTTTTTGATAAGAATTCCGTTGACATGAGATTAATGTTCTAAACATTGCATGCAGGCTTGTAAATATTGCAAATATATCAGTTGCGTCATTTTTCGAAAAATTTAAATTAGTCTTGAATATCTCATATTTAATTTTAAAATTTAATTTAAATCTTATTTTTAACTATACCCTAACCGAATATATTCATTTTCATTAAAATTCGTTTATGCATGCCTACTATTTCATAAAAAATTTTCTTCCATAAAACACTAATTATAATGAAAAACTGTCAGTAAAATGTAGATGATACGGTATTTATCAATCATAAAAGTTTAATAACTGCTTTTAACATAAATATAATTTGAAGATAAAAAGAAAATATGATGAAACAATTTGAAAACTCTTAAATTTAAACCTTATAAATTAAATTTAAAAAAATATTATTGAAAATATTTTAAGATATCTCTATATTTTTACATCCCATGTTATATATATACATATATATTAAAAATTCACTTTCAAAGTGAAATCACTCATTCAAAAGAAAAAAAATCAAAAGAGACTCATTCAAAACAGACAAAATCAATCATTCAAAAGTTAAATCACTTTCAAAAAGAAAAATATATATAACGAAAAAAACTAGCAGTATCAATTAAAATAAAAAATTATTTATAAGAAAACAATTTTAATTTTTCACTATTTTTTAAACAAATCACGAATTAAAAACCATAATTATGCAAGCAAAAGTTAAGTGATTATGAGAATAAAATTATAAAGAAAACACAAATAAAATCAAATGACAAAATAATTCATATGATACTGAAAAGAATTAAGTAGGATGTTGAAAAAGAAATTCTTAAAATGAAATTATATAAATACTTCGAAACACATTTGAGCATTTCTTCATAAAAAGTATTTTGACATTTCTGCATGTAATAAAAATGAGGTCTAAGCTTTCATATATGCAAAATAATTACTTGAATGCAAAATAATTGCAATGAATTATTTTTCAAATCTATGTTCATAGTGAGTGGAATAATTAAAAAAAATTTAAGATCTAACATTGAAGTTTGATTGTTGAAACATACAAGTGTTCCAAATGGGAATCTATATGTATGTGTTATTTGCTCTTCTTTTTATGATTATATTAAAATAATAAATATTATAAATATTTATGATTTCGTACATATAAATATTTGTGATTATATATTTGAGTACTGTTATAATCCTGAAATTTAATGTCTAATAATAAACAATTGCATTTGAATATTTCTATTCATTCTGCATTCATTAGAATAAAAGAATCGTTTATTTGTCCGAATTTTATATTTAAAATTAAACATTAATTAAATATTAAACTTTAAATAAACTAATCAATGCCAAAATCAAATTAAGATTAAATGCTTGTTAGTATTTTTTTGTGAAATAACGTGGTATCTGTAAATGTAACTGTCGAACATTTATGTCATAATAAGCAAAAATGTTTGATATTATTATTATTTTTTTTTTTTTTTTGATTTTCCTACATAATGGTATTTTTACAAACATGGTGTACGTTCTTTTAAAAATACTCTTTAAGATTTTATAAAACATTTTTCTAGAAAATAGTAGTTGTACTTCAATTTATTTCAAGGTTACTTTTTTTCTTACGTCATATTTTCCACTCAATGTTTGATTAGGGTAAAATCTAAAGTTTAAAGAAGAATCCAAATCACGACAAACACACATCTAAATCTGAAGTGGGATTCGAGATCTAGAATTATTACACCAAACAGTAGCTCAGCTTTAAATTAAATTAAAAACATATAATTTAGTTTCTATTTATTCAACTGAAAATTAATTTAGTATGAAAAAATGCACGATTACAGATACCAGTTTATGAAAGATAAAGTTAAAAACCAAAATAAAAACCATTTACAATTATTTTCCTTATGATTGTAAATGCATATTTATCAGATCATGTTATAATACATTATAAAGAATTCATTAGACAACTTTGCTCTATATTTTTAGACATGAAGTCAAATGCTTAAGGATGTTAAGCTACCATCCACACATTTATCTAACAGCCAAATGAGTTCTGTTTACGGACTTTTATAGTCAAACAAATGATAACACTAAAACAGTACATAATTTGAAATCCTTATCATAATCCAATTAATTGTTATTTTTATACTCTAAATGGATGACTTTATTTTCTTTAAGAAATAGGAGCCAAGAAATAATAGAATTTTAGAATTGTATAGCTGCTTTTGAAATCTGCGAGGTCCCACTATCTTTCCAGCTCTCATAACTAGTATCAAAGTAATCATCCTGGTGATTCCTTGTCCTTCTGGTGTAGCAGACAAGAGCACATAATCATTTCTCGTATTCATAGTGGTTATTTGATTCCTGTCTTACAAAAACGGAGTAAAGGTTTTCCTTACATCTCTTAAGTGTACTACTAATCAGGCTGTGCTTTCACATAACCAGAAATGTATCTCTATGAGGGTGCACATTATGTTCTTGACACACTCATGGACTTAGCTCAACTTTGCTGATGAGAAGAGATTGATGTAAACAATAGTATAATAATGTCATTAATAATAAAAAGGAAAATATTTTGATAAAGATTATGCTATAAAAACAAAAAAATTTTGATTCCAAAATAAGCCAATGATTTATTAGCCTCGATATTTTTTCTATAATGAATAAAAATATGAGATTGAAAAAACTTCTTAATACTAAATAATGTTAAATTAACTTTTATATTATTTGCTCAAAAGAAAACAGAAGTTACAAAATACATTTGGCATTTATAATGTTTTTATTAAAAATATAACGTAAAATTACATCCTATATTTAACTTAAAATATTGTATTTAGAAATTCTAGTTTGAGTTTGTTTCATCATATGATGAATATTATGGATTTAAATTATTTCAAATAATTTTGCTATGAGAGATGATAACTTTTCCCTGTTTTGCAAAATTTCAGAAAAGATAGGTATAAAATTAGTGAACGAAATTTTTATATATGAAATCCTATTTAAATAAATCAGTTAGTAAATAGTACACTTAATTTTAATACAGCTGTCAGAAAAACATGAATGTTAAACATCGCAAAGAACCTCACAACATACCAATGTTCTAAAACTATCCATCATATGGAATCAGTTTCATCTAAAATTTTCGATCAGTATTTTAATAAATAATAATTTAAAAATAAAATTTAATCTTGTTTTAATTGGGAAAGTTTCAATTATAATATTTTCCACAGCCAAAACTTTTAAGATTAAAATAACCATCGTATTAAATTTCTGTTAAACTTTTGATCAAATTTACATTAGAAATAATCAAGAGTTCTTTTTCAAAAAATTTAAAAACGCTATTAAAAATTTCTTTCATGAATGAAATTAGAAAAATTTAATATTCGTTAATCATTTATTTTTAATAATTTGTTTTAGCATAATTCATTATAAAAACCACACACAGAGCTTTACACATATCTTTAAATAATCGAAGAACAAGTTATAAAGATTATTTTTTCACAGAAATATTGAAGTCAGAACAGCCAAAATCTCGAATCGTCATTTTTACGCATGGTAAAGCATATGTATACAGCCAAGAGCGCTTTCATTTTTATCCTAATGTACATATTTACGCTTCAAATACCTTCTTTTTGAAAAAAGAAATTCTAGTTCATCTCTCAGGAAAGATTCCCAAGTAAAGTATACTGACATTTTTTATTGTTATATAATTTTGAGCTTTGGCCAAGAAATACCAGTAAAATGGAAAAAATAGTGCCATTTTTTATCCATCAATTTCTCCCCTTTCGTCTTTCTGAATTTTTCAATTCTTTCTTTATTTGGACGTCAGATGGCACTAGAAATTGTCAGAGTTGCCATAATCGAAAAACCTTAAAAATCGATATTGAATTCGTATTTACCTCTAAATTTATATTTTTAGAATCACCTGCTGTCAGAGTTCACTCAAAACAATTCACTTAATCTTCTTCCTTAATACAATTTTATAAAATATAATATTCTTGAAATTATTTGCGGTTTCATGATTTGAAAATTAATATATCCTTTTCTGAGGAGAACTGCAATGTTCCTATTAAAATTATCATTATGTATCTATAATTGTTTAATATAACTATAATATATACATACATACATAAATGTAATTATGTGTATTTATATTACAATATTTAAAAACCATTTTCCCAAAGTTTTAATTTAATTTATGTGAATTCATTCTTCATTTATATAATTATTAAAACTGGTTCACTCTCATTAAAGGTGCCTACAAACAACACTGCAGAAATACGTTGCTAACAAAAAATGCTATTATATTTCATGAACACAAATTAGAAAATCTAATGGCAAAATAATATGATGGTAATAACTATACTTTAAAGTTTTGTTTTTAGAGGTAAAAGTATAATTTAGCTAAATATATAGTAAAATAATGATAAAACCTATACTCTTTTTAGTTACAGTTTTAACTAAGCATTTTATTTCAATATAATAACTCTGTTTGATGAGAGAAAAATGCAGCAATTACTTCGTATTCCTTGAGCCAAGAAAAAATATATTTTCTCTAATGAGATTTATATCAGACACAAATGATTTGAACAAATGCGTTATTAAAAAGAATTTGTTTTACTGATTAATTATTCCAAATAAAACAGAGGTAATTTTTCTCCTTTTTGTCAAAATATACTATTGTAGTTGGTAAACAAAGCGTTCTTTATCTTATTCAAATATTTCTTTTATGTGAAGATATTATAAGATTTCCTTCACTCACAACAGTTTCTTTTAGCTTACAACTTCTCATTCTCTTCAATAAATATAAAAAGGAGATTTGTAATTGTTTTAAAAAGCTAAAATATTACTTCATTTTCATATAAATATTTAAGGTTTTGAAATTCAATAATTTATTGGTGTGAAATTATTATTTATATTTTTTCATTTTAAATATTATTAAAATAAGAAAAGTATTTCAAATTTATATGGCTTCTTTTTCAATACATATTGTATATACAAAGAGACTTTTCGAAATCAGCCTGTTTTACATAAGATATAATTTAACATTCATAGTTACTTCCCCATGGGATTGAAAATTTTATCACAAATAAACAATTTCCTTCAAAATATTTTTTCTTTAATATATAGTTTTATATCTACGTTATAGTGTTCTTTTATATTTATAAATTTCATTTTGATGCTAATAATTTTCCAAAATATTTAAGCAAACATTTGTTGAAAAATATATATATTTAAAAACTATTATATAGCTTTTATGTATAACAAACATTATGTTTCTGTGTGTGTGTGTGTTTTGTAATTCAATTGCATATATAGGATACTACATGTGTCTAATGATGTGGTGTATGTACCAATTAAAGTATACACACATACATGCCTAAGCCTTTCAAGTTATATGAACATCTTTACTCTAAAAGATTTCTATGGCAGCTTTTGTGAAATTGTTGTAGTGATATAATGCAACAAAAAGTCTTATACCTAAATACAGTACCTCTTAGCAGGGGCGTATGAATAACATCCCCTAAAAAGGAATTTGTATTAAACGTTATGAGTTTGTTTTAATTTTTCTTATTCTAATATCTACTTCCATAAAATAAATTTCAGTGCACTCAAGAGCAATTGTTCTAGTAGGATCCTTCAAAATAAAGCCCATAGAATAAAAAGATTGGTTGTGGAAAACTAGAAAACATTTTTGGAATCACTCAGCCTAACAATTTTTACCTGTCTTTGACCATTTCGAAACATTTAGACAATTTTTTTTCGATAAATTCTAGTTTAAAAGAAAAATTCCAAATTTTGTTCCAAACATGTAAATATATCTGTATGAGTCTTTTAAATCATCGAAAACTATTCAGTTTGAAATAACTTGTTGAGATCCATTTGGAACACTTTTTCCCATTTAAATGACTATTGAAATTAAATGTATTCAGAGTTTTGAAATCTTCAAAAATGATTCTTTATCATCATAAGCCACGTGATAATCAGAAGTTATTAGAGTTTTTAAAGTCAAAGTACTTTTTTATAGACTTCCTTGAAGATTATCACTGAGACTTTTTCTACACAGAAAGATTTACTGAAAAACTTGTAAGACATTTTCTAAATGGTGATTCCTAAATGGACATTACCAAATGTTGATTTTATTTTATTGTTGCAGTGGTCTTATTAAAAATCAGAAAATCACTGCTTTAGAATCACATTGATATAATTTCATAATTATTTAATATTTTTCGTTCGAAAAATAACTAAATAAAATTTGGTAGTTTTTGATACTTTATAAGCATATACAATTATGTCTAATTCAGATTGGCATAAAAATCATCTACACTGGCTGTTTCGTTGCCAGATTCTATAATCTTAGATACTAGATTACAAAATCTGGCAATAAAACATTCATACTCTATTTATTATTTGACAAAATTTTTATTTACTTCTTTTTTCATGTAAACAATAAGTAGACTTACATGTAGACAATTATAATTATTTAAAATCTAAAATTTATTTTAAGACAAATCAAGAATTTTCTAAGGAAAATACTAAAAACAAAATTAATTCATTTACTGAGGCATTTATATTTTCACAACTTCTGTTCACTTTCGTAACACTGTATTTCTAAAGCAAACTTAAAAATCTCACTTAAGATAATATTTTTAAAATTATGATAAATTTCGCAAAAGAATTTTGAATGTTTTAATTTTAAAAAGTTATTTTAATTTTAATTTACATGGAATCAAAAATTATAAATATTTAAACTCCGTTACTGATATACAATTTTCATTTTATTAATATTCATAATAAAATGTTTCATTAATAATAATTATCTCTAAATGCTTGATATTAATCTTAATGAATTCAGATACAAATTAAAACAAATTTTATTGTATTAAAATATTAACCTATAAGGTAAATATAATTTTATAAACCAACATTACTTCCACATAGTATTCCTTAGGAAATATTTTTTTAAAAAGCTATAATTTTTTAGTTCTGAAAACCTTTCTGACTATGCACACAATCCTCTTAAAATAACGATCAATATACTTAAAATATCACAGTTCAGTAGGTAGAATTAACAATTTAGATTTTATTATATTTTTTCAAAACTATTTTTTGATTCTTATAAAACTTAATTCAGTTTCATGTATGTGCCAATGTATATGTATGTATGCACGTATAATGTGTATGTAGTATAATATATTTCTTAAAATTACATTTCGTAAATCGGAAAATTGACATAAATCACAACTTATTAATTTTTCTTTTCATAAATATTTTATTTCTAAAAAATAGTGATGCGTGAAATGCATTCAATGCTTCTTTCAAAAACTATTTGTCTGTCAAAACTATTCAATAAGAGTTGTCTGATCGTTTACTTCCCCTTTTATAATGGGTCTCTTTTCTTCCACTGAAGCTGAATTTGACAACAATGGTATAGATCTTTACAAAATTAAAATTCTTATTTCCCTTGAAGGATTTAAATGTAGTGTGTCTCAAATCTCAGAAAAATTATAGCATTTTTTGGGAGTATAAATCTTTTTGTCATAGAAAATGTGGTATTTAAGCAACAGTAAACAAAGAAATATTGAACTATTCAGTTCCTCGCTCAAATAAAGCTTTTTATAGTTGTTACATGTATTTAAGTAACATAATTCTCATTCATAACATAGTGAAATTTAAATTAATATTCAAATGTATGGAAAAAAAACATTTTAATTTAATCAACTCTTAAAGATTAGTTTTAACACGCCGTTTCATAAAACTTTTCTGATGCAGTTTGTCCTTTTTGGAACTTGCACCACAAACCCAACCAACTAACCCCATAAAACTTTTCATAAATCCTTTAGAAATTGTAGCAATTATTAGTAACAATTAAAAATATTTTTAGAACATGTTTATTGAAAGAATATTTTTAATAAGTAATATATGTATTTTAAGAGCGCGCAAATTTTGCAAACTGTGAGAAATATCTCTATTTTGTAAATATTACTACCAATATTTTTATTATATTTTATTTTGTAAAAAGTGTAAGAATAGTTGAAATATAAAGGCTGTTTTCATATAATTGTTTAGAGTATCAATGCCAATTCAGAAATTTCATTGTTTGTCAAAAAAATGAAATATAGTCATAGATCTCGAAAAATAAGAAATTATCTATTATTTTATCTGTTATTAACTTACATTTCATGAGAAGTAAATAAATGCAAACTTTTTGAAATTGTATTGTTAATTACTGTAAAATACAATATATTACTATTTACTGTTATTTAAATATTATTCTTATTCTGATTTCATCATTAAAATCTAAACGATATTAGGAAAGATGTGATATTTTGATTAAAAATCTATAGAAATGTTATCCCATTCATGTAAAAAAATTACAGTTAACGTATTTTTATACATGAATATATCAAACATGAGAAATAAAATTATTTTATCTTGAAAGCATATCCTAGACATAGTGTATGATATTGAATTATTTGTCATTAATTCATCTAAAAGTATATAAAAACTGAATTTAATTCCTAAACTTTACATCATATTTTACCAGGCAAAAAAGTTACAAAAAATGCAAGTTTTTTACCTAAAGGGTAAAAACCTTGCATTTATATAATATACATTGAAATATAATTAACAATTTTCGAAATACCGAGATTTTGAAACTATCTATAATTAATAGTATCTTTTAATGCAGAGTTAGTTTTTTAGCAATTCATCAAAAATTCAAATTTAAATTATGTATCTTTTTTTTATTTACGTGAAATAATGGTACTGGTGAAATAATCAATTCACACTTTATAATTTAATCACAAAACATTTTTGTCAACTATTCTAAAGTTTAATTTGAATTATTACATACATTTGTAAAGATTTACAGTTTCAAAATAAAATTACAATAGTTTTTGCTATATTGTTTATTTTTAGAATATATTTGCTACATATTAATACTGAAATAATCCTTTACCTAAGTCTCATTGTATTTTCACATACTTCTTAACAAATACTTGTAAATGTGTAGGTTTCTCAAGTTTGCACTAAATTTAGCTTTCAGTGTGTAATTTTTTTTATCATAAAAAAAGTCTTGAAATTTAGGAGATTCACAAACATTTCTATTAAAAAAGTACAGTTTTGAGATCTTTAAAAAGAAATTTTAATTACATCATATGATGAAGAAAAACTTTTAAATGTTGCAATTAAAAAATTGTAAAAAATTTTAACACATTCTTAATTATATTTGGAAAACTTCCCGCAGAAGATAATCTCTTTTTGAAAATCTTTGCTAGCGGTTTTGAACTTGCTTAGATTATTTTTATTTTAGTGGTTTTATGTATCAAAATGAAAACCAAAACATTCATCTCATTCTTTTATCAAACACCAAACTAGAAAACTATTTACAAAGAATATTATGTAAGCTTTCTTTAAATAATCATCCATGATTATGAAAGTTTTACCGTAAAAATGCCCTGAGTAAATACTTCTCAGTTACGATGCTTGGAAAAAATTCAGTCCCACTTAAGAGCAAAAGAAACACATTTCCGTTAAACCTCATATTTATTTTTTATAATTTAACATTTTCCCAAATATTTTCTCTCATAATTGAATATCTGCAAGTAAATACACCTTACGTTTTCTTTTTTCCATTTTTGTTTTGTTATTTATCTGGAACAATTCTGAAAGTTTGGATATAATATTAAATTCTGCTAAGATATATTTTTACATTTTAAAATTCTTTTCGTAAGGAATAATATTATACTTTTTAGTAAGGCTTTCCTTCGTGGATTTGCTTTCTTTTTATTATCTTCGTTGATAGAAGTGAGAAGTTGTCATTTTGATTTCATACTGGAATTTGCTTTTTTAACCATAAAAGACAATTTCTTCTTTTTATAAAGCATACCAACATTTGTCTTTTTATTTAACAGACATTTTTGATTTTCTTTAAGATGAAAACTATTTCCAATTCTGCTCATTTTATTTATTTATTTCTGTACACATGGAAATAATAAAGCCTTAAATTATAATCTTAATGTCTATCTTGCTACTGTGATTTTTGGAATGCAATTATTTATATACTTTCTGGTGAAACAAGTAGACCATAATAAATATTGCATAAGAATAGTATATCTACAAAAAAAATTAAATAAAATAGATAAAAAAAAATCTACAAAAAATAAAACTGAAAACTTTTCCAAATAAACAATAACCACTCTTGGAATAATAAATTCCAATTTCATGTATTAGTTTGAACAGATATTGAGTTTATGATTGTTAAAAATTATGATGGGTAGCATATTACATGGATTATAAAACAATTGGGGATTATTTATTATTTATATAAATAATAATATAGGCATATAATTATGAAACATATAGGTTAGGAATAATGAAATAGAATATTTATAAAATCAAAAATGGTGTATTTTTGCAATGTTCTTAATGACTTATTATACAATAACTGGATATGTATATATATGGATTCATTAGCAACCAGTATACAAATAATTATTTTCGCTATTATAGAGCACTTTATCACTCATTACAATGATGAATGATTTTTAAACATTGCTGAAATGTTTCTTCCCACTACATTTCGCAATCTATATACATAAGGTTCAATATGGAAAATATCTCCACATTTTTAAATTAACTACTGGATTACTGATGTACAGTTCTCATATGGAGTAGTGAATTCCTCAAAGATTCTAATGATTTATTAAAGTACTTTTATATTTCAAAAGACATTGAACCAATATCCTACAAGTAATTTAAGACCTATTACTATAATCTATTATAATTTAAAACAACTTAGCAATATGTCTTCAATATGTTTGTAAAAAGCAAAACTTCAAGCTTGTCAAGTCATATATGATATAATTCTAAGTTCAATTTCACTATTAATATCAAATTTTAATGTTTTAATAAACTAAGTACAAAACATTATTGGTTTAACTTTGATTTTTGCGTGACGGTTACTATTTGAAGTGGATTCCGAATCATTAAAATCATCCTATAGTTACGGTAATAATAATATATTAAGTGGTGAACTAAAAAGTTAATTGTAGACTAATCAGCCATTAATTTGGTAAAATTATGCTGGATTTATTATAATTTTTGAGTAAATCAGAATAGAAATATAATTTTAGATATTAAAAATTTGATTATACCCTGTTAATTATTTTCTCCTGGTTTTTGTTATTCACAAAAGCTGAAGATGTTTTTCATTTCATTAATGCATAAACATATTAAATGTTAAAGCAATCAAGAAAATAATATTTTGTAATGTTATATATGAATTAAATTCATGATAGAGTTAAATTATGTGAGAATCGAAATTTTTTAATTGCTATTTAATTGCTAATTTTAAGAAAAAGGCATATTGGTCGAACAGCAATTAGTTTTCAAATCTCAATATCATCAATAATATATGGGCAAAAAAGGAATATAGTCTTGTTACAAAGAAATGCTATAAATTTCAATGAAAGTTAGTCCACTTTTTATGAAATTGAAAACTATTCTTTTTGCCTTTCATTCACATTTTTCTGTCAACTATTAGCAAATAGTAAACACTGTTGATGTATTTTAGATTCATCATTAAATATCAAAACACAATATTTCTGCTTTTGTCTATCTAATTAAATTTGAATTCATTTAGTGAACTTCAACTTAATATAATTTTTTATCGCCTAACATGAAATAATAATTTTTTAAATCTAAGATTTTAAAATTTAAGATATTTTTACTTTGCTCATCAAAATGATAAAATATATAAAAAATATTAGGTTGGGGAAAAAGTAATCCATTATTTTTTCGGTAGACGTCTGTAGTGGTCGATATCTCATGAGGTATCAATCTAACAATTTCAGATTTATGCTCGTTGGAAAGGTGACATTTGACACTAAAATATCTTCTTGCGGTTTTTTGTTTGATTAATTCAGTTACGAGTACAAGGTTTTAAAAATGGAAGACAACAAACAGAAAATTCGATACATTTTCGTTTTTCTCTTTTACCAGCGAAATAGATAGCCAGGTGGGTAAAATTGTGAAAGGTGTTTATCGTCCTATATAAGACTGTAACAACCAGTTACGTACAAGTTTTGTTTTGTCGATTCCGTTCGGGTACTTTTGATGTTAGAGGTGCACCTCGCATGTGGATACAGCATCGTCGAAAATGTCTATAAAATATCAAAAATGATCGAAGTTAACCGCATGTCAGCAGTCGTAACGCGCAAGACCTAAAAATCTACATGCTGTTTTAAACCTTTTTACAAAGCGAATCCAAAAGAAGTTACATAAAGTTCACGTAAAAATAATGGATTTCTTTTTCCCTTATCTAATATTAGTAGATAGGTTCATGTTTTTGTAATTTAAGGACAAAAATGGGAATTTAAAGCTATGATGCTAGAGAGGAAAAACATGTTTTATTGTACTGTGAATTCGAATAACAATTATTCCTCTCGGCAATAGTGTTTGAAATATAAGAGAAAGGAAATGCATAAAAATTTTAATACAATGAGGCAAGTGTCATAAAGAAATAAAATTAGACATTTCAAAGTGGCACCTAAAAGCTGCAGAAAAAGTTTATTGCAGTTTTACATCCCAGGGTACTTTTTCCCTTACGATTGTTGGGTGGTCCATTGCAATCAAAAATGTTCTCCTTTGTATTTGTGTGTGGCCAATCAAGGGTTTGGAGGGGAAATTTTTTACCATTCCCTGGAAGGCTAGAAGTCACGTATTAATTTTAGGATAAGAAAATAACCAATACAAGAAGTGGGAGTAGAGAAGAAGGCAATTATAAAAGTAAAGGATTTGAACCGAGAGACAGAGGTGGACCAGAGATAGAGAAGACCTCCAATAAAGGGATATAGAATACCTTCAATGATGAAAATATAGAGAAACTAAAGGAAAAGAGGAGAGAGAGTAAACAGGCAGACCGGAGGAGATCACGAGAAATAGAGGAGCAAGGAGATACTAAATGGTGACCCTTGAAACTTACCGGGAATGATGCAAGAAAGTACTAGTGATGTGACGGAGTACAAGCTAGAGATAACCTTATGCGCTATTCCTCTTATATAAACAGGGTGAGTCTTTTTAATCTCTTTCTCGTGACCCTGTCCACTTTATTTCCTAAATATGTTTTAAAGAAACTTGTATAGTAATATAAAGATTAATTACGAATGTTCAATGTAAATATTTAAATTTTAATAATTCAAAAAAATTGTGTTATATTTTAACTTTGTCTTTCTGATTTGTTCTCTCAATTTAATTCTTCACTAATTCTCTACTAACCTGGTTTAACTCGGTGTGTTTCTTTTATACCGAGTTCCACTACAATATATATATATAAATACGCTTTACCTAAAATAAATAAAATTAATAGAAGAAAAAATAAAGCTTTTGTCCCTTGAAATTGCAGTGAATGTTCAATAATAACGACTAAAAGGCTGAAAAAAGTAGATAACATAAAAAGACTGCTTTTGAAGAAATAAATCTAAAAACATAGAGAAATTGGTGTTTCGGTATCTGTGACAAAAATGCTTATATTTCTTTGTTAGAGAAACCTTATATCATAAACATTGTAATAATAACTAACTGTAGGCTATTTTATCTTTACATCTTAGAAAAATAAAGAATTTTGAGGATCAAATTGGGAATTTTTCATAACAGCAGAAAATAACGAAGAAGAAACCTTCATCAATTCCAATTAAATTTGTTTTTTCCTATCACTGTTCAAAAATAGTGCAGAAAAATTAAAAATGATCCTAAAAGTATTTTGCAGTTAATTCTGTAATTTTGTATTACTGCACAATTTTTTTAATTACTTTGAACAAAAGAATCAGGAAACAATTTAAACAACAAAACTTTTCTTGGTAACAACAGAATTTTTTTAAAAACAAATAACATAAATCAGTGAAAAATAAAAGCATTTTTTATCTATATCAAAAGAAAGAAACAAGAAAAAATCCAAGCAAATAATATCAGTATTTGTTGCAATCCTTGAAATTGCAATAAATACTGATATACTGATATTAGTTTGACTTAAAATTTAGAAAAGATATAAATGGCTGTAATATTACAGTTCAACATGACAAAAAAATGATAAGTATCAACATAAAAAACTAATACTTAAAATATGTGTTCAAAATGCAGCAAACATCTATTCTAGAAAGATGATAGAACCAAATGGAAGTGGCTATAAAATTCTCGATGAAAACTATAAATTCGGAATAGGAATTGAAAATATAAATGAATAGTAGAAGAATAAGGTAAATAACATCAAATAAAGCATCTTATATAAAGAAATACAATATGTCACAAAAGGGAGAAGTTACGAAAAATTTTCTTTTTCAAAAAATATACAAATAATATCAAAAAGATAAAAAATCAAGTAAAAAAAATTATCATTGTGACTTTTGCTGAAAACTAACATATGAAAAAAATATATGTAATGTTGGCAAAGATTCAATATCTTAAAAAGATCTTAAAATATAAAACTTATAAAATCAAAGAAAATTTATAAGTTTCGATTGTTTCTATCATTGATGAATCCGTTAGCCATCTTTATCATTTTTACATTTTTGCATTATTATTCTCATGAATTTGTTTTCTAAATAAATGTCGATAGCAAAAGCATAAAGAAAGAAAAATCAACTATTCAGAATTTGATGATTTATAAAAACTTTTTAGTAATATAAAGTTTCAAAAATGTTTTAATATTAAAAAATCAAATAATATCTTATAAAAATTTTAAAAGAATCTTATTTTAAAGAAAAATAAGAGACATTATTTTTAAGCTTAATTTGAAAATATATTCACAATTTGTCAAAAGCAAGGCATTAGTACCAAACCAACAAACAGATTATGAAATATAACTAAAAAATGTTCTAAGTCAAAATCTTAATCTTTATATTTATAAACATTTCAAATACTTAATCAACCGAGAAATTTTAACTTAAATTTCAAATTATTGAAATAAATATATCTTAATTTAATTCATTATAGAATATTTAGTAATATTCTTTAGTTTTTCTAATTTAATTTACATTTCTGGGTATTTAAATAACGTATTTTAAATTTATAAATTATTTATTATTTGCTCTATATTTGTTACAGTTTATTCGGTTTTTTGCTTATTTTTTGTACTTGTTTTTAGAAATAATGAATTTTTCTTAAAGATTATTCTTGGTATGCCTTTAAACGAATATTGGAACTAACTCAAAATAACTGTTTGAAAGGGAACAATTTATCTGATAGAAAGGAGTTACTAAAGAAATAAAGCTAAACAATATTTTATCAAATTCTGATTTGACAAGCTTTTGTTTAAATTCTAATTATTTTAATTTAATCAAAAGTAAATTCATTTTTTGTGTTTTTTGTTATTTATTAAAATTTTATATCTCCAGCATTTTAAATTTTATTGAGGTTTTATGTATACTTTGACACAATGCAACGAATGTTTTAACAGCCTGAAGCTGTACTAAGACATTTTTTGTGTTCACTGCATAAGTTGAATTCAGTGAATGCTTTTTATTTCTGGTAAGCCCTTATTCACGTATCGAAAGATTTAAAGTCTTGAAAACTCCTAATGACTTACAACGATAGATGTCATGCAGAAAGCAGAAGCGCAACAACCCGCTGTTCAATTATTATTGAAATTGAATTCTGGTACTTTCACTCTGAAGAGTTCTGACTTATTGTGAGGCTACATTGAGCTAATTCGTATATACTTTTGACGCGACGTTGTGGAGTATTTAATGGCCTAAAACCGTTGCTAGACATTTTAGTAACTATTGTGTTATTGTCTTCCGGGAGGACTTTTCCAAACACCCATCTCGACAGACATACAGAGAAGACAGAAACATAGCATCGAATCTCCTGTTATTATAGACTGTGCAGATATTATCTAACCCGTGATCTTTCATTCTAAGATGTGTCCTACTATTAGGACATAATAAATTCATCCGTGCATACTTTTGACACCGGGTAGTAAACAACCTTAAGACCAGAGGTTGTTGGTGGACCTTATTCAAGTCTCATAAAAGATAAAACTCGAAAAATCCCAAGCATACACAAAGAAAAACATGCAGAATGCAAATCCGATATACAAGTTGTTCTATAGTATCTGGAATCGAACCCTGGAACTAATTCTTCAAAAAGCACTGTTCTACCATTAAGTTCCAGTGAGCCTTATTTGTGAATACTTTTGACACTTCATTATGGACAGCCTAACAGACAAAGTTCGTTTTAAACTATTTTAGCATCCCCGCGTAATTTGATTTCCGAGAGGATTTTCATAAATAATCGGCTGTATCCATGTGTTGCAAAGGAGGAAGCTCTAAAAACTCATAAGCATTCATCCCATCAGACGTGTGTACAGAAAGCAGAAGTGTAACATCCATCTCTTGTTTTTTAATAATGGCTACGATAGCTCTCGAAAGAACAATGCCCTATAGCTAGACTACGATAGACTTTCTATTCGTGTTTACTTATCAGAAACACATCTTAGATCTAAAATCTGTTATAATACTCATTCACTTAAGTGCTGATGTTTATTTTTTAAAATATACTTAATAACACAAATTTTTCTACACACTTTAATTACTTACATTAAATAAGGTTACACATAAGTTTGTTTTTTTTTGGATAAAATCAGAATAAATATATCATAATTATATCAAATATAAATTGTCAAAATATTAGATAATCTGGTTTTTGTATTAATAAATGAGAACAAGTTATCAACCCAAGTGCTACTGCTCTAAAACTAATATAGAAAATGATTCTATATAGTTGTGAAAGGTTAAACAAACAATTTATAAAATTAAAATCGTTATGTATTTTATCTATTATTTAATGCAAAAATATAATTAAATAAATGTATTTAGAAAATTTGAAAATTCGATGCATATTTAAAAACACTCCAAAAGAGTATAAAATATAATACCAACTTTTCGTATGTAAGCAAAATTGCTTATTTGTAAAAGAAATATAAAAAACCACTTAGTACTATAACAATATTTCTTAAAATAACTAATATACTAATATAAACAAACATATTCTACTAGAATAGTAAAGAAAAATTTATAAAATCAATTTTAAGATTAGTTTCAGAAATTTATTAATTAATATGGAAACAGAATGAGAGATATCATTTCTTCTCAAAATGAACTATGTTGTTGTAGAAAGCAATGTTTGTCTTACTATTTTGCATTGTAAAACTGTCTTTCTAAACATAGAATATTTTAAATTAGTAGTTCTTGAATAGCTTTCTTAAAAAGGTACAGAGTTTCTCACTATCCTACAATCTCATTATCATACAACGTCTAGAAAAAAATATCAATTCTAAAGTAAATGAAAATAAAATATCAGTGAATGGTTGAAAACACAAGCTTTATTTACTTCTATTCAAAGAAATAAGCATAAGAATAATATAAAAATAGTTCTATACTTATTTTTTTCCATAAGACTTTTTTTGTATTTTAAAAGTCCATATCATTTGTATTTGATTTATGTGACATTTCTTAAGAGTCCTAAATCACAAAATATATTAATTTAAATGAATTAAATTATACTCTCGAACAATTAGTAGTTTGGATAACACTACATCATTTCTCTTTTTAAGTTAAGATTTGGAAATTATCTATTTAACCTTGAAGAAAAAATTCATTTTTGTTTATATTTTTGAAAAATAATAGTAGCAAACAAATATTGAACCGTTTTTTTAAAATTCAAATGTTTTAAAGGCAATTTTGAAAGCAATTTTCTTCTTTCAAAATCAAAATACTTTAATATAATATTTGGAATATATCTCACATTGAAGTATCATATAGTTATTATAGGTATTTTTCTCATTACTTACCATTGGATAAATGGTATCCTTTGGTAAAGTTCTGAGAAAAATACACCTTTAAATAATAAATTGACCAACCTTTTACTGAAGCAATTTGATTAGTAAAAATTTCTTTTCCTTCACTTACAAGTGCAAAAGAAACAATTTTTTTTTCTTTCAATAGAATCATACTTACAAAAAGTATAAAAATACTTTTTTTACTTTTTCCATGTTAACATACTAGCATTTTTAGATGTACTTCCCAAACAATGAAACAGGAATTTCATGGATGGTTAAAAATGGGAATGTCATGCTGTGTACTTTTGTTTACAATAAAATGTTTACATTTAAGCATTGAATGCTAATCGCTGGGTACATAAATTTGTCTTTCTAAACTCAAGTCTTAAAACGATTGTCTAAGAAATTCATGAATGGGTATCAAATACTTCTTTTACTTTTATACAGATTACAATTGATCAATGAAAGAAAGCAAGGAGAAGTTATTTTATCTGAATACAATTTCTCCATTTAATCCACTTCAATTCTTTCGACAGTTTCTTCTTATTTATTTGCATTGGCGATGTTGTTAAAGTTTGTTCGATAAAGTAAGCACACTAATCAATAAAGTCATTTGAATTACAATTACAACCTGAAAATTGCCTTCAAATTCCTAAACATCTCTTAAAAGTTTTTGGCTTACTTAGATTAGTTTGCCTTCAAAATTATTTGCATTATATAGTTAAATATGTGATATCAATAATTAAAGAATCGTTTATTAATATCATTTTTTCAAACTGGCAAGCACAGTTTTTTATTGTTATGGTAACTTCTTTAATATTTATTATCTTCTTTATACATTGCCTTTTCTCACATTTAATTTCCAAATTATAGAAAGAATTACGAATTACATTATTATAATGTTAATGTTTTTCTCATGAAATATAAATTTTGACAATCCATAGTAAATTTTATGTTATTTAAATAGCATATGCCGAAAAATTAGTAAATGATTTTGATATTATTTATATAATGATATCTTTAAAATTTTCCCCTCAATTAATTGAACATGTTTCGATTTCAAAGGTTTTGATTAATTTAAGCATTGTATAAAATTAAAGATAAAACATGTTTTTCTTATTGTTAATTTTATGAAAAATATTTTATAAAATATTTATTGCTTTGTATAATGTATATTAAGTACATAGAAATAATTTATAGAGTATACATTTCATAATTAAAATATATTTTAATTTAAAATGGAATTGAACAAGACCCACAAATTAAAATATGTTCAATTATAACAATTTTAACCATATTAAAAAAATTAAAAATGTTTTACATTTATAAAATTATTTCACATTTATAAAATATGAAAAAATTTCATACTTCAAAAACATGATTTTTCCATTTGTATATAAAATAAATTTAATTAATTAAATTTTTTATAATTATTTTCTAAAGGAAAAATATTAATATTTATAAAATAATGTCATGGTTGATAAATAATTTAAGAACATCAAAATTTCTCACAAATATTTACTAACTTATTTTCAAAAAACTCTTATTTCTTAAATTTCAAAAACAAAAATTTATTAATAATTTAAAAATTAATTTAATAATTTATTAAATCAGGCTTCATATTATATTAGTTAGAAATTACCGTGTGAATGAAATGTCTAGAAAATTAATCATTTTGTTTTAAAAGAATAAAATTTTATTAAAACCATTTAAAAAAAACTTTTACGTGTGTTACGTTTTTTTTATATTAAAAGGAAAAATAAATTTTTTTCTTAATTTTTTAAGATAAATGATAAGCACGTAAATGAAAATTATTTTAAGATTCATCTGTACTCAAGGCAGAAATTGTTTAATATAAAAAAAAATACTTTTATAGATTATCTATATAATCTTAAATTTTTAAATTGCATTTCATGTTTAACATTAATATTTTACTAAAAAAATTGTATTATAAATTTCATTAAGTAAAATTTAAAATATATAGTTAACATTTTCCTTACGGATAATTTTAGTTATAAAAAGAATATTAACTTGTCTAAAGAGGTTAATATTTTTCATAAGATTTAAGTATTTAAATAAATAATACTAAAAAAGTTAAACTTTACTCAAAAATACTTATTTTTAAATTCTCTCTTCCTAATGAAGTGCTAGGGTATGTTTTACAAAACAAAAAGTCTACATATAATAAAAAACATAAATTCGCTTTTTTAGGAATTTCATTGCAAAGCAAATTAGAGGTATTTTTTATTTTACCTTAATGAGCACTTTAGCTTGAAGCACAAAACTCATTAACTTTTGAAATTTTTTTTGGTAAAAGAAATACACAATTGTTTCATTAAAAATAACAAAAAATGAAATTTATGTTTTCAAAATACGTTTCGAAAATTTACTTTAAAAAATCAAGCATACGTTTCTGTGTATTATGTTAATGTACTTCCATACATAATAAAAATATGCTTCTTTACTCTAGAAAGAAAGTTATGAAAAATTAAATATAATTGACTAGAGATTTAATCCTTATTCTTTAGTATTTCATTTCTACAATGATTGAAAGATAAATGGTTGGCAATTGAATAAATCAAAATATTTTCAATATTTCATTGATTAACAGTAAGTAGAATAGTTTTTAAATTTTATTATCAGTTAAGAATAATTACAATTTATAGCATGCAATATCTTTTCCTGTGTTATAAACCGTGGTGCGTGTTGGTTTTCTCCGTTATAAAATTCCAGAATAATTTATTTCTCGAATTTCTTTCTCCATTTCTTTATATCTTTTTTTACAGGTTGCTTCTACTGGTCCAACTATCTCAACTTTAGGCTAACTCTTTTCCTATAGACGTATAATTTTTCTTTAATGATTTTTTTCAGCATATCTGTTTCCTTCATTCTTACCAAAGTGTTCTGTTCACAGTATTATTTTAATTTTGATAAATCTTATCTTTCTCTTAGTTAACATTTTTATCTCGTAATTGTGCCTTTTTTCTACAAGCTCTTAGTGTCCTATTACCTTTAATGGCACATGAATTTGCTTAACATCTCCATGTAAAGAATATTTAATGTATTTTCATCTTTGATAATATGCAAGTAATAGGTATCTATAAGTAACCATTGCTCTTAATCAGTTATATATCTGCATTTTAAAGTTTCGTCAAATTAAATTACATTTCAGAATTCTATAATTTTTCTTTTTGTTTTGTATATACTTATTTACGTAATTACATATTATACATTTATTATAAATTACATTTTCTAAATAATTCAAAGTACTTGTACTGCTAAATTTTTTATCAAATTTAATTAAATTTTTATTTACATTTTAGTTGTCTTTTTTCTTACATATTTTCACAAAATCATGAATTTGTTTCTATTTTCATTAATTTCTAGACTTTCTTTACTTACTTTTTCTTTACGTTATTATATTCCTTTAACTATTATAAAACCTTCAACCTCTGCACAGATTTTTATCAGCTTTGAAAGTACAATTTTACTCTGATAGTCTAATAAAAATGTTGTAGGCAAAATAAAATTGAGTAACACATCTGATAAATTACTTTATTTAAAACTTTTGTTAAAACAAACAATTTTGCAAAAAAATTTCCTGTTTTTCCATATCCAAGCTCATTGTCTACTTTTATCCTTTATATTAACTTTACAACTTTCATTGATGTTCTAAGCTTGAAGACTATAACAAATAATTTCTTCTATTTTTATCACCAAATTCTTTTTTGAAATAGGCAAAAATATTTATAAATCAGCATTATATTAATTAACTTTTTTCATAATTTGTCTAGTTGCGTAAGGCTCTAAAAAATTCACTGTTTTCTAAATTTTCTCTACAAACATTTTTTGTACATGTTTTTAATTTTCCAACTCAAAATATTTTACAATATTATTTTATATGCTATACTTAATAAGTTTGCCCCATGTAAATTCTATGATTAAGATGATATTTTTTTTACAAATTAACTATTTCTCCTGTGTAACTTCAGCCTTAAAAATAAGAAAGACAACAAGTAAAACACATAATTTCCTTGACAATTCATTAAATTCATCTTCAATAAAATTATAATATATTCAAATAAATACTTGATTATCAAAAGTTTTAATCACAGTTTCTTGCCTCATTTATGAAGAAGATAAACTAGAGTAATCATATTAATCAAAATATCTGAAAATACTTAGTGAGAAACTATTTTAAAATGTCTCGGGCATATTAATGTACAGTTCCTAATAATAAATGCAATAAATAATACTATAACAGTACTATGAAGTGAATACAATAATAAAATCTTCCCATAATTAAATTTTATGTATTATAATCATAATTTTAGATATTATAATCACATTAAATTTTCATAACTTTTTCTGTAATTTTTTTGTGTAAGAATCTATGAAGTAACATGACTATGAAGTAAATACAATAATAAAATCTTCCCATAATTAAATTTTATGTATTATAATCACATTAAATTTTCATAACTTTTTCTGTAATTTTTTGTGTAAGAAATGAATGATGATGAACGAAGTTTTTTTTAAAAAATTAATTATAATTGAAGTATGTATTTTAGATTTTTTCGCATGACTTTTCTAAAATAGTGCTTATCTGTTTTCTTCAAAGTGTATAGCATTGTTTAGAACTATTTTTATTTTACATGCAGTTAAAGAATCAGTTGACTTTAATAAATCATTAACTTAGATTTCAATTGTTATTTTTTCATTCATTTCATAATTTTAAAAGAATTCCTGGGGTGTGAAAGAATTTTTTCACTTATTTATTTATTATTGCATTTAATGTATTCTACATTTTAATTGATTTCTCATGCAAAAATTTATGTTCAAATAACTTAACCACACACACATGTTACTTCCTAATTAAGGTATTTTATTTTTAAATTTTTAAGAAAGGGAGATTAATAAAATTTAAGTTGGAATTGAATTACAAAACAAAAATTACTTTTTTTATAAGTGCAGAATGAGTTTATTTTTATCATCAATCAATGATAAAAGAATGGTTTCAAAATTTAATTACTTTATAAATCTTTTTTCAAATAATTTTATTTGTAATTTTCTTAGTATATTTATATATAAATTACGGTTCAATTGCAATTATAAATACCAAAATTTATCGTGGTGAAATAAACAATTACTGGTATTTATAATTGCATTCTAAAATCAAGTATTTAAATAATATCAAGAATTCTTTATTATTATTCGTATCTCAGTCTTAAATTAAAATAATTTTAATCCCATGAAGTGCTTAAACAGGGTAGGTCATCATCCTCAAATGCTTATTTCATAAATATTTACTGCATTTTATTTTATTTTTGAAAAACTTTTAAATAAATATTTATTATTTCTCTTCACATTTAAACAACAATTATTAAATAAACTTTGTTTAATCTAATCAATATAACAAGGTTTATAATTATAAATAAATTTAATTGTAATTTTTTCACAATGTAAAATGATTAATCATATTGAACTAAAAAGTCTAAAACTATAAGCTCTGTATGTAAGAATATTTTTGATTTACTGTAGGTGAATGGTAAACAAATAATCACTCAGTTTTTGTTTTATTCAATGTGAGAAATAGCTGAAATCTGCCACTTTCATTTTAAAAACTTTTCTTTTGTTGAAATGAATTCCATTTACAATCAACGTAAGATAAATCTTAGTTATAAGTACAAAAATATCCAGTATTATTTCTATTTGAAGAAAAATATTTCTCTAGAAGCAATTCAAAATATGAACCAAATGCGCTTTTGTAGTGAAATTGCGTTATTCCTTAATTGCATCCATGAAATTTCGTTAGTGATAATATATGGATGAATGATGAAACTCCTCTATATTGCGCTCAATGTGTTCAGGATGTACTAACCCACTATAATTTTGTAATCTCATGGACCTCGAAGTTCCCCAGCCTTTATTGGTAGAATTCTAGCACTGAGATTATCTGAAGTACAAAGTGTACACGTTTATCCAATGAGATACGTCGTATTTGAAAGGTAACATAAAATATGTTATCTAAATTCCTCTTGTTATGTTATGTTCGGCATTGTTGTCCCCAATTTCTCTTAAGGGATTCGTTGTCATTTACGAAGGTGAATAAGTTAAATTATTAAGTATTAAGTAATTAAGTAATTCAAGTATTGGTTTTTCCCCCTCTCTTCCATTACTATTACTCTTTTACAACGATTTTCTTTAAAGGTGCGTTACACCTACAATTTTAGTTATATGCTAATCGTGCCAATGCTGAAACGATTTTATAATAAACTTCTTAGTTTGCGTAAGAAATTATAACATATAGAATTGATTCATATATGTAATTTCTAAACATCATTGAAAATTGAGAAATCACATCATTGATAGTAAAAAAATATTTTTTATTTCCTAATTGCATTTTTAAGTATGATATTTAAGATTTTAATTTAGCTTATTTTTTATCACCTTTTGTTTCATATTTACAATCTGCATTGTCTTAAAAATATTAGATTCCTTAAATATTTTTTGTATTAACATTACACTTTCTAAGAAATTTAATTTCTTTTTGAAGAAATAAATGTCTATAGCACAAATACTTAAATTATAAAATTAAAATTTCCGATTACTTTATAAATAAAACTTTTTTGTCAAATAGTTTTAATAATAAATGGTTTTAATATATTTATATACAGTATGATATTATAAAGGCCCTATATATTTACACGCTGATAAATACATATTTTGAATTCCAAATCCAATTATAAATTTTGTCAGGTGTATAAGAATAAATTCCAAAGCTTGAAAAACATTTCTGAAAAATACTTTGAAAACTGTGTATTTTTATTACCACACAGTACAAAAATTTTGTTCTAAAAGATGTAAAAAAAAAGAGAAAATTGCTTGAAATTTAGGATATAAGAAAACTCTATTTTATACACTTGAATATTTTACCTTCACTTTCCATTTTGACAATTTTTTGAAAGTAAAAATAACTGTCAGATATATTGACCGCAAAAGAAATAATGTTAAAAGAGAAATTTTCTTAACTTCATAAAACTTTATTATAAAATTTATGAAAAACAGAACACTTCAGAAATTTAACCCAAGCGCATGAAAACAATTTCTTGAAATCAATAACTTATTTGCCATTCTTGAATAAGGATTAATTTCCGTTCTTTTTTTAAAAGTGTTTGCGTGATTCCATAAAGATTTATACGATTGTTATTACTGAAGGAAATTATACAGAAAGTATAATATCATTATCAAATGCGCATGATATATTAGATTGATGTAAAAGCATGCAATTTACTTTAAATTTAAAAGAATATTGAGATACAATTTGAGAAAATAATAATTTAGTATCTCTAAACTGTAGCATAGAATGATTCATTGTATTTTGTGGTAAATATTTATCAATTTTTACTAAAAAAAAAGGAATTTACTTATACCAAATACATTTATAACTATTATTAATTTCTTAATGTTTAAAAAAAATATTTGATTTTTTTTATTATTTTTTATTTATATATATTGAACATTTTATTATATAAAAGCCGTTTGTATAAAGTTTTTTCATCATTTTGTGTAGTCCTCTGCTTTTAAAAATAAGATGTTTTAACAAAGGCAAATATGTTACACATCATTCCATTCTACTTTTTTTTCTTTCTTTGCATAAATAACAAAATTTGTTGAAAATTGCACTTTACACACAGTTTTGATGACAACGCCTCTTAAGGTAATATTTAAAAGTTTGTAATCATTTTTAAATAATATTATTTTTATATGAATTATAAAGAAAGGTTATTAAGATTCATCATTTTGTTTTACAATTTTAAAGTGATTTTATCTTTGAAATTACTGCTTTCCACTTTATATTATATCAATTTTGACTGGTATATTATAAAACTAGTTACTGATAAAACTATCTTTATAATGTTTAAAATCCTACTTTTTCTAAAATTTTAAATAGAGTAATCATAGAAATTGTAATAAATAAAGAAGAACTTTATCCCCAATTTAGAATTTAGAACAGGTTGTATGCATAAAATAAACTAAAATTATTGACTGTTCAAAGAGAATTTACTAAAATTATTATCAAATATCTTAGACAAAAATGCGAACTTAATTTTAATATCCCGATTTTTTTATATTTTAGGTAATTCTATTATTCTCAATGGTCAAACTTTTTGAGCTTAAAATTCAATAAGCAATGTTGATAGTTACGTTAATCAAAATACCATAAATCTAAATTCTCCAATTTATATAATTTAAAAATTTAATACCATTTGTTTTATTTTTGTAATATTCTGAATAGATTATATTCACTCCTACTGTTTAAGAGAAAAATGTATATCTTAAATGCATTATAAATTCATAATAAGAAACTTATTTCATTAGTTTACAAATGTAATGAAAGTTTTCATGCGTAGCATACACGGAAATTTTCATTAGTTAATGTTATTGTTTTTTATTGATTTAAAAAATAAAATTCTAAATTTTGTTTCAATTTTACAATAAGAACCAAGAAACATTGACAAAATATTATTACACCCTATCCTTCAATCAATATAGTTTAATTATTTTTGTCATGTTAAAAACTTATCTTTACCAAGTGGTAACACATTTTATACAGAATTCACATGATTAGGATAAAATCTAATTTTTTAAAACAAGTCAGAAAAGTTATAAATAAAAAGCTTTCAAATTTAGCTTAGTAACTTATAAATGTGCATTGCAAATCTTATGTTTATCAAATTTATTTTTTTAAATAGGCTATTTTCAGAATAGAAAGCTTTTCACAATTCTGGTAAAAGCTGAATTCTTGTAATTAAATTAAAAAGAACAAAAATATATTTTGACAACGTAATATTGGCAACTTATGGAATAACTTAAATAAAAATCGTATTTACTTGTATCTAGAGTTTAATGTTCTTGACTTCTTCGATTTTTTGTGACAATTGAATGCTGAAATATTTCCAAAGTTGGACAAGAAAAATAATTTACCATTTTTAAGATAAAAATAGTGCTTCTAATATTTAAACTGCAAAATTTTCGCTGTTTTTTAAATCCAATATTATCACTCAAAGCAATTAAAAATTACCGAATACTTTGCTTTTTATTTGTGGAAAGAATCATGTCAAATCTCAATGATGCAAAACAGTTAAAAGTGAAGTTTTAATTAAAAAAAAATATCAGTATTTTAATATTTTTAAACATATTAACTTTCATAATTAAATGGAGTTAGTTTTTGAAGAACGTAATATTTATTGCTTTTTTCACAAAACTTCTATCATTTTGTTATAAGCACATTAAAAAAATAGTACATTTTTGCAGAATGTATTTTTTACAATGAAAAATACAAACTTGTTAAAATACATAATTTTGAGACTTTTTCTTATTGAAATGAATATCTTGAAAGAACGTGATGTTAAATATAATTGTGCAAAATATTCTAAGTCTCTCAATGACTTTAAGGGCATTTATATTGTCACCACTGTCTTATATTTATACATTTAACATTTTAAACTCACAATCAACTTATAAATTTACAAAATTAACTTATAAATGCCAAAATGTTTGATTATTTTGATGGGAAAAGTTTAAAAACTTATATTTATTTGGGCAGACATTTTTCCTTTTAAACTAAGGATATTAAATAGTAAAACTATCATATTAATTTTTTTTTATGTAAATTGAAGGCATAAAGGAATTTTTTTAATTAAACAGGCTTATAGCTCACGATACCCTGTAAACCTGAATAGCATGTTAATAATAAGAATACTAATTTAAAAAATTATTTATTTCTTCAAAAACATTATTCATAAATGTTTACATTTTAGTATTAATATATTTTCTTTAAAACGGTTTAAATTAATAATTTAATATAAAAAGTATATTTTCTACCTAAAAAGGAGAATAAAGATAGAATACACCTACATTAAACTTTATTCAAAACTCTTATTTTTTGCTATTTTAAATTTATATCTCATGGCATTCTAGCAAGATTTCATTTATCAAAAAATGAATCTTAACAGTAGAAATAATGGTTTTTAAATTAATTAAAAATGAAACATTTTTACTTTTCTAAAAGAAAAAGTAAAAATGTCAAAAGCATTCTGAAACCTTTCACTTAATTATGTATAATTGTAATAAACAATTATTCTTTAATGAATATTTAAATTCATAAAGAAATAAAATCAGTTAAATATTATATTAAAAAAATCCAGATCCCAGATTTGTTATTTAAAAAATCCTTTTAAAACTTAATTTCAAAAACCATTTACTAAAATTTTACCGTCTAGAATGAGTTTTCTAATCTATAAATGATTTATTTTTTAAACATTGAGTTTAAATAGATTACATCCAAATCTTAATTGTTATTTATTGTGAAGTTTATGGTTAAATTTATATAATTACACAAAATAACAATATAAATTTTAAACTATAAAGAAATCACTACTTATGAAACATATACTGAGTTTCCTGTTGAAACTATTCAGATGAACCTCGAGAATTTATTTCTTCAACATTAAATAGTTAAACCTAATATTCAAAAATTTCATCATCTGCTAATAAAGGATTAAAGGATAGAAATATATTTTCATATTATTTACTTACTTGATCACAAAAAGAAACCAGAATTTAACTTCATTATTATTTATTCGGTTGTGGAAAATCTATTATAAAGTTCAATTGTATATTTATTGCAGATCTTTATTTCTAATAAGCTACTCTGTTTTCGTACTATATAAAATATAGTAGGAAAATTCTTCCTAAACGTTTTTGAGAATTAAAAAAATATTGTAAATTTTTGAATGAAAATATTGGAAGAATAAAAGCTCCAGAGAATATTCATTAGTTGAACAGGTCGCTGAACTTTTCAAATTTTTAACTCTTGAATACGTTATATACTTTGCAAGTTATTATTAAGACATATATTTCATTCCAAATAAAGCTATTAATAAATACTACAATGAAACTTATTGCTTACAATGAGCTTTTACTATATTTAGTTAAGTCTATAAGACAACAAGCTTATAGAGTTTATTTTAATTTGAACTTCTATGTTAAAAATGTTAAATCAATTTTTCCTTTTTTTTTCCCAACTCCTATACAGATCTATTGTTGAATTATCAAACTTTCTCTTACTCAAACAAATGCTGAGTTAAAAATAAGAAAGAAAGAGCACATCACATATTTTTCTATTTTCAAGAACCGTTTGAAAATAGAAAAGAGCTTTGTTTCAAATCAGTTTCACAATTTTCTCCCGTAAGAGTTTATTAAGCACTTCTCGGAAATTATTCGCCTGTCAAAAACCGCACGAAAAATGAATCTTGTTCTTCTTATTTAGCTTAGAATCAGTTATCTCATTCTTTCAACAGCTGAGATTGACAGAAAGGATATTGCCCATTGTAAATAGGAGGATCAACTATTATTCACATGTTAGTTGAAAAATCTATGCATAATGGATCTTGATATTGTCATGACAAAAAGATAAGAGCATTCTGCTTGGTTAATCTCTTATCTCAGCATTAATAATGATTTTATTATTTATATTGAGCATAAAAATATAAAATTTTACGGTTACTGTCATATAGAACACTTTGTTTAAAACAATTATTTTTAATAATGCGTTTCATTTTTATTTATAGTTTCAAACCTTTGAAATAACTTATGATGTTGCTGCCAACATAATTTAAAATGCAGTTAAACAGTTTGCTTGGTATTGTTTAATTGCTCTTTGCAGTTTTATGAATTTGTAAGTTTTGGAATTATAAATTTTTATAAAATTATTGTCTTGTGTGCATATATTAAAACATTTTTATTATATTATTTATAAAGTTATAATGTTTTTTATTTTAATTACTTTCTTAATAATGAAAATTAAATATTTGTCTAAAATAATTTCTTATATTTTCAAAAAATTGAATTTAGTATTTATAAAATGTGGTATCTTATTTTTTTAAAATTGAATTCAAAGATTTCAAATTATACCCTTTTCTTTAATCAATTTTTGTTTTACAATATTTAAATCAATATTTATATACATGACAAATTTTTAATTATCTCATAATCTTAACAAAAAAAATCTACAGGGCACAATAAAAATCTTGTTCACACAAGAAACATTTTTTACAAATTAAAAATTATATTATGAGGAAGAATTGCCCTCAGAAATAATTCTTAGAAATTAAACTATTTCTTCGGATTCTTCCTTCTGTCATTAGTAATTAGAATACACAGAGTTAAAATTATCAAATGAATAAGAAAAACTAAAAAATTTCACTAATTACTTCCTTTATTTTGGAACATGCTTTGGTGAACAGTGATTGAAAATGGTAGTTTAATGAATTGATTCCTTGCATCTACCTAGTCAATCATTATTAGAATATTTTACTTTCAAAGCCCTTTTCCTTCAAATATTAAGAATATTTCTTTATTATTTACTTTTCTTAGTTTTTAATTATTATTGAAAAGGAAAAAAAAATAATTTGTCCTAATAAGATTTAGTCAGACTAAAAAAACCCAAAAATGAATTTAATAATATTTAGAAATTACAAAAATTGAAATTTCAAAAAAATATTATAATTTAGAAATAATTTTCATTTGTTTGTGCTGTCAATTTTCTGATTTTAAAAGTTTTAAATGAATGTATGTTCTTGTTTGAATTTCTCCTGGAAAACGAACTTTCAATCTTCAATTAAAACATATTGCAGTAATTTACTAAGAAATATATTTTGAAATAAATGTAATATTTACAAAAGAAATCAATTAAAAAATAAAAATTAACCTAATAAGTAAACTCTACAACAAAATTTTTGCTTAGGTATCAAATTTTGTTGAAGGCAATAAATAAATCTTAATCATATTTAATTAAGGAATTAAATTTCTTAATAATTCTTAAAAATATCTTAATAATTTCTTTTTAAGAAAAAGCATAACAAAACTTTTAGAATTTTCTTTTACATTTTAAATTCCTTTTTTTTTAAAGCTTTTGAATAAACATTTTATATTAATTTCCCTATAAATATGCATATATTACATAATATGTGTTTATAATTTTAAAGCAAATAATTAAATTCATTTAAAATGTTCAAATGCACAAGAATTCTTTAAAAGTCATTAAAAATGATTTACTAGTAAAAAAATATTTTTTGTAATTAAATAAACATATTTAACTACAGCTTCTCAATTGATTAATTAAAATAACTTCTACGTGTCAAGGGAAAAACAAATTTCTCCATTACTTTATGAAAATAATCTTAACTGAAGAGAAAATTATACGTTAAGACGAAATAAACACATAAAATGAAGTTTACCTTAAATAAAAAGTAATTTTAAGGAACAAAAGTAGCTTTCAAGCTTAATGTCCTTTAAAGAGAAAGAAAAATGTATAATGAAATTACAAAGCCAAATTAATGAAAAAACGATATTCCACGCATGAAGGATGTTTTAGAATAGATAAAATAATTTGAGGTTTAAAAAATTATTAAAAGCTTTTTTTACTTTTCGTCAGTTGTTAGACTGAAATAGAACGCATATTCTATGGAGATTTGTTAAGAAAATCAAAAGTGATAAATTAAATTATTTAAATAAACACGTAAAAAATTTTAATAAATTTATGGTTAAACGAGAAAACCAAAAATTTACTTTACTTAGAAAAAGGCAGTTTTATGAACCTTTTTTTTCTAATTGTTTTAAGATATTGAAGAAAGTGATAAAACGACATTTTAGTTGCAAGTATTCATTATTTTATTAATAAACAATATAATTAGGTGGCAACAATGTAAGGTGACTTTTTCTATGTAATAAGAATATTAATAAATAGTTTTTAATTTTTTAGGACGTAAATGAAAATAAATTTTGTTTGGTTTTTATTCTTTTTATAACATTAAATGTAATTTTAAAGATATTTCTTTTTATCTCCTGATTATTTTTGAATTCATAACCTTTATAGGTTATCTGAAAATCTTTAGTAGTATAAAACATTTATAAAAATTGCAATTATCAGTGATTAAAAATCAATACTGCTCACAAATTTTATTTTCCTAGAAATATTCGGTATAATTTTCTTTAAGCTAGATCTGACAGTCATGTCTTAGCTATCATAACTACATAATGTTTCATGAGTGAATAAAAATCCTGAGAGTAAAATTATTTCCGATAATTTTACTCTCAGGATTTTTAAAATAAAAAATTTAAATTACAAATTCTCTGATATTTGAAGTTAAATTTGAGGCTGTAATAAAGATAGATGAGTATTTGATTGTAGTTGTGTGACAATTGAAGTTCTCGATGTCTTCTTGATTATTGATACTGTTTATTATTCATCAGTTGCAAAGAAAAAAATCTTTAAAACTGTCTATTTTCCTAGGGAAAATACTAATTCATTCTTGCTGTTCTGTAGTGATGAATTCTTCCTTTCTAAAAGAAGCTTGCCATTGCTTCATTAGGATTAAATTTAAAATTTCCTTTTAATTGTGTGGTTCAAAGTTTGTTGTTTATTATTTGAATATCTACCGTGTATTGTTTCTTCAGTTCCTTTTAATAAATAGTATGCCGTAATCACATGTTACCAAGAAGAAAATATAGAATACTCCCAAGCACCTTTTTTCTTAAAGAAGTGATGAATAAATAAACACACAAAGAATAATTTAAGTTACATGGAAGCAAGTTGTGATTTGTTAATTTCATTTTGAGAACTGAAATAAGAAACTTATGAAAAAGGGAAAAGGTTAAAGGTCACGAGTCTGAAATAAACCAGTTTAGATAACAAGCAAAAAACAATTAGTAATAAGCGTTAGTAAGGATTAAACATATTTTCTGCAAAATATTTCCTTGAAGGAATAAACAATTATTAGTTTATTGAAAACACATTCAATCCCCATAGTCTGTGTACAATGGCACATTCACCAAGTAAGATAAATTATTAGAAATGAATTGTTTAATAATGAGTAACTGAGTGTAAAATGTTGTTCATTACTTTATGAATTGCAAGATTTCTGAATTTAAGTTTCGTCTTTAAATATATTTGAATAAATAAATCACAGCTTACGTATGCAATTTAAATACATGTATTATTCTCTTTAAATATAAATTTCTTATGTCTTAAGAGACTAAAATGTAGTAAAAATTTGCCTCTTACACAATCTTTTGAATGTTTTAAAATACATGGGGAAACATTAATTTTTTCATTTTCAAAGTATTGGTGATGATACAATACAAAAGTTTTGATTATATTTATTTTTTATGCCAAACATATTCAACGGAATTTTTGCTGCATATTAAAAATACTTTTGAGCTCTTCAGAATCATGACTTGGTTTTTATCTGAAAATCATATAGAATGTCATTTATTACCATATGATGTATATTTCCTTATCTATTATTGAGATATAATAGTTCAATATTTTACTCTAATTACAAGAAATCACAAGTTTCAGGACAGGTTGTTTAGACATGTTTATCAAAAAGCTTTGAATTCTTTACTTACTCTTATCAGATTGATCAATAATAGAATGAATCTTCCTTAAAACAAAAAATACTTTGTTGATTACAGCATTTGAATAATACGTCTGTCATCGCATAAACTGGTCATAAATTTCTTCTATTTTTTTCTCTGAAATTCATTATAACAGATTTTAATCCTATTTTATACTCCAGATAAATTTTTTAAACCTCGCTACATTTTTTATTAACATTGTTCCATTCTTTTTAATTCACCACAAAATAATTTCCTCCCTTGACATCAACTGCTTAGCTATCGACATTTTAGAACTGAATGAATGAAGCATAATAGCAAATGCACTGATAGCATTTAGTTTATTTATCATCTTCTTCTTTATGTTATCTTCTTGAGATCTTCTTATGTTAACTTCTTATATCTTTATGAGCTTTTATTCATTTATTTCTCTAAATGTATGATACCGTTTGGGTGAAAACTTAACTAGATATCAAAGCAAATTGAAATTTTAAATATTTTTTCTTTTATTTAGCATAATATTTTTTTTATTTTGTTAGAAACTTAAATTCCAATAAATTCCCTGCATATGAATATCTTTTTAGCTTCCTAAATTTTTAAATGGTTTGCAATTGAGAAAATGGTGTACTTTTTTACACATTACACATTCTATATTATTCTGCCTTTTGTATGTGTGTGTGTTTGTGCTTTAAACGAAACAATTTCTAAAATTATTCTTTTTTTCTCAAATTAACTTTTCTTTCAAACTATTCACATATTAGTGCTTATATTAATCCTATTATAATATTAAGTATATATTATCTTTCATAATCAATGAAAAATCCTCGCAGCCATTTCCGTATTAAAGATTTACATATTAATAAGCTGTATTATATCATTAATTTTCTCGTCTATTATATTTTTAATCAATATTAATGTATTATTACTTTATATATATATTAGTTTTTAAACTTGCAGGAAATTTAATTGCCATTAAATTTTAATTGATGTTATTTAACGCTGTTTCTATAGCATGTCCTAATATTTGCGTTTCTATTCAAAAGCTACAAACTAATAATTATGGTATTATTTCTCCAGATTAAAGACAAAAAAGTTGTAAAAATCTATAATAAATAAACAATACATTTACATGCACAAGTCATAAGATATAGTTCTATTTTGATAATAACGCATTGAATTTTAGACTTCATGTAACTAGTTAACTTTTGAGGGTTAAATGTTTCAGTTTTTAAACATTTATAATGTTAAACCAAAAAATGCACTAAAAACATTTTTTTAAATCATAACATTTAAATATTTATGAAAAATATATAAAAAAATTACTTATTTTTTAAGTTCCAATTTAGTTTAAAATCATAATAAAATAATATTAATTCTATAAAATATAATTCAATGTATTACTGAAAATTTTAAATTAGAATTTCTAATCATATCAAAAAGTAATTAAAAAATTATCTATATGAAATCTTTTTTATTCTGTTATGACTAAATCAGAAATCCTCGTAAGCATTTTAAAAATTACTTCAAGATATTTTTATATATCAAATTTTAAAATAATACTTTTCAATGCTTATAGCGTAATGCGTAATAAAATTAAACCTTAATAAATACATTGAAGAGATTATATAACCTATTAATTAGAAAGTTTTGAATTAATGAAAATTCCAGTATATTAATCATTTTTATTAATATGAATTTTAATTAACCAGCCAAAAAGTTATCTTATTGAAAACTATAGGTTACTTGCTACATATATTAATTACAACAGCACAGAATAAAAATAATAGTTTAAATTTTTTAAAATGAATAGATACTTATATGATAAAAAATTCATGAGACTCAAATATAATTATACTTTAATGAAGAAACAATTTTATACAAAAGGAAAAATGCTAGCTTTTGTTGATTATTTACAATTTTCCATTTATCTAATTTATGCTTCCCTTTAAATCTGCAAATCTCATTAAAAATGTGTAATTATTTTTAAATTACATTAACTAAAATTTGAAAAGATTATTATCTTTATCTAAACAGTTTTAATTAAGAAAAGAATAGTAATCTGTCTGCATATTTTAAATCCCTAAAGTTAAACTTTCATGAGAAAAAATACTTATTTTTAAAGCCTACTTTTCTTCCTGCAGGTGAAATGTAATTTGTAAAACAAAATATTTACATTAAGTAAAAGATATATGCTCTCTTACAAGAATTTAATTGTAAATTAAATTAGACATAGTTGTTTTTATCTCAACATAAACAGTACTTTTAACTTGAAAAGTAAAACTCATTAACATTTGAAAAATATTATCTTAGTAATATAAATACATAACCGTTTTATTAAAAATGATAGAAAAACGAACTTATATTTCTAAAGTATATTTTAAATATCATAAATCATAAATAAAACGGGATGTTCATAAAAATTCAAAATTTAGGCCTATATTTTTTCATCATATGAATATCTTCCCTTATTAAATTATGTTTCTTTTTGACAGAACTTAACAAGGGATTCAAGCTAATTGATTAGCGACTTGGTCATAATTATTTTTTAATGTTTCATTCTTTCAACAAAATAAAAAGATTAGAAATTTTGAATTGATAAAATCAAAATATTTCCATTTTTTCATTGACTAATTATAAATGTATAAATTTTTCAAAGTTAAATATTATTTTAGAATTGTTTACAATTTACAAAATGCAATTTAAATTACTAAAACACTCACATTATTAGTCATATTTGTTTCTCGTTTATCGAGATTTACTAGCTAATGATAAATAACTTTATACTACTAATACTAAGATTTTTTTTATGTAAAAAAAGCCAAATATATGAGATAAAAGTATATGAAAATATTGAATAATCTAACAATTCCTTGTTTAGTATTGTCTTTTTTTCTGAAAAATAACAACATTAAAACAAAATAAGATATTTCTTACCAACTATTTTTTTCTTAATTATTAAAAAGAACAGCACATTGATCATATATACTAAATATGATTTCAGAAAACACTTTAAATTGAATTCCTTAAAGCTTTCAATAGCTTCAAAATATTACATATTATATGCATTTTAACCACTTTATACTTTCATCCTTTTTTTTCTAAAACGAAGATTTTTCTAATATAACAAGTTAATACAAAAATTATGATCTTAACATAAATCAAAGTATAATTAGATTTTGGTTAAACTATATGAATGACATTTTTACATACAGAATATATAACAATATAAACTAATACATGCCTGTGTTTTCCATGATAAATAACCCTGTTATATTAAAAATGCTTTTATTTTATTTGAAATTGAAACATAATATCCATAAATTTGAAAATGTGATATTTTGTTGTTCTTTCAGTTCATTTTATGTTCATGAAAAAGTTAAGTAATTTTTTCATTTAATTTGTTATTACATCTAAATAAATTACAAATTTTTCAAATAACTTTCTCAGGATACAAACTTAGTTTAAATTGTGTCCCTTCCTAACAAAATCATTTCAATTTCAAAATTAAAAACATGGTGCAAATTTAAATTAGATGTGAACAACAGAACCTAATTAAGTTTTCTTTTGTGAGTTCAGAAAAAATAGAGGTCAAGATTATCAATCAAAAATCCGTGAATTTTTATAAAATTCATTTTACTAACCTGTTTATTTTACCATAATAAAATTTAAATTAAAATACTTTCCTTGCATATATTTATAATGTAATGCAATTCCCTTCTTAACTAAACGAGAAAGTATCACTCTTATTCACTGAATTTTGTTTCCCAATTATTATATGAAATATTGTATATATATGTAAATTAATTTTTTGTGAAAATCATTACTAATTACAAAATTACACATACTTAATCTATTCATATAAATATGAAATCTCAATTTTTTCATCAATTAAATTCATTTTATTCCCTTGTTTTAAAATCAAAAAAATTAATGGTCTTTATATAGATATTTTTCTTGGCAAACTAAAGTATTTATTTTGTGGAATGCATACGAATTAACTTCTATAGCTCGGAAAATACTTCATGTATATATTTTTACAGCTTAAATATGCATAAATAAATTTTTCAATACAAACACAAATATATTAGACTTAAAATAGAAAAAAGAACGTGACTCTTTCAATTTTTAAATGTATAAAAATATTCTTTTATATTTTCATACATTTTAGTTTAAATTTTTATTCAGGTGGTAACTTTAAAAACAGAATAATATGTTATATATATTAACCGAAAAATAAATATGCTTTCAAAAGATACATTTCTTAACATTTACCTTACTGTTATATAAAAATTCAGAATAAAATTCCTATACAAAGAATTCTATAAAATTTTAGCACAAATGCATGTTAAAATCTTTCAAAACTTATCAGCAATTAATCAACTATTCTATAATCTCCGAAACAGTGTGTGTAAGATTTTTTTTAAACGGTTATGCTCATTATTTTGGACTGATATATTAAAAGTCATTAAACATCTATCATAAATGGAAACGTCATTTATTAAAGTAGTGTAAAAGAAGAAACTATCTTTTTGATTTAGAAAAACGTTAAAACAGATTTGTGAAAATTATGAATATTAAAACACTTCCATATTCTTTCACCTTTTTTTTTAAATACTTGCTTTTTATTCGCTTATATTAAATATAAGATCACGTGCATTTATTATTGCATTTAAATATACATGTCATAACATTTTGATTTATTAGGAATTTTTTAAGATTTATAGAATAATCAGTTAATTTTTTATAACATTTTACTGGTTGTTAAATATGAAATATTTTTAATCTTATATTAAAATATTGTATTTAGTCAAATTTTTATTATCTTTTATTACAAACTGAAGGTTTTAAAAGTTCCGATTCTGTTTCATTATGGTCAAACACATATCGGACATGATAAATACAATTCTATAGGGAATTTTTCATCCCAAAATTTGTTTTTATCATACTTTTTCTGTTAGCTTTTAATGTTACCACAGAAACTTTTACTGAGAAACTTTTAATGTTACTTCAGTGTTTAGTAAGATTAGAAGATCCTTTAACTTTAAATGAAAATAGTTTTACTATTTAGAAATTTTCAGTAAAGTTGAAAAATTTCATCATTTTGTTCTGCAGTTTAAATTTATGGATTTTATTTTACAAATCACTAAATTTTTTATTTTATTTGATTTTCTGGCTACCATATAATTTGATTTTCTAGTAATCACATTTTTATTTTATAGTTTATTTTGAACGGTGTAATTATAAAAAATCTGCAGTTAAATAATAAATATAAATGATTTAAATCTTGAATATCACAAGTTGAAAAACTAAACAGTTTGAAGATAACTTTTTGAAATTATTATTAGATATTCTAGTAAAAAGAACTCTATGAAACACATTTAATGAAAAGTTTACATTTACTTAACCAAGTTTACACTTACTTAAGAATTAATTTAAACAAAATTTACTTAATCCTTTAAATCCCTGGGATAATTAATTCATGTATATTGAAATTCGAATAGTAATAACTACTATATCTTAAATTATTTTATATTTTATGATATTATTATATATATTTCACAGAACATGATTTTGTATTATTTGTACTGATTACAATCTAAATTTTCTTCCCAACTATTTTTAAAATCCACAGAAAAATGTATATTTTAATTAAATATATTTTACACTCTCATAATATTAAATCTTATATTTCAACTTCTTTAAAGATTGTAATAAATTTTTTAGAAGTGCGGAATTTTCTTTTGATTTTATGTGACTGCCTTTTATTCTAAAACTAGAAACCAATCCAGTGTGATATATCGTCATTTCAAGGCAAAACGACATGGTGGTTTGTGTTTAAAATTTGAAACTTTTAGCAAAATATGTTTTTTCTGCCTATAACATATTTCAGTGCACTACAAAATCATTTTCTTGTGGTTCGTAAAATATATTGAAAATATATGGAAATTAGGGTAAACATTACAAATAGTATTAGTATTCAAAAATAGTGAAACCAAATCCCCTGACAAAGAGGTTATATCTGACGAACATTAAGAAAGTAGGAATACATTTAAAAAAGCAGGAATTATACAACATTTAACAAAGCAGGAATATTATTCATTTGAACTTTATTTGATAAGTATTTTTAAGAGATTAATATATTTACATTTCTATTCTTCTGCGATTTTTGTATTATATTTTCGTTTTATGCATTTTTCCTTAACTGATATGCTATCGTACTACAATGTTAAAGTGTAGTGACTGTTACGCATATGATGATGCTTTTTGCAATTTAACATAGGATGGTGTTTATGTTGATGCAGTCATTTTATGCTATTTTAAGTATTTTAATCCAAATTCCCTATGATCAGGATCAAAGATGATCTGGGGTTTCTTTTGAAAATTATGATATTCTGAATTATGTATTCGGTAATGACTTAAGTTTATTAATCTAGAAAATAGCCAGAACAAAGTTACATATATTATTTGAGAAACTAACTTAATTTGTAATATATTAAAAGCTTATTTAATGGTTATAAAGTCTAAGCAAATATAAAGTCGGTTGAGATAGAATTTCAAATGCTGCACAATTTTTTAAATGGTTTATTAAATATTATTTTATTTTATAATCTCATACGAGTAAATTGCAATGCATAAAGTACTTCATATTTAATTTGCTCAAGATTCCTTGTCTTTTTATTATAACAATTTAGACAATATCAGTAACTACTTATTTTCAGATTTGATATCAGTAGCTATTTAAGTATTTTGAAATTATTGAAATCATAATTATTTCCAAGTCTTTAATACGTAACTAAAAATAAATTCAAAGCAAATAAATAATAATTCTTAAATTGCAAACTTTCCTAAATTTTTTTTTTTAATTCATTGCTATCTTTTGGGTAAATGAAATGTTTCGGAATATTTTTTACCTGTAATGGAATCATACATTTTCTCTAAGAGATAAAAGCAAATTTTCAAAAAATAAATTTTAAATAAAAAATTGTGTGTATATCAATTTTTTTAATATTATATTTCTTAAACTTAACTAATGTAAACTTTAACAAAAACACTTTCTGAGTTTTTTTTAATAAAATTTTATTTATATTTGTTAATAGCACATTTTAAAAAAAATTAAAATATATCTTTGCTAAAAATGTTTTTAGTTAAAAAAAATCAAATTTTTAAAAATATTTTTGACTTTACATTTTGATATATTAAATGCATGCTTTAAAAAATATGATACTTAAAAATGCATGTTAAGCTGTGGATCCAAGTACACATGGACTTTTACATTAACAATTTATTATGTTCTCAATTCAAATATCAATAACTAATTTAATTCTTATTGCTATGCAGAAAACATTAATACATTGATAAAAAAAATAGGTTCTAAGAATATATTTTTATAGATAAATTATTTAGACAATAATAACCAAGATGTAATTTAATTTTACATATCTGTGAATAATTCAAATGACACTAATCAAGAAATTCCATATTAAATTTTGAAAAATTTTTGTAAAAATATTTCCCATATGGGTTGAATAAATTTTCTTCTAAAACTTTGCAAAAATTATCTCAAATATTAAAAAGATTTTTTGTTTCAAATTTGTTGAAACTAACGGTAAGCTAAAATGTGTCAAAAATATCAATTTATTTAATAATATTTTTACTCTAAATCATTTTAAGTTTATGATACTTTATGCATTTCTGATTCAATTTTCAAAAGAACGAATAGAGTTTCTTATAATAAATTTAGTTTTCTTAAATTCAAAATATTTGGTACTTACGACACTAGCTTTTTAAGCCGAATCAACATATAAAAAATTTTATAGTAAAAAATATTATTTTTCTTACTATAAGTAAATTTTTCATAGTAATAAAAAATCTTCTAATTATAGGTTACGAATTGGTTGAACTTAAATTTCGTAGCAAAATTGGTTGACGTTAATTTGTAAGTACCAAATATTTTTTCCCAAATGTATGAATTTTGAAAGAATCCTATTTGCTTAGTGATGATAAAAAATTTTCTTAATTTAAGAGTAACTAAATCTAGAATCATATTGTAAACTCCCTTAAAATTACATTGATTTCAAGAGGAATTATATTTTTAAAACAATTTCTAATAAAACGCGCTAAGATAAAATTCTTTTACAAAAAGTTTGCTTTTTAAAAGAGAAAATAAGTTTAATATTTTAAACATAAGAGCTTCGTAAAAGCTGTAAATTTATAATGTTCTTAAAAGTTGATTACTGAAGCTACTAAATGACTTAAAAGTTCTTGAAAAATTATTACGTAATTCTGATTACGTATTTATTACGTAATTAAATATCATTACGTAATTCAAATTTAATAGTAGTTTTAAATTTCTTAAATTATAAAATTACATGAGAAATCTTAGAAGATTGAAACTGAGGTTAAAGCTAATTTAAAAGCAAATTTGTATTTTTCATGCTATATAGAGTAACAATTTTTAAATCAAAATAATTTAGTAATATAATCAAATCACAATAAAATATTTCTTACTTACGTTTTATCGATTTCATCAATTTATAAAATTAAGATTATTTTAACTGTGAAAAGTGTCTAGAATAAAATTTTTATAATTAATCACAAATATTTTAATTTATTCATTGCAATGGGTTTTCTTAAAATATTGTTCTAGATATAATTAAAACATAATTTTAAAAATAGTGTTTTTATTTTTTTTATTTTTACCCAATATATGCATATAATATTGATGTCACTAAAAATTCTAACTGTTATTTACTGATCAATTTAAAATGTATTAAATTGTTAAATTAAAAAAGAATATCCAAGTTATGTAACTGCAAAATTTATACATTTGGTCAAAAAGACTAGAATTGTAAAATGTATAGAAATTACTAATTATATACTAAACTTTTTTATTCTTAACTACACGAAGAAAGTTTCTAGATACATTTTGTAGAAATATTTTGTTTAAATTAAAATACCTATATCTTAAATTTCATCTAATATCCAAAAATTTTATCTGCTGCTTAAATGTAATTTACAATTTGCAGGAATTCAAATTGATGGGGAAACAAGGCAATTAATCTTAATAGTGATTATTTTATCTTGGGAAAAATATTACCAAGATTAGTCGTGTGATTATAGCAAATCTTTGATTTTAGACAATTTAACAGCTATTGTATATAAAATACATAAGGAAAAATCTCCAAAAGAATTCCGTCAAATCAACCTAATTCTAAAATTTATACCATTTTTAGTTTATGGGAAATCACTGAAAAAATAAATGCTCCAAAATTAATTATTTCCTAATACCTCATTAAAGTTACATTTTTTATTTCTAATTCTCGAGTACGTTATATATTTTTCAAGTAATTCATAGGGAAAATATTGCTTTCAAAAATCATTTATTAATTAAATGCCATAGTGAAGCGTAATGATTAAGATAACCATCATATGACATTTAATTAAATTTATAAAACAACAAACATACTGTATTTATCTCAAGTTATACTTTGATGTTGAGAATATTTAATTAAATAGAAAAAATTTCTATTCTAAACCTGAAAACTCATTTACAAATCCATTGTTTAATTGCCAAACTTTCTCTCTCTCTCTCTCTCTCAAACGAATTTAGTTGAAAATAAGAAAGAGGAGAATCACATATTTTCTATTTTTAAGAATTATTTCAATGTACATTGTTTGTTTCATACTCTTATCGCAGTTCTCTAGCAAAAGAGTTTATTAAGCACTTCTTGGAAATTATTCGCCTGTCAAAAACCACTTTGAAAATGTATCATATTTCTCTTATTTGGCTTAGAATCGGTTATCTCAGCAAAACACTATTTCAGCAGCTGAGATTGACAGAAAGGGTATTGCCTATTGTAAATTGGATGATCAACTATTATTTAACTTTTAGTTGAAAAATGTACACTTAATGGCTCTTGATATTCGTCTGAATAAAAGATATGACCATTTTGTTTGGTTAATCCCTTTTCTGAAAATCAACAATTCTTTATAAAAGTCATATTGTGCATAAAAATGGAAAATTATGCGGTTGTGTTCTTAAAGAAAATGATTTTCCGAATAATTATTTCATTCAAAAGTTTCTCTCAGTCTTAAGTGAGAGATAATGTCTTGCACATAGTTTATGGTGTTCTATCAAAACAATTTAAAATAGAATAATTTTGTTTATTTAGGAATATCCGCATGTTACTTACTTGCTTAAAATAACTTTGGAATTTTGCAAAACTGAAATGGGAAAATTTTATAATGAACTCATTCTACATTAATATAAGCTTGCATTATTAAAAAATTAAAAGCTTTTGATTAAAATTGCCATTAATTACTTTCTTGAGAAGGAATATTTTTCTAAAACATTCATTATACAGCTCAAAAAAAGTTTCTTCAAAAGATATACAAACTTAAATATCCAATTATTAAATTTTTCTTAAATTAAAATAACTTTCTTAAATTGGTATTTACAAAAAAAAAAAAATACTTTTTATCTAAAAATAATTGCAAAAAAATAAAAATATATATATGGTTTAATAAATGTCTTGATTCCTTCAAAAAAAATATTTTAGTCGAGATATAATAATAATCCACAGAAAATAATGAAAACAGAAATAATTATTGAAATTGAAAAAAGTACTTTCGTCCAATGCATCCTTGCCACTAGTAATTAGAAATATATACAACTAAAAATATCAAGCAAATTTGAAAAGTTTCAAAATTTCCCTAATTAACTCATTTATTTAGGAAAATACATTTGCGAATATTGGTTAAAAATAATAGTTTGAAAAATTGATCCTCTGTGTTTTCTTAATCATTCATTATTAGAATATTCAACTTGAAACGTTTGACTTCCCAGTCTCATTCGTTCAGAAAATTAAGAACTTCTTTTATTATTTTTTTCCATTTCGGTTTTGATTGTTGTTTAAAAATGAAAAAGGAAATTGCTATCATCCTAATAAGATGTTTAGTCAGTAACTTAAAAAGTAAAAACGAATGTATTAATATTTGAGATAACTAGAAATGAAATTTCAAACAAATCTTTTAATTAAGAAAAGAGTTTCATTTAGTTGAGATATTTGTTAATGATTTGAAAATAAAAGTTTTATGAATAAGTCTTTATCATTGCTTCAATTTTTCCTTTCAAATGAAATATCAGTTTGTAATGATTTTAAGCAACCGTAATTTATTGAGAAAACTACTTTGAAAGACATAGTTTACGCATCTTTATTGAATGTTAGAAAAGGAAATCGAAGCTAATAATCGAATTTCCTTTTTTTTATCTTTTTTGATGCTGCAATGATGCTAATGAACAAAATTAAATATACAAAAATGAATTTCATAATAAAACTCTTCATCAATATTTTTACTAAAACAAAGTGTTCTAGTGAATGAGAGATACTTTTAAGCATGGCTAATTGATGAACTAACTTGTTCTTTTAATTTTATTTTTGAAAAAAAAAATACTTTTAGAAAATTTACTTTTTTAAATTTCTAAAATATTACTAATTTTAAAATTAATTAATTAAAAGAGAATATTACTAATTTTAAATTTTTTTGATAAATTTTGAGATATAAACAAATTTTTTTTATTTGAATTTTGGAAAGTTTTTATTAGTTATTATTTTAATATTAATCGCAATACTATTATGCTTTCGTTTTATTTAAATTTAAGAAATTTTAAGCAAAAATATGAGCACAAATTTAAAGGTAGCATTGTAGAATTTAAAATGAATTATGTGTATCACAAAACATAAAATTTAAATATACAAAATATAAAATTTAATTTGAAAAATGTGTATTATAAAAAAAATGTATATTGATATTTCTTGGTGTATTTGAAAATACTGATAAACTTGAAAAAAAAAGCCTTCTATCTAATTACATAAAAATACTTAATTATAGTTTCAGGACAAATTAAAGAAAATATTTGCATCTGCGGAGAAGGGATAATAAATACCTCTAAATAAAAAATAAATTACTTTACGAAAATAGGCTTAACTAATGAAGAAATCGTTTGTTAAAGGTAGCTAAGCTCAAGAAATGAAACTTACCTTTAGGAAAACTCGAAAATAATTTTTTTTCTTTCAGAAAAAAATATTTTTTGAAAAATAAAAATAGATTTTAAGCTTAGTATCTCATACAAATAAAGACCAAAAATATATAACGAAATTACAAAGCCATGTTAATGAAAAAGCGATATTCCTCACATGAAGAATTTTTTAAAATAGATAAAATAATTTGAGCTTTAAGATTATAAAAGCTTCTTTCTACTTTTCAAAAATTGTTTGACGAAATGAAAAGCATTTTTTATAAAGAACCATCAATAAAAAATTTCTAAAAATTAAATTAAATTATTTAAATATATAAAAAAATTTAACAATTTTATTGTTGAGCTGGTAGACAAAAAGACATTTTTATCTAAACAAAGGGAATTTTATATCGTTTATTTTAAATTGCCTAAGAAGAGATAAAATGACATGTAAGCTGAAGACATATTATTTTATTAATAAAAATCTAATAAAGCAGTAAAATGAAGTAGCATTTGTTGTCGATTAAGTAAGAATATTTAATAGAAATTGCTTGGTGTAAATTTTTGGGAGCAAATTCAAAATGTGTGACAGTAATGTTTTGACTGAGTTCTTGAATATGTTTTATTATATGAAATCCAATTTTATTGATCTTAATTATTTATTTCAAATATATTTTCTTCTCATAATCCTTAAAAATCTCTAAAATTTATATTAAATTTCAATCTTTTATCGAATTTGAAATTATAAGAATTAATTTTAAAAAAATTAAGTGCTTTATAAAAAGTTCATTGCAAAAATTTTTTAAATAACTTTATTTGAATGAATATCAGCAGTCAAATCTAAAACTTCCAAGCAAAATGTCTCTCTTATTTTTCATAAGCAATGAAAAATATTTATGAGGCAAAAATGTATCTTAAACACTATTATATATGATCGTTATTTGTTATAAGATATTACTACTGCAAAATTATTTCTAAATTATGTATTTTCTGACTTTTTATTTAATTTAACTGCATGAGGAGAATAGATTAATAACCGAGAAATAAATAATAATAGTCCTATGGCATTTAATAATAATAGTCCTATGGTCCGAAAATAGTCCTATGGCATTTAAACAATCATCTAGTGATGTCTAAATTTTAGACATTTTATGAACACCTAACCGTATTCACATTTCCCAAATGAGTAAAATCTGAAAACATGTAAACCTTGAGAAGCATCTATTTCATTTTTTATTATTATTAATAGCTTAGAAGGTACCATATTATTATGGGTATACGCCGTGAGCCCCTAGAATACCACTTAAAAATCGTTTGGTAGACAATCTAATTGTCAAAGTTTTTAGTAAGATGTTTTAATATCTGATGCATCTTCTCAATCATGATTCTACACTGGTTATCATAAACTAAGAAGAAGTCACAAAAATGACCATAACTTAAAAAATTATGAGTATAATTTTTGAAATTTGTACACATTAAACAACACAAGAGGGTACATATAAGTATAAAATGATATCACCAGACAATTATGGTGTTATAAAAATTAGTATGTGTATGCAATGAACAAATCGGAGTTGTAAGTTTTTATAAAGAAAAAGTACCTTTAATATAGAATATGATTCCCCCGAGAAGCAATACAGCATATGCAGGGATATGTGATGCTCTCAATTGTGCAGTCTATTAATTATATAGGAAATGCGAGTCATTGCTCTTCCAAAGCAGTTGAAAGTGTAGCTAGTTCCTAGAAGGGGAACTGAGAACAATTACAAGTTGTCTTAGAGCATCCCAAATATGTTCGATTGGGTTATGGTCCGGTGATGGAGCTTACCACGGTATGTGCTCAACTGTTTATCTGTCAAGATAACCATCCACAATGAGAATCCTGTATGGTCTCGTGTTATCATCCTGTAGCACGAAAGCATTTTACCATGCCTTGGGAAAAGATATGGAAGACTGTGCGTCCACCCAAAGAGATATTACCCTAGACACGGACGCTTCCTAATCCGTATAAATCTTTTTACTGCATGTTGGCTGGATAAAATCCAGTCTAATCTTCTCTTTGTATGAAAATGTGCTTATTATTTCTTTCGAGGGTAAACCCGGACTTATCCGTAAAGAGAACAGCCCTCCATTGATCACGAACTTAGTGCACATGTTGACATGGCCATTTACAAACATTCCCACCTATGGCGTGACGTGAGAGGGACCCAAATGACTGGTCCTCTCGTTTATAGACCACGTTCGTGAAGCCTTCAACCTTTTGCTCGATACCAACCTTCTGGAACTTGGAGCGAGGTAGTATCTAAGTTCAGCTGAATTTGCGTTCTACTCCTTCGTGCGCATAATACAAATATAGGTCATGGTACCGCGTGGACATCTTTGGCTGAACCTCATCGATGTGTGGTTAGATATTGTTGCTAAAGTCTTTCATTTACATACAACCGTTTTCTATCTGAGCAGATTTCTAATCTCAGACACGCAACGACAATTGCCACCTTGCTCTGACACAACCCTTTTTATGCTCCTTCCAAGGGAAATATTCCAACAGCAGTGCTACTATTTTGCATAATTTATATTGTTCAGCTCTTTTTAATTACCCTCATAATTCAAATTTCATAAAGATTCGCTTATTCTTGGGTGATTTGTAATTACTTTTGTAATTTTTCCTTAATTTTTTATAACCAGAGTAGTATCAAAAATAGTAGTCTGTATTTAAGTGAAAGCAAGTCAAAAACTCAAGTCAATAATTCAAGTTACTTCTTCAACAGATTTGCAAAATTTGTTAAGAAACTTGACATTGAACTGAAAAATATAATTTCATGTGCATAAACTTTCTCAAGTAAATACTGTCATACAATCTATCAAAAAAATGATTTAATGCATGATTTAAACAAGAAGAAAGTATACATTAAATCACTAAAACATTATTCAGTAACTTCTAAGTGTGAGATGAATATATTATGGTTGTAAAATATGTGAATCCACTTTAACTAAAAACAACTGATTAAACAAATCCTTACATTTTTAAGCAAATAAATCTTTTTTGTTTATAAATATCTAATATTTTTATAATTATTTAAAATACTAAAAACTGCCTAAGAAGATTATAAAATTCATTTGAAAAGCAAACTTCTAAAACATCTCGTCGTACATTATACATAAATACATATACACTGAAATGCCCCTGAATTAAGGATAGCAATCTCTATGCAAGTTGTGTAGGGCTGCTCATCATTTATGCGCAAATAAGGGCACTATGGTAACTGCAAATATAGCGCATATTGTGGTTGCTCTAAATAAATTTTTGGAATTGCCAGTATGTGTAAACTACCTGCACACTTTCCATTGTAGGCAAATCGTAGTTGTGCGATGCATGGGCCATTCAATTTTGGAAATCGTCAGATAGCTAGCATTTTAAAGTATGACAGTGTCAACAGTATGACAAGAATACATGGATAGTGGACAAAAAAACTAGCTATTGGGCACACTGCAAAGAACAGTAGGCCTTAATAGTGAATGGTGAGAGACGTCTCATACTTATTTTACGTTGACAGCGAAGCCAAACATTAACTGAAATTAAAACCCAGTTGAATGACTGTGTCCTACAATCAATAAACGGATTGTGAAACACCCACTTCATGATATGTTTTTCGGGAGCCGTCGACCTACGAGAGTACCACTGCTCAATGATCACCATCTGGCTGCACGTCTTGCCTGGGCGAGATAACACATAGATTAAAGTGTAGAAGACTAGAAATGAGTAGCATGTAGGGATGAATCTCGATACAATTTAACGCCAACGAGAGGCTGAAAATTTGGCATTAAGCTAATGAAACCATCAATCCTTCTTGCCAGGTTGGAACTTTACAAGGGCATGATGGCTCAATCATGGTATGAGGTATTTTTTCAATGCTCTGTTAGAGATATTTGGTACAATGCAACCTCCCTAAATGCAATTTGGAACATAGGGTTGCCGGGTGATTACCTCTAGCCGTTTATGCTGTTCTGTTATCCGCAAGGTAATGGAATTTTCCAGCAAAACAACTGTACCTCTCACAAGTCCTGCTGATTCATTGGATAAACATTAAACGAACTTTTCTTACTTTTTTAATTGGCCACCTAGAAGCCCATACTTAAATTCTACTAAGCATCTTTAAAATGCTTTGGAATAAGACGTGAAAGGCCATTACACAACACCAACAAACCTTACTGAATTATGGACAGATTTAGCCAATATTTGGCAAGCCATTCCCATGGAATGTTTCCAAAAATTTGTTGAATCTATGCCTCGTAGTATGACAGCCATTACTAGGTAGATATCCCTAATTCAGTGGCACTTCAGTATATATATATATATATATGCACGATTTTTTAACATTACCCTTCAATTTAAGTAGATTCATATATAATTATTTGTAAATAAAAAATTTGAAGAAACACTTAAATATTCAGAGAAATTAATTAAAATATATCTTTTCTGATATCATTTTTTTCTCTGTGTAGTATCTTATTATTTTAATGTACGATAAGCAATATTTAAATTCAAAATTACATTGTTTAACAAATTAATTGTATATTGTGAGAACTTTTGAAAAGGATTTCGCCATTAATCTTTGTTATTATAACTTATAAATATTTAAAATAATTGACTTCGTATAGATTATTTTCCAAAAGCTAACCATTGGTTTACATCACCATTGGGCAGAAACTCGTTTAGAGATTCTGCCCAATTGCGGTGTAATGTGATTATTTAGAGACTTTGTACACTTGAATGACGCCAAAAAAGAATCAGCCCATGTCTGTAATCGGTGAAATGCGCGTGTTTTATCTTCATAGTAGAAAATATAATACTTAAATGCCCTAAATATTATCCTATTTGTCATTTGAACTCAGTTACAATTGCAATTGGACAAGCTTTTTTTAAAAGATTTTTACGGAGTCAAAGTTTTAAGTTTTCTCTAACGAATACTTCATCCTACAATCAATATATTAAGCATATATATAATATAAATATTCCATTTATAAATAGCCCACCAGATACAGAGGTAACTGAAAATAAAATGTGATTATCTGAATGTTTAAAAATTCTCTAATATTTAAACTAAGCTTTGAAATTGGTTTCAGAAATTCTTAATTTTAGAACTTTATAAGGTTTGTAAGTACAAATTCAATTTACTATATTTTAATAAGTCTAGAGCAATAGAATTACAAATAAATTAAAATTAGATTTATTCAGGACAAAATATGAATTATTAAATTAAAAATCCTATTCCAATTCTTAATGAAGAATTTTATCTCATACATAAATTAATTTGGCATAATTTGATGAACGCACCATTTCTTTCTTAATCTTTTTAAAATTTATAAGTCAAAATTTTTCATCCCGACAGTCTCTCTTGTTTTAGCATGTTAATAAACACAAGTAATTGGAATAAATTTTAAAGCCTCGTCAAAATTTTATGATGGTATATTAGTTTAAACTTATTTTTTTACAAATGAAAATAAAATTTAATGGATTAGGAATTTTTTATTTTAGAAAATTTAGACATCTTCCAATAGATTAAAATAAAATAAATGATGAACAAACAATTCTTAATATAATATATTTTATACTCTAATTAATATACATCAACTATTTCAATTAAATATGACAGATATAAAGTTAGATAATTGAAACAATTTTAAGAAATGTAACTCAGATTTTTATTATACTTGAATATTCTTCATTTATATATACTGGTATCCATAATTAGGATCACACATATATACAAATTTGATATTTCAACAAAAAATTGGATTTAATTCAAGAAAATCTGTTATACAGATATTTTATGCTATAATGCAAGAAAGGGCAGCAAAACACTTTTACAGGATTTTAATATCAGCTGATTTGCAAATGAGAACATTGATATAAATAGTATAGATGAAAAGATACATTTTTATCGCTTTCGTTTTTATTGCTTATTTTATACATTCGTCTGATATGAGGCTGTCATGTGAAGTTATACAAATATCATAGTGAGCTCTCAATTGTTAATGAGGTTATTGCTCAAAGATTGTAAAAGTAATTCCCATTCAAAAATATCAATTTTAACACATGAAAAGTTTTGAAAGGGAGTTTTCTGTATATTTTGGTTTTCCCTAGAACATCAAAATGTTCTAAAGAATTGACATCTAGAGACCTCGCTGGACAAATCATATCGAGAATATCCTTTTCTTAAAGATAATGGTAAACAAGTGCAGTTCAGTGTAGTTGAATGTTATCACACAGAAAAATAAGTTGGTTTTCAACAAGTCCTTGAAATCATATGTAAGAATCTTATCCTTAAAACATTTTATTTATTCTATATGAACAAAAGAAAATGGGACAATGTACACTCATCTAACATATTTTACGCTTTTTTTATGATACTTGTACCATCAAAGCGATAAATTCTGCTCATTTATTTTCTACAAGATTTTCTCATCTGAGTTTTAATCAAAGAACTTAATAACTTAGAGAAAGTATTTTTTAAATGTATATAACATCATAATAGCATATGCTAAATTGTCTTTAATACCAATTTTTGGAAATAAATCACTCTTTTCGTTGTAAGGACACAAGTCTTAAAATTTCATATTTATTTGAAAACTATAAGAAGAATTAAAAAAAATGTTAAAACACACATTACATGTGCTTTTTATTTCTGTGTGTACCATTAATATATAATGTGTCTTGCAGTTTTATTTAATGATTGATGCAGTCTTTAGTGTTATTTTTATGTTAAATCAAATTATCATGTCAGCCATATAATAATTTAGAAATTTTAAATCACTATAATTGGTTAAAATTTCTGAGAAATTATGAATAAATTTCGAAACATATGCTAAGTTATCTTTGGTACTAATCATTGTAAATAAATCACCTTTTTCGCTATAGAACATAAGTCTTCACATTTCATATTTATAGGAATCCAGTGAATAAAGTAAGGAAATAAATCTAAGAATCATATTACACATACTTTAATATTTCGTGTGTGTGCGTGTGAAATTCTTAAAGATATTAAGCCTATTTCATTAATAATAACAAAAAATGAGCCAACAAACAATTCATTAATTTACGAACTTAATATTAATTATTATTAGTTTTATTTTTAAATTGGTAAGATTTGTATTAGTAAATATATATGCTTTTCGAACAGGAAACAAATATTTAAATACAAAGTAACGCATTTTCAAATATTTTTATAAATAGTTTGTGACAATATGTATTCGTTTAAAATTGTTCACTCCGCATTGGTTTTTTATTCTTATATTAAAATTCGATCAATGATAAACTTGGATGCAATTTTTATTAGTAAAAAGTAACATATACCCAAACTTGTTAAACTCTGTTTTCTAAATGTTGGTTGAAATTACATACAGAACAATTTTTAAATAATCAGTACATTGGTTCTTAAATTTCCGTTGTTGATTAAGAGACTAATTACAAATCGTTACTCTTCTCCATCCTTTATTTCTAACCAGAGAATATTTTGTCAGAAAGGAAAACAATAATAAATTGGCAAAGAGTTTTGTTACATATATTCAGTGAATGGGACTGGTATATTAAACATTCTTTTCTAAATACTTTACTAATGACTGATTAAGGAAAGCTAAGGAATAAATTTTTTCACTCATTTTAACTATTTTTCAAGAATGCTTTCCTGGAAACGAATGAACTAATTAGTAAAATTTTACAAATTCAGTTATTTGTCTAATATTTTTAGGTCGTTCAATGCTAATTATAAATGACAGTGGCGTCATCCATCGAAATCTTTTTTTCTTTTTAATTATTATTTTATTTGGTAAATTGTTACTTTGGATTCTCAAACCATGTCAGCTAATTTAAAGCTAATTGAAGTATTTTTTTAGAAATTAAAACCCTTCATAGCTTATTATATTTATATTTTCTGATGTTTTTATACTCTTTATAAATTTCTGATAAGGAAATTAAAGACAAACATAAAATTTTAAATAATAATCATAATTTCTAAAATATAATTGGAAGAGTTTGGAAATGAAATGAAAATATATTCCTTTTTCATCTGATATTTTATAACTAACTATTATTTAAAAGTAATAATGAGAATTTTTGTTGCAAACAGTGAAAATAAGAATATACCGAAATCTAATAAGTATAACCAATGAGATTAATTTTGAATAATAAGTATGGTGAAATATGTATTCTTTCAGAATAAAAATTTAAACATACTATTATCCTTGTAATATGATAAATGTATTCATTTGCTGACAAATATTTTAGACAAATTTATTTTGGTTACTATTATTTAAATGAAGCAAATCCAAATAATATTTAAAAATAATAATTTAAACTATTGTAAATTAAAGGAAATTCAAGGGAAAATTGTAAATAATTCACTATAATTTGCAATAATTGCATTTTTGAATCCTTTTTCATTAATTTAATATATAATTTAATAAATGAATACAACAAAAATTTTCAAAAAAGCAATTGCTTTATTAAATTATTCATATTTTTCTATATCTTTTTTCTTCATTTCTATGCTTTCGAAGTAAAAGGCTGTCGCATAATAAGACATGTTAAGCTGTTACTAGTATTTTATACATCATTAATATTTTAAATATAGAAGCAGAATAAAATACGATAAAATTTGAATAACAGAACATAATGATACTTTCATTCTCTGAACTCAGTGTGTTTCAGCACAGTAATTTTCTCTAAAATAAACTAGCATTTTATTATTATAATAATTATCTAATCATTAAGTATACTGGATTGGGAACATTTTTAGCGATAAATGTATCGGTGAATAAATAAGATTACTGCATTCTTAGTGACAAAATATGCGTGACTTCATACTATTTAGAAACTTAAGTGTTATTTGCTTCCAGAAGATGTGAAGCTGCTAAATTTTACGTTTCAGCATAATGAGAATTCTCTAAAAAAATTTAAGGCGTTGTATGCCTTACTATTTTCTTTTCAATTGATATTTTTTGTGTTAAAGGTCAGTTATCAGTAAGAAACATTTTATAGTCTGGATTGTGTATAAATTGCTCATAGATTTTTCTATCATTAAAATACATCACTTTTTAGTTTAATTTTAACTTTTAATATACAAATATAATTAATTTATAAAATTTAATGATTGTTTTAAAAATTTAAATAAATTTTACTAAATATCGCAATGAGGAACTTTGAAAATAAATTTTTAAAACTACGATGATTTATGGTTATTATAATATAAATTAATAAGTATACATGAAATAATTTATAATTTGATAGTGAGAGGGATGCTTTATTTAACATTCTTTCAAGTTAATTATAAATAGCAGAGTTACATGTTTGAAGTTTAATATCAACTATCATTCGAGATATGACTTTCCAGTTACATTAATGCTATACATAATTTAACAAAAAATAAAAGTTGAAATATATATTCCTTTAAAATGGAAAGAATTTTGTAGCTCACTAATAAAAAGCATTTTAATTTTTCAGATTCTTCAGAAAAGCATTTACTTTTACGTTTTTTAAACTCCGCGATAAATGTATTTAACAGAAAATACAGATTTTTCATCAAAATCACTTTTTTGCCGAGTGCCTATCAGGTGAGGAAAGAGCAAAGACAGGAGAGAGAAAGAGGAAGTACATCTATGTCCGAAACGGGATTCGAACCCAGGATTTCCCTATCCTCAGTCAGGCACGCTGACCACTAGACAGGGTTGGCGGAAACAGAGTCATCTTTACTTGTTAATTCTGTTGTACAAAACCTTATCCTTTCCCTAATGCTCCAGCTTTCAATTAGTAACATTATTAGGTATTTCTCGTAAATAACATTTTATTATTAATTTATACTATTTACAGTGCATCCAGGGCTTTGTATTTTGAAATTAATCTTTACAATTTTAAAAATTCACTGCTATTTGCAATGGAAGAATAAAACTGAATAAGTTCTCTGTCAAATAATTTTAAATTCACAATGGTATAGAGAATAATATTCGATATATAACAACTTAATAACATACTTTTCAATGTTTTTTGTGAATAGTAAATAATGATTACTGTCAAAAATATTCACAGCATTGAGCAAAATCACAAAATTTTATTGGTATATATATAAACTTGGTAACTCAGAAAACATTAAGAAAAATATATCCAAATATATGTTATGTTTTAAGATAGATCTAAAAATATATTTCTTTTTAATGCATAAAATGAGAGTTTGTATTGTTTGTTGTACAGGGCATATTAATTAATAATGCGTTATACAATGTACTATTGTGTTTAAAACCTACACTATATTTAAAAAAATACTTTTGATGTACATTCAATAATTCCAAGTAATTCTTCATTTTAAATTACTGATATAAATATATATATAGCCGGAAAATTAAATTAAAATGACTTTTAACTAAAAAATATGGATTACTTCTTTTTACTTTTTTGAATTTTTAAGAAAATACTGCTTAATAAAATTTTATATAAAAAAATTTTTATAAGAATCAGAGAAAGTGAAATTAAACAGTATTGAATTTTCAAGTACTCTGAATAATTTAGATAGAAAGTTTTGTAAAAAGTAATAAGAAAATGACAAAAGTATAATTAAAAATATTTCTCTTTAATTGAAATTTTTTTGAAATTCAATGATTTTTGTATTATTTACAAAAAGAAAATAAAACAAAAATATCAAACATAGCGAGACCATTAAAATTCATACCTAGAAAACAAATATTTTAATTTTTAAAACCCTTTTAATTTAAGCTAGTCTTACTTACATAGTTCATTTAACAATTTATCGAAAATAAAATACAGATAAAAGCTAAAATGTTTGCTCAAGTTAAATAAATTCAAAAAGCTGAACACTTTGGGAAAATCAGTTCAACTCATATCGGAAATATTTAAGAACGAATACGATTGTCCTCATTAAAAAAAAGTCTAAATTAAATAACTATAATACGTTTGAAATATACTAACATTGTGTGAAGAAATTTATTCCTCTCAACAAGAATAAAGTTCTCACTGAGTGAGAAATTTTATTCTTGACAGATTAAATCTAAGAATTTTCCAATTAAGTCAATTGAAGAATTTTAATACGTTTCGCTTCTATCATATATGAAAAAATGTTTATTTAAATACCTATATCCAAATCACTATTGCTTATATATATAAGAAAAGCTCAATATTTAAGAAATATACCACTTTTTCATATCAATTAAGCACTAGAATAGTGAGTAATTCATGACGATATCTCCATTTTATAGTATTCACTGTAAATCCAGATGAGATAATCGAAGAAAATATCTGAACAATAATTTTTGACACCGTATTATGGACTGCAAAATGAGTTAAATCTATTTTAAGGCATTTTTTTAAATGCAACGCGAAGTTGCATTCTGGGAAGACATTTTATAGACACATTACCATACTCATGTCTAGCAGAAGAGGAAACCCAGAAATCTCCCAAGCACCTCTCCCGACAAACGAGCCTGCAGAAAAGCAACATCTCTTCCAATATTCATCAATGGCTAGGATCATTTCGCTTTGAAGAGTGGTGTCTTACCACTAGGTCATAATGAAACTAATCTAAGCTATGTTAATAAAATGGGGCTGTTAAGAAACTTAGGAATCTTATATTTAAGTTACCTGGAATAAACACTTGAACAAGTTTTCAGTAAATGTTTCTAAAAGATAATTTAAAACGTATATTAATTAATAGCAAAATGCACAATGAAATTTATCAAATTAAACGAGAAAAATCTCATATTCATTAATTATCTTTGGAGATTACATACAACTTTAAATATTGAAGTATTACATTCTTTTCCTTTGCTCAAAATGACAACATAATCTAGAGAGAAAAAGAGAGCGAGATTATCTTTGTGACATTTTTATATAATTTATGAACTTTACCTTTAACATTTTTGAGTATAGAAAATGATGAATCTTCGATGAATGGATTATTTTTTGACAAATGAGATTTGCCGCTAAGTATTCATTGAGGATAAATTTTGCTGAATAAAATGACCACATAAATTCTTATAAATCAAATTCTTACATATTCTATTATATATGATCGATATATAATAAAAAATATTAGATATTCCATTTGTATGAAATATATAATGACTGAAATATTGCTTTTTCTATCCTACCTACACCCCTATAAAAAGTCATCATTATTAAGGAATTTTCTTTGCATTTTTCTTTTCTAGTAATTAATATGTGCTTATTTAAAATAACTTAAAGAAAATTACACTTGATATTCTTAAAACTTTTGGATCACCATTTTAGCATTTAGACATTTTAACACCATACATCATACACTTAGTATTAATCCCAATTTTGTAACTAAAAAATTGTAAATTTAATAAGAGAAAATTTTCATTACTATGTCTACAAAATTAAATTATATAACACTTTTGAAATGAAACTTGCAATTTTTGTATTTTTAAATTGTTAATTAAATAAAAGTTTGCTTAAAATAGTAACATGCTTTTTGATTTGTATTGATTTGATATTAAAAAACTGATAAATTTATCAAAAACAATGCAGCGTATGTTTAATTAAGACATATCTTGATAATAGAATAAAATCTACGAGTATACTTTGATATAACTTCTGAGAAAATATATTTTCTGAGTTCACAAAAAAGGGTTTGAATAATGCATACAATATAACTTGAGAGCAGATAAAAAGGATTTCATATCTTTTTTATCTGCAAATAAAAACTATTGATATCTTCTTTCAATTCTGTGCTCTTCATGTTTAATGGAATTTCATTAAAAGCTCTAAAGTTTTACAGAAGCATTTAATAGCATTGAAAAAGGTTGTGGTGATCTTCTCTTTGACCAAATAATCACCATCAAACGAAAACACTTTATCAAAATATCTTTTAAATTATAGGAATCTTCCTTCATTATTTTGCATCAGCATAGGAACTTTAAATCTTTTTTCAAGAAAATTCTTTTGGATAAATAAAGTTAAAGTAATCAGAATTTCTTGTTAAGAATGTTGTTACAATGCCAGAAATATGTATGTAAATAATCGTGAAATACATTCGAATTGAAATAACAAACATCAGATTTGGAAACTGATTGCTATAAGAAATCTTTATTCAGATTTAAAGAATGTTATGCAAAGCTATAAAAGCTGTTCTAAATTTATTTATTTCATAGTTAAAGCTTTTCAGAGAAACAATCTTTATATATAATTATTAAATATAAATATGTAACAAAACTCGATACACCGAAACCATTTGAGTAATAAGTAATTTGAAAGAAAATAAATATAAAAAGTTGATTAATTTTTGGTATAATGCTAACTTATTTGATACTAATATTATAGAACCAGTGTCTAAAATTAATGTCTGATATAATACTGATAAATAAACTAAACTAATTTTTTTAAGGTACAGATAAATTGAATGTTTAACCAAGACAATTAACTTTAATGTTCAAAAATATTTATTTTAATATGAAAAAATTAATTTTTGACATTCTTTAAGGAAAGATATTTCAAGTATTCAATTAACATTCTTTTTTATAATTTTAACTTGTTCTTGGCAAGAAGATACAAATTTAACTGAAAACACATTCTTTTTCTCCGAAATTAATACATAATTTAAAATAAATTGTAATTTAGAAAGATAAAGTGTTATAAAGACTGTTTAAACATTGTTAGGTGTTGAATAAATGTTTGAAAAACTAATTTACTCCTTCATTAACATGAAAGTTTTTGTAATGAGTGTTTTGTTTCACATAAAATACTTCCTTTTGTTATTTTGAAAAGTAACAATTATTAGACTGACAAATATATCACATCTTTACAACTTTAATGAAATGAAACGGCATTTAAATCTGTAAAAAAACGTTTTAATTGTTACATTAAGTAAACTATTTTTTTCTTCACAAAGGCTACTTTTTAAAACTTTACACAGTTTATTTTATTTAGAAATATTTTTTTTATTTTAGGTAGAGTTAAAAAAATAGCATCTATTTTTTATTAGAGATAAAGAAAATTATATTAATATTTTTTCAAATATAATTATATTTTCAAAAAATATTAATCCTAATTTATGCACATTCAAATGAATATTCTTAAAGTATATATGTTACATTAATTTCTATGTTGACTAAATTAATAAAATAATGAGACCAAAATGCCTTACTTGAATTGCAGAAGTAGAAATTCTCATAAAGGTCTTACCTCAAAATGGTAAATTTTACATTAAACACTGTACACAAACCCGAAAACAAATTAATTACTACATTCTTTAAATATTCCATAAATTTCAATAAATAAGAAATTCTTTTCACAATAAGTAAATGCAAAATATTTTATATAGATATACGAAATAATAATCAAAATATCTAATATCCTCATTAGAAGAACTATGGCAATATTCCACTCCATCAGACAAAATTTATATTTGTGACTCCCAAACAACATTACCAAAAAAAGGTAATCCTGTATTTCGTAGACAATGAAATTTCTAAACAAAATTGTGTCCCAATATTAAATTATTTAAAATTTTGACGGAAATTGTTAAATCACTAAAAGTTTCAACCAAATTTTGCATGTGTCAAAAAAACTGTTTGAAATTTTGCTGATATTAACAAAATGATGCTTTGCTAAAACTTCATATTGTTAATATCAGCATTTGTCAAACACCTAATTATCTATACCATTAACTCTAAAACTTTTTATTTTTCTTTGTAATTTTCATTATTTACGATAAATTCTGTGGTTTAATTTGCTTATATATTTAATTTTATTATTATATTATTTATTATTTGTTAATCGTATTTAAAAAAGTCCTTATGAAACTTAATAAATAAAATATATGAATTAATAACTGTTATATATGAATTAATTACTATTAAAATTTCTAATGCCGAGGTTCAGTAAGATTTCAAATCATTAAACATTTGTTAATTTGCTATAATATACTGTTTATTTGTTAATTTGCTATAATAAGCAATATAGTTTAATTTTTTATTTCACTGCCTTAGAACTACATTAAATTTATTGCTAAGCATATAAAAACCGTATAATATGAAACTATTTGGTTTTTAAAATTTTTTAACCCATTGAAACATGCTAAGTTACTTTGTCTGAGAATGAATATATATAGATATAGTTATAAAAATCTACTTATTTACTTACATACTACACTTAGAACGAAGTAGCCAACGCAATGGAAGACTTAGAGAAAAATTTATCATTTGGAGAACATTTTTTAAAAACTTAAGAAGAAAAAGAAGTTTGGCGAGTCTATAGGAAATAATATTTCATGTATGTCTTAAGTTGAAATCGAAAATGCAACACATTTTGCAGTAATATGAATAAACATTGATAAGTTGAATTCGCAGCAGAAGAAAATTCTGGGATAATATGTAAAAAAATACTCTTGATAAAAATGTAAAATAATACAAATAGAAGAAGCAACTAAAACTTAGACCACATTAAAAAAATGGACTTGTTTTCGATATATTTTGAAATCTTAAAATTATTAATTTTTGATGGAGCAGTTACATAAATCATTTCTTAACTTTGGTGTTCTCTTTTCTGGTTCATAGAATAATATTTTTTTATTACTTTACATCAAAACAAAGAAGTAAAACTATTTTTTGATTGATTTCAAATAGAATTTCAAATAACATTTGTAAACAAGACTATTAAGCTTTAAAATATTCCAATTCGTCATATTAAGCTGAAAATATTGAGTTCTACATGAGAAGACATTAATGTTAAACATGTAAATTTATCACTAAATCCGTTCTCGAGTAAATATTTGGTTACATTTTATGACTTTAAAACAAATATTCTAATTAATTTTTAGTAAATGGATAAAACTTTCAATTTAGTTTTTAGAAGAACTCCCTTTGTAGTATTGAAGTAATTGTGACAAATAATTAGGGGCTAAACAGAGATCAATGGTTGGAGACAGTAATAACCTTTACTTTTCAACTTGATTTCAGTCTATGAAAAATTATAATAGAAACATAAAGATCAAAGCATTCAATGCATTTATGTGTTGCCATATTATAAAAATTTTTAATTAGAAAATAATGCATACCTGAAAATTAACTAATGTAAAATTTGTATTAAGAGAGCTAGGAAAATTAAAAAAATAAAAGAATGATTGCATGCTTGAAAATGCTTTCAAAATTTTAGCCTTATTTTCATATCATTTTCATTAAATGTTTGTCTAAATTCAAGTCATAATAATTAATTATTCTTCACCTTTACTGGAACTTTAAAGGTGTTTCATTTTTTGCTATTAAAAACCAGTTATTAGAATAAAGTTCTAAAAAGAAGTTGTTGCAATATATTTTATTTATTAAAACATTTTTATTTACTTAAAAATTTCAAAAAAAAATTAAAAAACAGTTTCACCTTTAATGTTTATTTTTTATTTTACATCAATATTTTTATACAATTATATATGTTTGAGTGTACGATATTATAAATGCTCATTTGTTGTCTCAACTATAGGATCTTTTATATATATATATATGTTCATATTCAATCATCTATGCACATTATTAGATAAATTTATGAGTGATAAATATTGATATATTGCAGGCATAATAATAATAATTAAATAGAAAATAATATTTTTCCTACAAAAAAGTATGCATTTTTCTTTTGTAAAAATTATTTTGATGGAATTTGAACTGAATATTAAATGGTAATTTATTATTTTGTAAATTATATACATATGGGCAAACACACTTGAAATAATCTTAAAGGGTTAATAGTTATCTTTTGTAAAGTAAATTAGTTTATGAGCTTAGAACACCAAACCCATATTTATATGCTTTAAAATAGTATAATTAATTTACATAATATATGAGACAGAAATTCTAATTACTTAATCAAAATATTAAGGTGCAAAGTGAAAATTATAAAAATTAAATATAATTTTTAAAAAATAAATCGTTAAATTTTAAAAAATTTAAAATCACTTTTAAAACTCCTTCTGAAGCAATGAGAACAAAAATTTAAATATTTACAGATAAAAATGCAAATACAGAATAAAATAATTTATAGTAAAAAACATATAAATATTCAATAAATAAATTCAGTGAATGTCAATAACATTCATAGTTGAAATTAAGATTATCGCGTGTTCTAGACTTAATCAACCTTCATACTAAATCTAGTAATGATACGGTCAATTCAGGAAATTGATTCCGTTCATGTGATATTAGCATGGCCAACGGTGACATTCCCCACTTCCAGAGTGATGTCCCCTCCAAACCAGTTAATTGTAACATTCTCAACGCGGCTGAGCTTAAGAGCTTATGTCCCAAAGTTATTTGACTTCCTAGTGAAACAGCAAATTATTCTCACTCTCCAATCTTTGGTAGTACATTATCAATGGAGTAGAACACAAAGCAACCGTAAGGAAAATCATAATGTTCTGTTTTAAAATGTACTTTTTCAAAAATTAAGAATTGTGAACCCTTAGAATTTTTTTCATGTTTTCATTACATTTTATTTGCAAATGAAATAGCTAAAATTTAAAGGAATAATAATTGTTTCATATTTAAAAAAATCAATTTTTTAGTTGAAATGAAAGAAATTTTCATGATGCAATTAGATGAAAGATTTTTACTTTCATAAACTATTTAAATCATTTAAGCAATTAAATCTCTGTTGAACTTTTAATTAACTTACTAGTTTATTCTTAATATGCAGGCCAGTGTACACCGTGCGAAACAAAATGTTAAATGATAATTTTTCAAGTTTCATACAATTCTGATGTTCCATCATGTGCCACGCCACATTAGGGACATAAAGAAGCATATTGTGCTGAGACCTAGATAAATCTGTTTTCCATTTTAATTTGGTATTGTATTTTATTCCTTTATTTTTAACATGTATCATAATGAGTATCATATAATGCTGCAAAACAATGAGGAAAATAGGAAATGAAAGCTATTTGTTGGAAAAACTCACTCACAGATTGAGCTGAACTAGTAGTAATTATATTTTTAATTTTAAAAGTGTTAGGTTTTACGTAAAAGAATTTCTCAATCAAATAAGTAAAAAATTTTTATTTAATTCAATATAATGATGATATTAATTTGTAAAAAGTGGAAGAATCTAAGAAAAACATCCGAAAAACATGTGGTAAATAATTTTTTACAAATGCCGATTACTGATAAGATTTGAATTTTATAAATAAAAGATGCCACAACATCTTTTAAGACATTTATATTTCTTCTTTGGTTAAAAATCGTTTATGTCGTAAGTTTTGTCTGATGCAATGTAACAAAATAGAGAAATGGCAACGAAAAAGATGAACTTCTGTTTAGTTCAAATTTAACTTTCTTATAGAAGTTGTTATCATATCCTCATGATCCAGCAGCAGGCAAATTTACAAGCCCATAAATTTTCAGAAAATCATAAAAAAGAAGAAGACTGTCAGAAAAAAGTTAATCATATCAAACCTCTACATGTCAATATCTCATCGGGAGAGGCTTGCATAGAGTTGCAGTTGGTGCACTTCAGACAAGTATTTTGCTCCTGATCAAAAGAGAGATATCTGATGCGTCCACTTCCTAGCTTGCTAATGATGTTATGAATGAATCTATCAGCACTGATGATAAAGGCACAACCTTGAACCTGCTTATTATATCAGAAGTGATTCAGAACGATTTACCATAGCTTTTAATTTAGGATTTTTATCTTGGACAAATATAATATATTAAAGGAGCTGAAAAAAGGATTTGATGTTGACTCATCAGAAGCTCTTTCCTTATCAAAAAGATCAACAGCTTCATTGCCGAAAATGCCAGTGTGAGAAGAGATCCACTAAAAGTAAATTTCTCTCTGTTTTATTAAATTTGTCTCTGTTTCCATTTTTATAAAAACTATATATGTTTTGAATGATATAACTTCTATCAGATACGATCCAGATATTTGCGGTTTATGTTAAAGATTTGATAGCATTGAGTGCAGTATTAATAGCTATTAGGTCTAGCTATTAGTATATTCAGGTCTAAAAACAGAGCAGAAGTTTGGAGTCTTATCTTAAATCTAAGTAAGAAATCAGGAACTCTGTTGTATATTCTGCTATTACAAAAATTGTGGTCGTCTTCACTGCCATCAGTATAAATTTTAATATTAGCCACTGAGCCGAAGCAAATTGATGGAAATACTCAGGAAAGTCATGATTTTTATTAACATGAGTCTTCAATTTAGGTTCAAAATGCACACTAGACAAGTCCTCCATGATATTAATTACTGTTCTCCAGAAGTATCTCTCGAAATCTTGATTTAACAAGTCTATCAAGTGAATTCGAGAGAAAAGAGTGTCTCTTAAATCTCAATCTGTTACTCTAATTACTGAGGCAAATTGCAATATGATTTTGAATGCTGAGATTGTGGAACTTGTTATTGTGCTTCAAAACTAATGAGTTTCTTTCCAATATCAAAAACTGGATGACACTCTCAAATAACAAAAGATCTGAAAGGGGGTAATGTCTCTTCACAGTGATAGTTCGCGAACAATACTTAATTCTGCACTTCCTAGTTTTGTTTAGTGACTGATGCACAAAAGTAAATTTTAGAGCCATATTCCAAACTAAGTCATATAAGAAAGGTAAAAGTTACTCAGTGGTTTTGAGCATTTACGCTTGTCTCTTCCTAAAATATATTTCAATAGGCCTAATCTTTTTCTGGATCTAATCATCAGAGAACTTATGTGCTTGTTGTAAAGAATTTTAGGTTCTAAAATATAATTCAGATATTTAGGATGGTTTTCATATGGTAGTGGTTTACCATGTTTTTGTGATTTTAAAGTGATAATTGTATAATTCTAAAGAGGCTATAGTTGTGAAAAAGCTAGTTACTGAGTTTGATACATTAAAATTTCTGATAGAAGTTTCATGATAGAACAAAAATAACCAAACTGAAAGCGATAAAACTTTAAAATTGAATCATACTCTTAAAAAGAATTAATAATTCCACATCTCACAATTGCTTCAACTGAAACTTTTAATATCATCTATTCTTAAAAGTATAAAATTCATTTTAATATATTTATATATCGATATAAACTTTATCAGTAATTCAACACACAAGTGTTATAAAAAAATATTGCGTTAAAAATCATAAAATGAATCAATTTAATACTTAGTTTCTAAGACGAAAATTTATGCTAGCCAAAGTTAAAATTACGGTAAAAAGTTTCTTAAAATTATTGTCTTGTCATTTCCCTTGCTTTTTTATAATTTGAAATTGCATTATACAGACAATACTATTCTTATTTTCAATCATAATAAGTGATTCGGTCAATATTACTGTTGACTAGGAGGTTTAAAGAAAAAAAAATTAATATTCTCTCTTTTTAACTAACTAAACTCTATAGCACACTTAATTAGCTGCATTAAATCTTTCTTACATCATTTTGAAAAATTTCTCACTTTTAGACCTTTCCTACACAACAATCTTTGGTTTAGTCATATATCCAACTAACCTTCAAACATATGAATGATACCTTTTCCCTACCAAGATCTTTGCTAGTTATATATTCCAGAATAAAATGTAATAGTAGCGAAAATCATGTTGAAAATCTTCAAGAAACATATTATATTTTATAACAAATATACTATTCGTTTATCCTAAATTTTTATTCAATATAAGTAGTAAAATAAACTAACTGACATTATAAAATTGAAATTATGGAACCATTAGAATATAATTATCAGGCAAAACTTTTTAACTTTCTACCTTGAAAATAAGTAGAAAAACATAAAGCTCTGAATTTAATAAAAATTTTCAAATAAAATGCTTAGTTATTGAAGTAATTCATTTGGCAAATATAAATTAATAAATAAAATATTAAAATATAAATTAAGCAGTTCATTTGATAGATATCAAAAAATATGGTCTGGAATTATCCTAAATTGTTTCCTAAAGCAGCAATAAATTATACCAACTAGAAAAAAAATTATTCAATTATAAAAATATAAAAAAAATTTCAATAAAAGACTAAAAAACATTAGAAATAACAACATTAAAATCCTAAATTTTAGAAAGGGAATTCAACGCTTGTAATTTCCCATTCTAGAATTATTATTTAAACAAACTTCCCCTGTGAGCCGTAATCTAAAATTTAAGTAACTTAGTTTATCGCAAACTTTCAAATAAATGATAGAAATATCAAAATGTAATAAAGATCTTAGAATATAATAAAAAGCAAAATACTCTAAAATAAAATTGTTGAGATCTGTTTTAAACTACATATAATACGAAAATTTAAAATGACATACCTAAACATTTCGGAAAATTTCGAATTTTGATCTTAGAAGGCCAATTTTGATCATAAAAGATAAAAATAAGAATGATCAAATTCTACTTGAATGGTAGCATAAGCTAGAGCACAAAATAAAACAATCTAGCGTTTCAATGTAAAATTCAAAAACCAAATAGAATATGTCTGACAAGATAACCAAATTCTGAAATAATCCGAAAGTTTATTGACTACATTATATTAATATTAAAAAATATTGCACATAGTTGACATAACTGGAAAATAATTAGCTTCCCAAAGGCAATTTGGTTAATATTCTTACTAATCAATAAAAAAATAACTTTTTAGGAGGTATCCTTTCATTAATTGTAAATCATATATTCCTGAGTCAATAGAAGGGAGAAACAGAAAACTTCCAAGCATCTACCCTAACAGATATTTACAACAACAGAAGTTTAACAGAAATTTAAAAGTCACAAATTCAGTCTTGGATATTAATAGCATTGATTAATGGTAAGACCACAGAAAAATCTAACCTTTAAACAATGCTAATTTAAATAAATAGAATTTTGACAACGCGTGATAGACAGCCAAATCTCTAGAAGCTATTGTAAAGATTTGAACATTCACTGCATATTGTCTCTTGGGAAAATTGTTCGCGAAAAATATGAACGATATTCTCGTGTCACACAAGAGGAAACCTTGAAACCATACCATTATTTCATGTACATGCACAGAGCAGAAATGCTAAAGTAGCCTTTCATTCTTAAATAGTCCCATAACTTTATATTTTAACATCACTCTCCTATTAATGGATCACGATGAACTTTGAGTAACAAAACTACAGAAACTTACAAGAAGGTATATTTAATGTTCGAATTTTTTTATGCTATAAAATATAATTCTATTTCTATTTTTAGCAACTGATATCATCAAAAATTAAGTTATAAATTTTATCAAATGCATATCTTAGCTTTGATTCTCAGATCTATATATTATGAACATTACATTTCTATTGAAAATTCCAAAAATTAAAACTTTTCTTCGCATATAGTGATTTTAAATCCTCACATTAAACTGTTTCCAGTTCACTTTCAATATTTATAATACATATAAATTAAAATGTTATGTACAAGAATTCAAAATAAAATATTTTATTAAGAATATACCAATAAATGGGTAATCAATTCTATTTAAATTTTAATAATTTCTTTCAGCGTAAAATATTAATACAGCATAAAATATTGATACACTATTGCATATTCAAATTGAGTCTGAAACTGGTAATATAATTTTTAAAATATTTGTTGTTAGTATTTCAATACAGAGCAAACGTTATTAAAATGAACACGATTCGCGTTAAATATTTATCAAGAAACACTCATTTTTCCATCATCATACTTTAAGCTCTAAATTTCTTATCTATTCTAGCGCCATCTTGTGTAAAAAATATGAATACGTTTACTTCAGGAGAAAATAATATGTAAAATGAAATCTGATGCAAAAAGATTTTCCAGAAAACATTGAGTAAGCGGACCTTTAATAAACACAAAACATTTTAATTAGAATCTACGATACAATTAATGGACTTTGGTATCCATGATATGCTTACTGTTATGTATTTTAATTACAATCACTGAAGGGCAGTGAATCTTCATTTATTATCTTTAAAATACATTTATTAATAAATATTCCAGAATAAATGATAGCAGTCAAACACACATTTATTTGGGAATTAATTACTGTGAAAAATATATTTTTTCACTGACTCTTATTTCAAAATTAAGAAACTCTTAGTATAACAAAAAATATGTTATTTTTGTCATTTTTATTTTGTCTTCATGAATGTCACCGTTATAATTAGAAGTAATTTTAAAAAGAAAACCATTGTCTCATTATATTTTTTGCATGAATTATTTGCTTTATCATTTCTTACTTCTTTGGTATTTTGAAAGCATTTTTTTAACTTTCTGTTTAGATTTTTTAAATAATTTTTGTTGCCAGTAAAGTTTAATATTTCAATTTCAGTTATTCAGCAAATTTATATTTTTAATTATTAAAGTAAATCTCAATTTCTTTACTTAACAATTATTTATAGAAAAAATTAAAAACAACTGTACACCGATATAATAAAAATTATTTATACTTTTTATGTTTGGGTATAAAATAACAGAATATTTTCCTTTTCAATGTTCTTTCAGATATGATTTGTATTCCATTTTTATAGTCATAATATTAATTACCAGAAAATTTCAAAATTGTGAATAATTTTGCTTTTACAGTTTTTAAAACTAATTTATAAAAATTGATTCGTTATAAAATTTAGATTAATTTCAAATTTAGTGGTTTTAACCAATAAAAAGCTCAAAGATCAACATTATAATTTTAAATTAAATTTCTTGACTGAATCTTTTTCTCATCCATATCCTTTTATTCTTTTTACAATAAAATTTAATTCATATAATATGGTACACGATTTTATTATTGTCCTGAAAAATATTTATGGATCACTAAATCATGCGAAAATTAATTTTGCGGTGTAAGAACTTTCATGTAGCATAACATCTAAATTAATTGTAAATTTGTATTGTCGTATGTCCTCAATTTTTTGTACATCATCTGGATTTACTTTAAGTAAAATAACGTTTAAAAAATCTGTGTGCTTCTACTGTATTTAAAAATTTTTTTAATTGAAAACTTACTTACGTCACGTGAGGAGAGTGAGTGAATGGTTTTACGATGACTCAAAGCAATGCACAGTAAAGGTAAAAAATAATAAATCAAAACGCAGAGAAAGTAACAATAGTCATATCTGTAAAATAAATATTAGTTTGTTTAGCGTACCTGACTACAGATGGGTGGGACCTGGGTTCGAATCCTGGCTCGGGCATGGATGTACTTTCTCTCTCTCTCTTTCTTGTCTTTGTCCTTTCTTTGTGTGTGAATGGTTGCCTACCCTATAAACGGGTCCCTATGGCATGTGTGTACTGAGGAAGTCGGACGGTTCAGTTGGAAAAGTGGAGCAGCGCACCCCATATTGCCAGCCTGGCTGGCACACGACAACAACAACAAATATTAGTTTTGGGGAAAAGAAATACATTATTTTTAGGTGAAATTTTTGTAACTTCTTTCAGATTCACTTTGTAAAAAGGTTTAAAACAGTTTTCATGTAGATTTTTAGGTCTTGTGCGAAGCTACGACTGCTGACATAGTGTCAAGTTTGATAATTTTTTATATTTTATAGACATTCTCGACGATGTTGTATCCATGCGAGGTGCATCTTTAGCATCCAAATACCCAAACGGAATCGACGAAACAAAAATTGTACGGAATTGGTTGTTACAGTGTTATATAGGCCGATAAACACCTTTCACAATTTTAGCCACCCGGCTATCTTTTTCGCCGTTACAAGAGAAAAACGTAAATGCGTCGAATTTTCTGTTAGTTGTCTTCCATTTTTGAAACCTTGTACTCGCAACTGAATTAATCAAACAAAAAACCGCAAGAGGATATTTTAGTGTCAAATGTCATCTTTCCAACGAGCATAAATCTGAAATTGTTTGATAGATACCTCACGAGATAGCGATCACTACAGACGTCTACCGAAAAAATAATGGATAACTTTTTCCCCAAACTAATAGTATCTCAGACATTTAAGAAGTGCTATAAACATGATTTTTTTTTTTTTTTTTTTTTTTTTTTTTTTTTTTTTGCTTTATTGAATGAAATACTTGCATAAATTAGAATGTTGGCAACAAGAAGGATAAAGAATATTCAAGGTAATTTATAAGGAATGCAGCAGAACATTTTGAGGTGAATTCCTTAGGTGTTTTCTATCGTATCATAATTGTTTTTCTATCAAAATTATTATAATGGGGCTGATATGGATTGAAAATTTGCATACAACATTTGTGAAAATTGTATTACAAACTGCTTTTTGGTTGATTTGTGCTCCTGGCTGATGCTAAGATTGTTACCATACATGTCTACTTAAACCATTTCTGTGATCTTATCGACATTTTTGGTGACGGACTAACCTGTAAGGAGTACATCTTTAACATCAAAAATGCCTATGTGTAATCAATGAATTGCTCATAATAGGCTATTACAGTATAAAGATTATTAACACCATTTCCAATTCCAGGAGCCTGACTTGCATATTTTCCTTTATCAAAGAAAAACTGTAAAATGTACCAAATTTCTCTTTGCTGATTTCCAACTTTAATACTCTAATTCACAACTAATGGAACAAATAAAGAACTGTAAAAGAATTTTTTAAGCAAAATGTCACCTTTCTAACCAGCATAAATCTGAAATTGTTCGATCAATTCTTTACAAAATATAGATCTCTATAGCCATCTACCGAACAAAATAGTAGATTTTTTTTACACCAACCTAATATTTATAAACTTCTTGATATTCCTTAATTTTCAAAATTCATTCCTTTCATTTTCAAAATTTGAGTGACATCTGATCATTATATTATACAATAAACGAGTATTTCTTTGAAGTGCGTAAAAATAGAACTCTTAATTTAAAGTAGGTATTTTACATTACTAAAATACTTACTTTAAATTTGATTTAATTTATAACTCACAGCATTTATAAAATAAGAGTAAACTTTTTCAAAAGGTCCTATATTACAATTTATTTTAAATATTTTAAAATTCGACAAATTGAAAATTTAATTTAAAAAGACAGTGCAGTAAAAGCAAATATAAACATCTTTCAGATTTTAACACAAATAATTACAAATAGATTTAGTTTTTTGATATAGATCTTTAAAGTTTATCAAGTCATCAGAGCATGCAATTATTAATTTTATCTTATCACAAACTAACTTTCTTTAATTAGGGTTTCGTTAAAGATACAATAAAAAAATAAAATAAACTGCCTAACAAAGGATTAGTATTGAAAATATAGTGCATAAAAATACAAATCTTTCACGTGAAACAAACTTATACGAGCAGGTTACAATAAATTTCACACCTATTTAGTCAATCACTATTCAAACAGTACAAAATATTGTCACTAATGGAATTTCTTGAGATGAACATTAAAAAAAGCATAGATAACACATCTTTTGAAATTTATTTACATATTTGAATTTTATTTAAAAAAGAAGTTTTATATTTTGGATTATATGGAAATTTTTAATATATACAAATAAAATATAGATTTAATTCTTAAGCTCATGCATATTCAAACATTTTCAGTTTTATATTATGTGTGTGCACAGCATAATAACAGTAAATTTGCATGAGAAAGATATTTCTTTACTTTGTTTTAGATGTACTCAAGCATAAAAATATGCAAACAAATATTTAAGTTTATAAGCAACATTTTTGGAATACAGAAAGTGTTAACCCCCCTAAAGATAACATCCCCTATAAATTATATATATTAATAAAAATAATATATAAATGTGTTTTGAATGTAATATAGATATTTTCTTAAAAGTATGAGAGCTAATCAACACACTAAAAATATTCAGTAAGAAAAATAAAAAGAGGTTTTAAATAAAAGAATAAAAATGTAAGATATTTAATATCTAATATGAATAGTTAAGAAGTTTAAAAAATTATTGCAATTTTTAACAAAATAATTTTAATATAATTATAAAATTTATTAGCAGGGATTGTCAAAATATGCATGACAAACAAACATGTAATTTTTCTCTTAAAAGATAATTTCCTTAAATATTTGAAGAAAAAATATTTACTTATATATAAAACATTTTTAATTATAAATATGTTATCCCATGTAAAACAGACATCAAGCGAAAGTATTCCTAATTCCAAATCATTTTAATTTACATTTGATAGTTTTTATCATAGTATGAAAAGCGATATGTCAATTGATAACTGAAAAAAAATTATAAATTTGTTAAAATATCAGAGAAAGTCGTAAAATGAAATCTTAAATAAGATTAATATAAAGATGCACACATTACAACATTTTAAGCAGAGAATTTGTGTAAAACTTTTCAATTTTTACAGATTTCTATCTCGTCAAAACGTTGGTTTCAATTCAGTTTTATTAGTAGCATAAATAAAAACCAACTTAAAATATTTGATTTTTGTTATCGTAAGTCCTCACTTTTTTTGTATAGAACAATATAAATTTTTGATACTTGAAATTTTATTCCAAGGTTTAGAACAAAACAAAAAAGCGGTTACTTTACTGCTTAAAACTTAACTTCAATTTTTTTCCAATTAGTGATCCTTTCTTAGTTCACATTAATTATTTTTGTGACCATGAATATAGCAAAACACAATGTTCAGAAATATATTTATTTGCAATATCAACTTTTATTGCTTTAAATCTAGACTGAAAAAAAAATCATAAATGCTTGTATGACCACCAAAAATAGATTAATTAGAACTATAAATTTTCAAATATATGTGTATGCTAAAAATACATTTCTTCTTTAATCTAAGTCGAAAACATCATAATATCTTAATTTTAAAATTTGTTCCGAATTCTTTAGCAAAAGCAAGAACATTTGATTTAATATTGGATATAATAAAAAAAAAATTTTTTTATATATTATAATTGACAAAGTACTCAATTTCTAGCATCTTTTATATTTATTATTAATTTGAGTATAATCTTTTTAATTTTAATATATATCGTATATAATAAAATTACATGCATTTATTCCAAAATTTATTCAATTTCAATTTAGTGTTAGAAAACTAAATAATGTAGTTATTTGCGTGTTATAATGTAATGTGAAAATATAATAAAATTAAATTTGATTAGATTTAAAAATGAAAAATGTTTACATTGATTTAAATAATAGCAAATAATAATAAAATTGATAATTTTAAACATGCATAGAAATGGATATATTTCGCTAAATTTACAATAAAGCTCGTTTTCGGCTTATTTTATTTATGTGATATTATACATTACAATGCTATCGTAAATACAAAAGAATAAACTAGTGAAGGAACTTTTCGTCTTAAATGACTGATGAACGAAAATAGGATTGGAAAGAATTTGTGCGATTTTCTATTCTGAAGAAATGTCAATATTTTGAATATATGTCCGTAGAATTTGCTTCTTTCTCATTTCTCTCATTCAGTTGAATAACAATTCCTTTTACTAAAGGTAAATTGTTTTGACAAAATTAAAATTTTTAGTTCTTTAAAGTATCATATTTTTAGGTACACTTCATTCATTCAGAAGGAATTAAATTCCCTTCCTATTAGATATAAATTGTTTCCAAAATTTAAAATGCTTTATATTTAAAATGTTAAAATACTATTTAAAGGGGCTCAAATGTTAAGAATATATTTTTAATATCTTTAGACTACTTACTTGGTAGATTATAATTAAATAAAAATATTTTATATGAGATTATTCTTTTACAAATGTCATAAAAATTTGAGATCTTTTTTTGAAATTTTAATGACAAGGTTTTTCTTAGTTGTGAATACGATGAAAGTGCTTTCTGTCTATACTGTAAGATGTAAAATATATAACTAAGAAATTGTAAGCACATTATTTTGTATCACTTAATGAAGAAGTTTAAAATAACCATGTTTTTTCTGAGCCGACTAAATATCAATTAAAACTTCAATAAAAGCCAAAAGTTTTAATATATATGTACTATTAATATTATTAAAACTTATTTTGTTTTTTCATTTTATCTTTACAAAATGTCATCCATATTTGTAGACTTATACGGGGAAAACAAAAATCTCTTGCATTTTAAGATAATAACAATAGAAATTACGCTTAAATATAAGGGAGAATACACGAGGAGTGAATAAGCTATTAAAAATATTGATAATTAATAGCTTAACGTCATATTCAGTTAGAGCAAGCACCATTTTAAAATCAATTCCAGAACCAAAGCTCTCTCTTTCTTAAAAATTTATGGAATCGCTGTAAGCTATAGTAAGGACAAACTGTACTGAATGTTTTGAGAAATTGCACTAATTAATTTATCTATAAATTGTAGTTATAACTTGATATCGGTATATAAAATAATTCACTTATTATAACAAATGCTAAAACTAACTTTTATCAAAAGCATTTTAATCGAATATATTCTACAAAATTTGTTTTTCTTTTTTTTTCCAAGATAATTTATTTATTAATTAGGTTTGCGACAATGTGCACGCGTTTCTGAACAAAAGTGAGTATTTCTGTCTGTGTGAGAGAGAAAGAAAGACGGTGAAAGATTTAAATGGTATATACAATTCTTCACAATTACAGATACTATAAACAAGGTAATGTTAATATATCGATATATGTAAATTATATTTAGAGTATAGCTAAATTTAGTAAGTCTTTTAGTTTGATTTTTATTTTTGTAAGATATATATTCATTTATATTAATGGTTATTTTATTATTCTTTAAGTAATTAATATACTCAAGCATTATAATAATTTCTTTAATTAATGATACAAAAGTTAATTTCATCCGAAATAGAAAGGTGAAGATTTTCAGACAGAGTAAATACAATATTCATATGTAGCTTAAAATTGATTTTTTCAAATATCGTGTATTAAAATATCAGTCAAAAATCCTAATTAATGATAAAAATAAATAAAATAATAAAATATAATAAATAAAATCACTTACAATGCAAAATATTTTGTTTATTTTCTAGAATTAATTTTGAAATCTAACTAGGTCAAGAAATCTAGTTCACGCTGAATTTTATTATCTGTTTTTAAAGAGCCAAAAAATATAACTTGTGTAGCACCCTTCTCCCAACATCTAATGAGCTGCAGTGGAACTCTTCAGTAAGGGCCAAGACTTATGAACTATGGCAGCTAATGCCCCACATCTCCGTATATAATTGTAATGTTTGTTTTAATGCTAATCTGCGTTGTGAGTATGTTAAAAGTAAGAATATTTCTATCTTTTAACTCTGTATTTCTAAAATATTTAGCTAGCTTCTTATAATAGTGGCACCCAACATTTCTTTTTTACATTATTAAATGTTGTAGCGCCATATATGTATGTATGTATTTCTGTATGTATATGTGTGTGTAGGATGTACAATTTCTAAATTACTATACACTTCAAAAAAATAGAATTAGATATTTTAAAAAATGCATGAAAACGTGATACCAAAATTAAATTTTAAACGTTTATTATTATGATTACAATGATATCATTTCAAAAATTTTAAAGTTTGTTGTCTACTTTTTAACTAAAAAATGGTTTTTGAAACACTCTTTAATCAGAAAGCTAGTGACTGTTGTCCATTATGTAAAGGAGGATTTTCTGAACTACAGCGCTATATCTATCACAGATAGTAATAAGCTCAGTGAAAGAGTTGGCTTTGATTTTATAATTTAATCGTTTGAGGAATATTTAAATGATTGCAGTTTTACAGAAATTTATTTATCATTTAAATTCTTAATTCTTTTGTTGTTCTTTTTTTCTTGTAAATATTTTGTGGTTAAATGTACTTACTTTTACAACTCTTAGGACATACTTTGTGGTGCACTATGAATTTTTGTTTGATTTGAAAAAAATCATTAAATTAAGGGACATATTAATGAGAATGAGATAACTAGAAAACCCCTCTTTTAATAAAGAAAATAATCAATTATAATTAAAATGAATAAAATAATCAATTATAGATTTTAAACAAAGGAAACAACCAATAAAGACAAATAAAAGATGTCAATGAAAATTAATTCACCATTTAGTAAACTTTATGAGTTGTTTCTTTACTTAATTTAATTTCTTCCATATATTGGTGTTTCCTATGCTTGGAGTACTATACTAACAATGTAGATATTAATTAAATGAAAAAAACTTATTAAAAATAGTCTTTTCAAACATTTTATTTTTTAATTGTATAATTATATATTTCTCACTTTAATATACATTTAAACAGATATTAAAATATTGTTTTGGTTTATTTTATAAAATTGCATATTTCGTATAAAATTTAAATTAACACATTGTGATAAATTGTAAAAAATAAATTATAAATCAAAATACTCTAAAATTTATGAAACATAATGAATTTCAATTTTATTTGCTTCAAGACAATATTTTTAAATTTATTATCTATAACTATGCTTTTAAAAAGGAGTTTGAAAAATAATAATTAAAAAACTATTACTAATTGTATTTTATTCAAAATAATATTAAATTATGTAATAAATATTAAAATTCTTGAATACACATTATTAACGGTTTGAATGCCTATTCCACTTAACCTTGTAAGATGGCCTCTGTATCAAATGTTTTGTATGATCGATATCTTCAAACAATATTATTTTAATTTTTAGAAAGAAGCCGCTGGGTGCTAAACCAAAGGATTACGTTGAACGATGTAAATGTTGGTTTCACCAATCCACTAATAATAAATGAGGCGCGATTGGGAGCGTCATTAATAATTTTGCATGAAAGCGTTTTTACATCATTAATGAATTTGCTTGATTGTACTTAAATTAAACAAATGACTATAACTTTTGACTACGTGCCAGTAGATGATCAATACTAATCGTCCATGCACATTTACACTAGTGGCTACCAAAGCGTTCTAATAACAGTCTAAAAATTCTCTCTTGCACAATTTATGAGAAAAAAATTAATTACTTGAACTAAAAAAATATTCCTTTTTTGATTCTAAGTTTTCATTCGAATCGAAGTATGGACGATTAAAAATCATTTACTAAAGTAAAATTTGCCTAAAAGAGTTTAAAGAATATTGACACTAATAATTTTAAATTAAAACAATTCATTTTTCTGAAATTTTTACATTTTTCAGTAAAATTGATAACACACTTTACCCGCATATATTTTTATAGCTTTTTCACACACTTGTGCATTCTGCGTGTGAATATATAACTAAATTTCAATTAGAAAAAATGACTTTTGAAATTTGTATGCATTAATATTTAACGTATTTAATTTAACATTATTATGTCTAAAATATAATTTTTAAACACAGCAATTTATGATTCCCTAAATTTATAATTTTATATTTTATAAATTTGTTTTTTCATTGGAAATTATCAGTAAGAGTTTATGTATTATATCAAATTTTAATGTATGTGACAAAATATTTTCAATAAAAAGATCAGGTACGTATTTTGAATAAATATAATATTGACATATAATTTTGAAATTATTCAGAAGCATTTATGATTTTTTACAGAGTAAATTTTGCAACAGTTAGTCATTTTAATGTGGTCTTGCTTGAGTTTTTCTCGTACTGAATATTGTTCAAAATATTATTTACAGAAATCGGACAATAACTATAGATAAATTTTAATTTTTTCATTTAATTATCTATTTTTTCATACTATTGTTTACTCTCTCTTTAACTCAAAATATATTTACTTTAACTAAACTTACAACTACTTTATTCAGAAATTAAAATGTTTATATAATTAATTCATACACACATTCAACTTACGGAGAAATGAAGAAATCTATTTCTGTACCATTTTTATCTTTAATTTAAGTGCTTTTATTTTATTACTCATTTTTTTAAATTACTTTGTAAGTTGTGTTCTAACTCTTAATTACTGACTTAAAATTATAGAAGTATCTTATTGAAGTACAAATTATTTATCTTTAATTTCATTGCTGCCTATTATTATTTTCTTAATTATTTTTGACTATATTTCTTTATTATTACAAAATATTTAAATTTTTTGCAAAAAAAAATGGGAAACTCGATTTGAATATTATTACAAAAAAAACCGATATTCGTGTAGTAAAAAAAGAGTTATATTTTATATGATATTAATTTATGTTTTTTTAGCTCATAATTAACTTATAACTATTTGATGAACATTTTTTAAAGATGCTTAGTTGATGTAAAAATTAACATACGCAAATGTTTATGATAAAATCATTTTCAATAATTCCTTTATAGATTTCATATTTTTTTAATGATAACATATCTGAGGACAATAACTTAATCCCATTAAAACTGTTTTCATTTGCAACCTCATAAAAATTTCACATTTTTTTACTAAATAAAATATAAAGCATTTTTGTTTTCTTATAATCGAGTTTGAATATTTTTTATGCTATGATGGAAACATATTTAATCAACTAATTTCATTAATTCCTTTCACAACCACTATCACAATTATGTTTTCCAAAATAGCCCACTCAGTACTGACTAAAAGTTTCCGTAACTGAATAACTAAACACAAATGCTTACATATGTATTCAACAGCAAGAAATCGATAAAACTTTTTGAAACACCAAGTGATCCTTCTAAAAAAAATACAAAGAAAAAATGCTGAATAATAGGGGTTATCAATTTTCTTCTTGATCCAAAGTGATCCTCCTTAAAAAGAAAAAAAAAACATTGAATAATAGCTGTTATCAATTTTCCTCTTCATAGTGAAAAACAATGGAGTTGGAATTATAGAACATAAATTAAATTCTTAAATTTATGTCCTATAATTTTTTTTCTGAAACTCTTCACATGTTAAAATAAGAACTGCATTCAAGATTTTTTCTCAGAATGTAAATTTGTGAAAATATTTAAATATCTCAAATTTTTTATAGTTAAATATAAGTAGGCTTGTGTGAACTGTTAGTTATGTTAAAAAAAGAAAAAATAAGATGACAACATAAACATCAACCAAAGTAAGATAAAATCTTTTGTATGCTATTATATATTTTTTATTTAAAAATACAAATAAAATAACCAACATCTAAATTTGGTTTGGTAATTACTTAATTTTTATATAAAAATATATACCAAATATCTAAACATATATGAAATATCAAATATCTAAACTATGCTTCGTAATTAAATTTTATATAATAAAATATATAAAATATCAAATACCTAAGAACAAATGAAATATTGATTAATTAAACAATGCTTGATAATAACTTAATTTTTATATAAATATAAATACAATTGAAAGAATATTTATGCTATACTGTGTAATTATTATTTGATGTTAAATATATTAAACGCATAATATTTAAAATTTCGATAATAGCCATTTCACTTTTTTTAATTTTTTGTAGTTATAGATACCTTTTCTTATCAAATATGTAAGCAGAATTTTGGTTTTTAAATAAATTTTTACTTATATAATTGGGAATATTATCATGTTTTTTTCAATAACATAAACTTTCTCAAAAAACTGTCTTAAAATATTTTAAGAACATTTCAGTCAAACAAGATGTACAAAAAATAATCTGAATTTTTTTCAACACAAACACTTTTTGTTTATTTCATAAAGAAACTATGCTAAACAGATTAAATTATTACAAAATCTTTCTTATAAAAATAATAATAAAATCTGTTTTTATTTTATTTTAATTACATTTCAGAAAAAAAATTTTTTTTAAATTAAGGAAATTAGTGATACTTTTCTTAAATAAACCATAATCATAAATGAGATCAATATTGTCAAATAAAGTTACCCACCTATAAACTCTGACATAATTGTGGTGTGCCAAATGGGACTTCGGGGCAATATCACATTGCTCTGTGTAAAAGAATCCTAGTTCATTTCCAAATTCTGTAGAAAAATAAAAAAAGAATTTTGATTTTTTTTTTTTTTTTTTTTTTTTTTTTTTTTTTAAATACTTTCATCGCATCTATTATTCCATATCTGTAAGGGAAGAGATTTTCCTAACTTCCTAGGCAGAACGTGAAACAGCAATTATGAAAGTTCGCCCAGTAGACAATGATTTTTCCAGAAAAGCCTTATAATTGCTTAAAAAATTAACTTAATTGAAAACTACCACATTTCTAAATTATTTCCATTAAAATTTTCTTTCATATTTTGAGAATAAATTTTGAAATCTACATTTGCTTTCAGTTTGCAGCTTCCCTTATGTAAAATATCTCATGTATGCATTTAACTTAGTAGCATATATTAACCATGTCATGCTTAAAAGATTATTTTTTACAGAATAATATGAACACACTCTATAGATTTAACATTTACGGTTACACTCTAGAAAGTTGTAAGTTTTCCAGATGAATATAATTTTGAATATATATTTCACAGATAATCAAAAATTCATCTCAATTTTGAGAAAATATGTTACACAGAGATGTACATAAAATATCAAAGTGGGTGACAAGTATTTCTTAAAGATACAATTTTAAAGAAATTACCATTAAAAAATATTTTTATAATGAAAAAAATTATTATTATTATGTATTTTTAAACTTTCCTCATAACTTTGATCTGAAGGTCTATTTTCCCTAAGAACTTTTAAGATCTTCCGTTGGGCATTATTTATATTTCTATAATAAATAAAATTTTAATTTTTTATTTGTTATTCAATCTTTTTCTGAATTCATTCATTATACTGACAATAAATTATTGTTTCATAAAGAAAAAATTATACAAGTCTCACTTACATAATATTTATTTCAGTATTATGCATATTTTAATTTCTACTAATTTCTTAATTAGATTTTTTCAGTTTTCACTAGATATATATAATTTTTATTATATATTAGATGTAAGTATTTTATTATTATATTTTACCTAAAGTTTATTTTTTAACTTTAAATTTAATTACTACAGTAAATTCAAAACTAAATTATACATTCACATTACTATAATGTTTCTCATGCTATTTTTAACCGGTTATAAAATATTTACTATTAAGAATTCCTTTTATAACATCATTAAATAAAAAGGTGACTCTATTCTGTAAAATTTAAGCATATCTTGAGTGTGAAATGAAACTGCTGGACAAATATAAAAATATTCGGTACATAAATATGTTGAGGAATTTAAATATCAAACAATAATTTTTGATAATCAGATTGGAAAAAAAAAGCATTCATTTACAAGGAAAAAGTACATTATATATTAATATCAATATTTTGAGGAAATATTTTTCACAATTTCCATTTTTCCATTATTGATATATTTAGACAAGAGCAATAGCTCCGATAAAATAAAAATGTTTAACCTATTCAAAAAATCCCATTTTTATGGACAGAAAAAATATATGTTTTGCATTCCCATTGTTATAAGATACATGAAAGTTATGAAAAATTCAACTCCTTTTTTGTTATCTCAGTGCCGAATTCTATTATGTGCTTATTTTTCAGTTGTTGTTAAAAGAATATTTGGTCATCTAATTTATACTGGACAATGATTCCACTGTCATCATCAGCTGTTGAAAGTATGTTTTCTAAAGATAACCCATTCAAAACCAAATAAGGCGAGTATTCCTTTCCCAAGAGGCTTTTTGACAAGCGAACAAGAAACGCTAATATGTATTCCACAATACTGAATTCGTAAAAGTTTCTTAACACAGAAATATGAAAGAGAAAGCAGTCATATAAAAAAGAAAGAAATATGGTAAATAACTGAGTTTTCTTCCCAGGCAAAAAATAAATAATTGAGAATAGATCATTTGAAATATATTTTTATGCAAATAATCCTTCAAAATTACTATCTAAATAAACTTTTTCTACATTCATCATAAATAATCTGTAACATTAATACGTATTTTTCACTATTCGAAATTGTGATTAATATGAATTTGACCAGAATCCATATGATTGACGTGATAATAATGACACATAATGATAATTTCATAATATTTGAACAACTTCATATTTGTTTTTTAAAAATTTTTATACAAATTAAATTTATAAGAATTTCAAATAGAAAATTCATTCACATTTAATTAAAATAAGATGTTCTTCATAATATCACTTAGTGAAATGATTTATTTTCTTAGAAATAAGTCTTATTTTAGTTGTTAAATATATTTTTCATTTTTATTAGTAATTTAATTTTCTATTAAAAACAACAAAAATTGTAGGACTTTTCTTAAATATATGATTTCTATAAATAACAATTTCAATCTGATTCCTGTTATATAAAATATGTATTGTAATTATAATATATTTTATTAGTAATAGCTATAAATAATAAATTAGAAAAATATATCCTTATTTCCAAATACATGCATATCATTATTAATACATAAATGAGCTATTATTTTCAAAAATTCCCTATTACTATTATGCATTCGTAATTCATTTTCGTTGCAAAAATAATTTTCGGAAATTGTAACACTTATGGAAAGAATGTAAAATGTTTAACAGATCTTAAGAGAAAACTTTATAAATGTGTGAAGTAGCTGTCCACATTCATTGTTCGTTAACTAAGGGCTTATATACCTTAGACCAAGGATGGGAATTAATGGGACTACGATCGACCAGTGAACCACCAAGATATTATGGGATGATGGCTTATACTAGTTCTTATTATCTGCCTACCTAAAAATATATTTGTTTAAAGCCCTATCGTCATTGAATGTGATCACACTTAACCCAGAAAATCAGCCCACCCCAAGTATATAAAAAAAACTGTATGAAAAAGCTCTAAAGATTTTAAAACTCTACTTTTAGAGTTTTGAAGAATTACATGAAGGGAGGATATTATATTTATATAGTAGTGATTGGGAAATACTAAGAAGGACTAAGAGCAAAAGTATGCGTTTTATTTATGACCTAGTAGTATCTGTATTTTAATTGTGGATGGTCTCTAGTTCGAACCTAGGCACTGCTGAATAACAAGAAACTAGTGCTGCATAATCAGATTTATCGGTAATGATGCTTGGGAGTTTTCACTTGTTTTGCTATTCCCTGCAATGTGCGAAATGCATTAATTAACAAAAAAAATTCACGATTCTAAATTCAATGAATTAATGAGAAGTAAATGTGTGATAATTTCTTACAAAAGTGAATTTTTCCAAAAATTTTGTATATACTTTAAAAAAAAAAGATTTTTTTTTTTTTTTTTACTCGAAAAAAGGTCATACGGATTATATACAGAAAATACGATATGTTCATTCCATAATGAATTTTTTTTTGATGATAAATGTAATGTGAAAATTCCCCGTAATTATAAAAATTTTATTTAAAAATGAAATTTAAAGACTTAAAAAAGTTATTTTTGAAGTGAATAGTGTATAGAAAATTTAAAATATTTTACACTAAAGAGCAATTTTAATGACTATTTAAACTTTAAAATTTTCCAAATGGAGTATTTACTTATACCTTCTACCTTTAATACTGTTTAATAAATTATAAAATTCCATATCTGCCCTTTATTTTTACTTCGCCTCCAAGCAATAAGTATAACACTTGAATATATTATGTTGTTGTACAAACACACGTTACAATGAAGGTAGAACTTTATTTTTATTAATAAGCTTTTCCTGCTAAAATGCATAGAAAAACTCATGAAAGAGTGCTCTTAATTGCTTATGGAAGTATCCACCGAAAGATATCTAGTCAGCTTATATCGTTTGTGGTTCAATTATTAATAGAACAGCTATAGTATCGCACTCTATCAAGAAAGTAAATTTCACATCAACGAGTACTTTATTCTTCGTATTTCATTCATCTCTCAAAACAGGATAAAATTTATAGGTTCATGCATAAAACGAATAATTTACAATAACAATGACATCAAAAGATAAAATAAAATAGCTTATAAACGCCCTGAAGGAAAATTGAATACCAGTATCATAAAGAAATTGTCTTGAGTAAGCGAAATTTGAGGTGCATATTCCTATTCTTCAAAAGTGAAGGTAATGCAAATTTTGACTTTGCATAATAACTCCCCATTTTTTACTAATGTAATTAATTCATTGAAACAGAATCAGAAAGTGGTTTTATTGAATAAGGCAAGATACTTTTGAAATTCCAAATTTTCTGCGCACAGACTGCAAACATGATTGATGCATTAATTAATATGTCTTCAAACAGCTGGCACATAACAGTACTGAAAACTCATTCGTCCCTATAACACTTTGTCATTTATTCTCGCATACATTATTATAAACACTAATATTTTTTCTTAATTCTTTTTTTTTTTCCCTAAGAACGTATTAGTTTATAAACAATATAATTCAATTAGCAACATTAACTAATATTAACTTGAAAGTAAGTTTAGTGACTAATATAACAAATTTAAGCTATTTTAAATAAATTTTCAGTACTGTAAAGTACTTTATTAATACAAGAAATTAATTGCTTGGTAGTGAATTATTTACTGTTAAAAAAGGTAAGCAAAAGTATTTTCATTTGGTACCAGTCTTCTCATTCGGAACCGTACATACAAATATTGCGTACTCACAGACAGCAAACATGGTCTGTGATTGTACAATACACTGGCTATTTTACGCTTCACAAATAAAAAAACTAAACAAATTCATAATCATGCTCCTCATAATTACATGAGATTCTCGCTTACTTTCATTTTTACTATATTAAATAAATATTATAAGAACAAAATAATTTTAATAAGAAAATAAATAAATAATAAGGATACATTTATTTTCATCAAACTAAAACAAAATACTTTTTTAATCAGTATTGAACATTTAGAATATTTAATATTACACTGTATTTTTATCTGAGACCATTTTATGAAAGGAAGTTTAATATAATGTTATTACATAACAAAAATTTTAATTCCACCAAGATTTAAAACAGGTGCAAAGTAAATAAATATTTCATAATATAATATGTAAAGATGTATGTTTTTATTACTTTTACTTTATAATGAGATGAAGTAATAAAACTATTTTATCAAACTTTGGCAGCAGCATAAATTCAATCACCCTCAAGTAGGAAGAAAAATAGACAATGAGCAGAACTCCAGCTCCAATGAAGTTATGTATGTTAAGCCGTTTTTGTCATTACTGCAAAAAATTATGCAACCGAACTTAATGTAAAATATTGTGTTCATCGTTTGATGTATATTTTATAACTGTTGTTATATTACACTGTTTCTTGTGATTGTTTCATAATAGTTTTCAAAGTTAACTGACATTGATTTTTATTCCAAAAATACAAGAAAAGTTACAGTTTAAAAAATTATTTCAAACATATATATATATATATATATATATATATATATATATATATATAAAATCACTCCATTACATTATGTTCAATATTTCAAATATCGATTATTTTATAAATTTTAAAAATCAAGAAGCGATTATATTCTCTTTGACTTTTTAAATCCAGAAAAATAAATCTCCCTTTTAAAATGTATGAAAAAAAAAAGTTCAAATTAATCTAGATGAATGGAACTCCAGTGAATTGAAATGGATAAACATTATATGGTTAAGAAAAGAACTAAATTGTATTTGAGAGAATAATCAGGGAACATGAATTTTGTAATGAATTCTTGTAGAAACACAACGAAATTCCACAACACAGTCAAAAGCTTATTTTAGATGCATCATATTTTTTAAAGAAATCTTTAAAATTATGTATGTGTTATATGTCTTGAAGCTTTTAATCGCTTCCTTCTCAATTCCATTATCGATATATAGATCTTAATTTGTTTGTCAAATAGCACATATGAAATAAAAAAAATATCTGACATTTTTCTTACATGAAATAACTTCTTCAATCAGACGTTTATAAGCACATTAATAGTAAATTTTAAGGCCACTCAACCTGTCTAGTGGTTAGCGTAACTGATTAGGGATGGGGAGGACCCGGATTCGAATCCCGGCTCAGGCATGGATGTACTTTCTCTCTGTGTTTCTTGTCCTTTTCTCAGATGATGGATGAATGTGGCCCGCCCTATAAACGGGTTTGTAATGATGTGGTGTGGGCGATGCTACTCGTACCTCCGTGAGTTAGTTCACAGGTGCCCACCGGGTAACGATAAGATGAGTAGCAGTTTCCAGCCTTGTTGCGGCTAATAGGCTATGGTATTATTCTTGCTCAAGGGTGTAAAGTAATTAATCCTTATAATTATAATTATCAAATAATGCTCAAGTAATCATCAAATATCTTATAATATTTTTTAATAAGTAAATTTTAAATATGTTATTTCTTGATTGTAAATGCGATTATAATAACATTTCTAATCAATGCAAATTAATCTAGATGAATGGAACTCCAATCATCTGGATTAATAAGGTATTTAATACAAAGATTTTCATAAAATATGTTAAATCTGTATGCACAATTTTAAATAAAAAATATATAAATCTACTTATTGCTACTTATTGCTACTTTAGTTATTTGTATTTTATGAAACTTATTCATTCACATAATTTTAATATCACATTAATCAATGTACAAAAACATTTTTAATCATTAAATAGTTTACATTTAATGGTTAAAAATGTAAAAATTCAAAGTCTATTAACTAAAAAAGTAAAATATGATGACTCGATGACAAAAAATAAATCCGATAACAAAAAAAAAAACCTATTAAGCTAGACAGAGAATTCACGAAAAGCGAAAGCTAAAACAACAAATATTTGTAATAAAATAAACATTTTTGAAAATTCAATTTATTAAATTATAATAATTAGTCCAAAAAGTATTTCCTTTCATAATCAGAAAAATAGCAATAATTATAAAAAAAAAACTTTTGTGTAACAAGATGAAATCAGACACTGAAATCGCTGTGTTCTCATACCTCCTTTATTTGTTTCTAAGCCTACGGTAAAAACTAGGATTGGAGTAAGTTGATTTATTTGAAAAAAACATATGTGCACCAAGAGAGAGACGCAGAGTTTAAAAAGTACAATATAAATAAAAAAATTTAAAGAAAAAAGCATTCATAATTACAAGATTAAAAAAATTAAAATTTTAAAGTATCTATTATAAAAAAAAAATTTACAAGGAACAAAAACTCTTGATTTAAAAAAATCAAAAAAAATAAGTGTCTATGAAATAGATATTTTCTTTCATTCTTCACGAAGTACTTCCCTTTCATCCTAATACACAGTTACCAAAATTAAAGAACAAACACAAAAGTAGCAATAACTTTCCCAAAAATAAGCCAATCTCAATGAAATTTGAATATGTTGGTTAATAAAAGGAGTTGAACAATATGATTTTATACAAAATAGTGGCGTTTCTATCAGAATATGTCATTTGCGAGACGCATAAAATGGGATGTTTCAGAGGAAGGCGGCTATTGTCACTGCGATTCTAAGCCTAGAAATCTAGTAGAGCGAAATTGTTATAATGACCTCCAGGCATCATTTGACCGAACGATTTCGGTGGTGAGATTCAGATACTCCCTCACCCCGGCAGATTGGTGTCCAGATCAACCGTGCATGGAAGGCTTCATGAAAGTTGTCTTTATGCGAGGCTACCAATCACTTGCTTCCCTCCCACGTCACGCCATAGGTATGGAATGTTTGCAATGAGCACTTCAACATGTTCACTAGACACGTCAGCAAGGGGAGATATTCTTTTTATGGATGAGGTTTAGCCTCGGAAGCCATAGTATGCGTATTTCCATTTGGAGGGAACATGGAACTCGTTTTCATCCATCAAACATCAGTGAACGAGATGCATACGGATCAGGTAGCGTCTGTGTTTAAGATAGTATCTCTTTGGGTAGACGCACAGACATCCATATCTTTTCTATTGGAAATGTTAATGCTCAGAGCTATAGAGATGACATTCTTGGATGATTGTGCGCGCTCTTATGCCAGGGCAATAATTATATATTACAGGGTGATATTTTCGTGTTACAAGACAATTATGAGAGACCACCCAGGGCTCACACAGTGGATGCTTATCTTGAGCTGGAAACAACTGAGCGCATGTTGTGACCAGCTTCATCACCAGACCTTAACCCAATCGAACACATTTGAGATGCTCTAGGACGACGTTTAGCTGCTTTCAATCCCCTTGCTAGGACCCTAGTCACACTTTCAATTAATTTGGAAAAGCAGTGGCTTGTATTTTGTTCACGATTAATAGACCTCACAACTGAAACCATCACACATCGCTGCATGTGCTGTATTGCTTATCAGGGGTGGGGACCCACTGAAAGGATGAAAGGCTGAGTCGATCTTCCCAACCTCAGGATAGAACCTCGGACCTGTACGTCAGGAGTACGAAATGCCACCACTAAGCTACCTGACTTCAAATATTAGTCTCTAAATTTTATTAAAATTTCATAAATGCAATGCCAACACTTCCAACAAGTTTGCTTGCATCAGTGTTGTAAACCTTATCGTAATAGTTTTCATTTATGTCATCATGGAGCCAGGAACTCTTCAAGAAGGATGCGAAATTGTTGCAATCAAGAGTTTGCCATCAGAAGTTAAGCAATTATTGTTAAATGACTTTTGAAAATCATTTCTAAAAAGGATTCATTCATGAGGAAACTTCTACATCTGAAATACTGTCGCAGAATATTTATCCGAGTTTGAGAAGCTAATGAAGAATGCGAAGAAAAAGCCTCAATGAAGATTGTTTCTTATACCGATACATTTCAAACATTTGAAAGACTTCTCTACATTGAGCAGAACCCGAATGCAACTCCTGCTGAAGTAATGTTCATGCGTCACTGGTGCTCATCAAACTGATTCAGTACGTTATGTTCTAGATAATAAAATAGAGCTATGTATTATATATTATATTCAAACGTATGCTAAAATTATGGATTTCTTAAAAATCTATCAGCTTTTGAATAGTAGTCATTTATTTTCCTTTTTCCAAGTCTAATTTTTGGCCTTTACAAGCAGTTCGGAATTTCAAATCTCCGGGGCTCGGATTTCAGAGGTTCTAGTGTACTTATATTAATAAATATATTTTAATATTCAAAGTTGATATTTTCTAATATTTCAGGTGTTTTAGATATCACAATCTACTTTTTAAAATATTGAATGAAAAAATTTACACTTGAAAATACCAAAAATGTATCACAAAGAATACATGAATTCTAAACATTTGCATTTGTGGCAATATTTTCCAATAAAAAATATATATAAACTATTTTCTTTCTCATAAAACCTTCTGACTGCGTACATAAATCTTTATATATTACATTTTAATACTTTATAATTCATTGTATTATTCGTAGGTGTAACAATTTCAATACATTTAATAGTATTCATATTATATATAATCACAGAAAAATAAATTTATTTGTAACAACTGGGATTTCAGAAAACAGATTCATGTAAATTTATGTTAATGATAAGTATATATTAGTTTGGGGAAAAAGTAATCCATTATTTTTTCAGTAGACGTCTGTAGTGATCGATATCTCGTCAGGTATATATCAAACAATTTCAGATTTATGCTCGTTGGAAACGTGACATTTGACACTAAAATATCCTTTTGCGGTTTTTTGTTTGATTAATTTCAGTTACGAGTACAAGGTTTTAAAAATGGAAGACAGCAAACAGAAATTTCGATACATTTTCGTTTTTCTCTTGTAGCGGCGAAAAAGATAGCCAGGTGGCTAAAATTGTGAAATGTGTTTATCATCCTATAAAAGACTGTAACTACCAGTTACGTACAATTTTTGTTTCGTCGATTCCGTACGGGTATTTTTGATGTTAGAGATGCACCTCGCATGTGGATACAGCATCGTCGAAAATGTCTATAAAATATCAAAAATGATCGAAGTTAACCGCATGTCAGACCTAAAAATCTACATGAAAGCTGTTTTAAACCTTTTTACAAAGCGAATCCAAAAGAAGTTACATAAACTTCACGTAAAAATAATGGATTTTTTTCCCCAACCTAATTAATATATATATATATATATATATATATAT
>JAPDSC010160296.1:217878-258215 GCA_026290005.1 Latrodectus geometricus
TATATATATATATATATATATATATATATATATATATATATATATAATTCAACTTATTCCAATCAAATTCACTTTTGACAGTTAATAATTATCATTTTAGAGTGGTTATTTTGGTCCCTTGCTTCAATGTATCCAAAATAAAACACATTATGTTAATTTATACGGCATTTTTTTAAAATATGAAAAATTATCTCAAGCTTAACCCTTTAGCTCGATATGGAAAAGTCCGCGACACAAATATTATTTTATCATAGCATTAGTAATGAAATAAAATTTAAAAAATTTGATGAAATCTTCATGATTTGTCAATCAAACAGATGAAGTATTTTAAGTTTAGAAAAAAGAAAAACATGTCTTAGTATTGTGTCCGAAATGATATGCACTTCTTTATTGCTTGCAAGCTTCGTATATATTTCAAAGAATCAAATTCCAGTTTTCCAGAAGTGAAATCAAAAATTTTCAGAAGGTATCAACATTCATGTTAAATATATATATATTTTATTTTACTAATAGTTCTTAACCAAATATGCATATAATTATGAATATGCAACACTTTTATATTTTTAAATAGAAATAAATAATGGTAAAGATTAATAAAGATATTTTTTATTTAAGTTAGAATTATATTTTGTGATTATTTTAAAAGCCTTCAATGAATTTGCAGCTATAACAGAAAAACTTTACACAAATAATAAATAATCTTTATATTACAGAATTATATAAAATAATGGGTAATTTTAGGGTTTTATAAAATATCATTTAATTCCTTCTTATTTATTAAGTTTTTCAAGATGTGTATAATAACCTCTTTTCAATAAATATTCTTATTCAAAACAAAATAAATACAACTGTTAAATAAAACTTCTAGGGCGGTTTTCTCTACCCAATTATTATTTAATGAAAGCAATTCAAAATTTTTCTTCTATTTACTTTCAAACTCTTTTAAAGCTATACAATTTCAAATCCCTATTTTAGACTTTTCTATTACTTTAATCATTCAATAAAGAGATTTTTACATTTCTTGATTATTTATATATACAAAGCATTGCTGCTAGAAGATATTTCCACTTCGAAAAAACTTAGGTTTCGTTATTATTAAGTAATAACTGTTGCTTCTCTGGGACACACCACATCGACATGTGTTTGATTTAGTAATTAATGTTAACTTACCAGAGTTCTTTCAGCTACCTTAACATATTCTATTGTAAATTTTTCAAATTCATTTATGTAATCTTCCAAACGCTTCTTTTTTGATTTTCAATTCGTCGATTTCTTCAAAGGCTTTTCGCTATCACTCTATTATCGGCTGCCTTTTTAACTGTTTTAAGTCATCTAATTTATACTTTTGACTGGCACCAGGCAGCAAAATTAAGTAGATCTTTGCTAATTATTAAGCTGTTGACACCTCCTATATTTCGGACGTGATCGTCAATTATGTGCTTAGCCACAATTGATTAATTATTTAAATTTTCTATCATCAAATTTTCGTTCATAGAAAACCCATGCTCAGCTGATGCTTGACGATGAGAGAGTAGTAAAGACAAATTAGCTACTTTCCTTAACTGACAATAATTTTGTCTAATGGAGAGAAAGTTAAAATTAAAAGCATCTATTCTATCTTTAATAAAATAAAATTTCTCATAATGCAATTTTGAAATCTTAGTTGGTTGTAATGATTTAAACTCTTTTACACAAATTAAGAAATTCTTTTAAAACAGAATTCCATTCTCTAGTTTAGATGCACTAGACAAGTACAAAAGAAGTTTTTGTCTTTCATTTAAGTTACTTGATTCGTTACACATTCAGAATCTAAGTATGAAATGTTTCTCTAGTGATTGTGTGTGGGTGTTTTCTTACATTTGACAGCCATTTGACTCATATTTGAAATACAGAAACCCTTCTTACAAACTGGATAATGGGCATATGTTTTTCTTGAACCACATTAAGGCCAATCTTTGTATGGCTTTTCTTGAACCAATTGGTCATTAAAAAGGCGTTTTCCACTAGGCATATTAAATAATTTATTTCAGCTTTTATTTCATGGATAAACAATCAAATTCATCCGGATTCACTGAAATTGTACGTAATTTTCACTTAGAAAAGTGTGGAAAGTATATTTTAAATTGAAAATTTCATTTTTAAATATTAATAGTCAGTGAGTTTTATTAAATATAAAAAGACACAAATAGAAAAAGAATAAATTAAAATCGCCTGCCTCATTGCACCACATATATGTAACAATCTTATTGTTAATTACCTCATTTTACTTCAAATATAAATCTAAATTCTACATCCAGCCCTGACTGAACTGAACCATCATGAAGTTATTGTGGCTTAAATGAATCTTTATTTTAATCAACACAGTTATTAATACAATAAGAATCTAATATCCACAGTGTCATCTAATAGTAACATTAAGAGCTAATACAAGATTTTTTTCGGATGATTTCTCTGAAAATTTTTAAATATAAACATCAAAAAAAGTATAATATTTCAAACAAAAAAAAGTGCATTGAGGTAAAAATTCCAAGAGTAATTCAAACTTTTCAAGCAGTCCAGTCGAAATTCCAAAAGTTTCAAAAGTCTTTAAAACTATTTTTTAAATTCAAGGAGTTGTACCAATCTTGTGTTTAAGAAAAATCTTAGTTATAATTAATTTTTATCTCCTTACCTAATAAAATTACTTGTTATCTAATAAAAATTACTTAAATATTTCATGTAAAAGTTCAAAATTATAGAGGCTTTAAAATTCTTACATATTTTATAAAATGAGATGAAGAAAGTTTTTTTTTTTAATTTTATTATCAAAACTTAGAGAAAAATTAAGTAAATAAATGCTTATTTAAAATAAATCTGTTGTGGATTTAAGATATTGAATAGTTTTTAGTTTAAATTGTAATATTGACATAGGACAGTATATACTTTAATTAAAAGAGTTGTAAGATCTTTTATAATATTCTTAATGATCTAAGCTAAAACAAGATTTTCTCACAAAGAAATGCGTATTAGGTTTTATATGGGAGGAAATCTAGAAACAACTATAAACGCTCAACCCAATAATTGTGCATCCAGAAAACAATATATCTTTCAATGTAAAATGGAACCTGGGCCTTTTTACTACCAGGTAATGGTTGCAACACTTTAATTGCTACTTTATAATATTTATTATAGTTTTTAACTAAAATTAATAGAATTAAAAATTTTGTCAAATAGAAAAACATTTGAATTTTTTTCATACTTCTCACATACTAATTCATACAGTATAAATAATTTTGTTGTAGACTTATTGAGGCTTTGAAGGGCATTACTTTAACATGATTAGCAACAATATAATTAAAAGAGATACTAAGATTTATAGGAAAAATAGAGATATTAATTCATAGGTTATAAAAATTATAACTAATAACATTAATGCAAAACAATCATCTCATGTCCTACAATAATATACAAAAATATTTTTCAATTTCAGGAAAATTAGTCATTTTCAAAGAAAAAGTCATCCAAAAAGGTTTGTTTAAATACATATTCTTTTACCAATTAAAACAATGATAACACAACTAAGTACTTCATTTTAATGTTTATTGAAACGGTGGATAAAATAATAATATATTAAATTTTTGGTATCAGATGTTTACTTCTATAAATTGACTCTATATACAGAATACTTTTCTAACTATTTATTGTACTCTGTGACTTTATTATGCACTAATCATTAAGATTAATTACAAAAACTGTAACATTGTAATAAATATTGCCTAAGATTTAGTATTGTAATTTGAATATTATTAAAGTAATACTGAATAATATAGAGCAAACGTTACTTATCTTACTACATAAGAAATTTTATTAGAAGAAAATTTAATATTTATTTCCAATTTCAATAATTAAATAAACACTACACAAAAAGTTTTGTTTATTTAATACTGATGTATTATTAAAAAATAAGAATTTGAACACAATTTAAAAAAAAAAAAAAATTCAGCTACAATGATTTTTCAAAATAATTCATAATCTTGTTTTCAATCAAAATACATATAATATGGGACCAGCCCATTTAAAAATGTTGCTTTTTATAGTAATAAAAACTTGAGATTTTCATTGAAAATTAAAATTTAAATAACATTTCACAGTTAAAATTTTAACATAAAAGGCTCATGATTAAAATATTAGTATAATTTATCAAACTAATTTTTAGTAGAACAAACAATAATAACCCTAGCTTCTTTAAAAATGTACTCTCAGCAATTAAAATTCACACATTTAAAAAGCTTTAAAACAGAATTAAAAATTTATGGATTATACAAAAACTATAAAAATAAAAACAATACTAAACAAAAATCATTTTTACAAACTATCTTGTTATGTATATAAACAAGAAACTTTGTAATTTTAGGAAACATACAGAAAAATAAATACAATTATATTTCTAAATAAAATCCAACATTTTAACGTCAATTTGAAATTCTATTTACATAATTTCTATTAACATCAATACATGTGGTCTGCATCATATAAATCTGAATAAAATTATCACTTTTATTTTTCAAAAAAGAAAATGTAAATTCAATTATTTATACATTTATAATTCAATAGAATAAAATAGTTGTTAATAAAGTCATAATTTTATATAGAATAAATCTGAAAAGTATTTTTTTAAATAAAATTATTGAACAAGAAATATTTTCATGTAATCCAAAAAGAAATGAAATTAATTGCCATATTTAACAATATCTGAACAAATCAACAATAGTTCAACAGAATAAAAAATATTAACTAATATAGAATGGAAAAAGAATACTGATAAAGTATGATGACTTTATGTTTTTCCCTCAAGCATATGACTTAGCCAATATATAAATTATTTTTTCTTTAACAAGCAATTTGCAAAACTTTCAATTATTTGCCGAGAATTATTATTAATGATATACATGTTAAATATTATTCACTGCATAGTTTTAATGTAAAGCTTCTAAATATTTCAAGACATCAAATAGCTTAATCTAATCACATTATAATTTAAATATAACTCCTTTTTTTTTTTTTTTTTTTTTTTTTTTTACAGAACTTAAATACTATCAACTGATAAAATTTTCAGTGTTCAAAATAGCTGCATGGTTTAGCTCAAAATTGGCGATTAAAAGGAATCTTTTTCAGAATTAAAATATAAAACTCTCTTTGGTAACATTTAAATAAAAAAAACTTTGAAACAAACATTTTCATTCTGAGAATCAAATAAAAATAAATAAAAATTATGCTAGGCTTATACTTAAATGAAGAAAATTCATATATTAATTTCAATAATTCAATTTTTTCATCATGTGAAAAGTGTTCTTATGAATAAATTCATCAAAAGAATATGAACAAATAAAGTAAAACACATATAAACAATGTCTGTGTATAAACATTTTACTTATTAATGAATCAAATGCATATGAAGATTAACATATGTGTAAAGAACACAATATTTTTGTCTATTTATAATTAATACTTTGTTATGAAAATAATTAATTTTTGACATTTATCTTAAGATAGAAAATATTCATTATGTTATACTATTATCTTATTTAATGGTAATTTAGGTTGATAATTTAAGTATCAAATAAAAAAAAACAATTTAATACCAAAAACTCTCAAGGGGAAAAAATCAAAGATACTTTTCCAATTGGAATTACAATATAGTAAGAAAAATTTATTATTTAATAAAATTTCAAGTTTGTTTCGTTAAAACGAATATTTCATTTGCTCTTTTAAATAAATATAATTTTTTTATTTATAATATTTTTTTTAAATGGTGTGTCAGTAAACTGAAGTAGAAATTAAAAAAGTAAGATTACAATTCTTATTAAAATAAATGTTACATAAATAATACCAGATATTTTTCATTTGTATTTTTGCAATAGCAATCATTGTTTGATTATTTTCTACTTTATAATGGCAATCAATATTTTACAATCAATCGGCACACTAAGTACATTTAGTTTATGAATATTCATTATTTGCTCATTTTTTAAATATTTGATAAATTAAATACGGGATAGAAGTTCTTTTCAAGATTACTGTAGATTATGAAGATCGCATCTCTTAGAGTGATTAAAATGATCATAAGAAGCATAATGAAGTCTTTTAGTTTCTTCATAATTACACTTTAAACATCAACTTTAAAAATCATAAAATCCAGTTTTGTCACCATTATATTTATTTTTTATTATAAGCTATTTGATTTAATATGACAATGTTCATGTAAAATCATTAACAGCTAGTGGAAAACATATGTATGCATTTTTATATAAGTAAACAATGTTCTGCTGATTCTTCAACAAGATGTCTAACAAACAAATAAATGATTGGATAAATAATGATTTCCATATTTAACATGAAGTTTAAAATAAAAATATTACTGAATCTTCAAATCAAAGTATTAAAAAATTCTGGGTTTATTATAGAAGAACATCTTGTTTCTAAAACATTGACACTTGCTTTCTACAACCTTTCTGATATATTTTATGGATTCTAAAATCTGATTTGTATTTCTTTCTGGCCAAGCAATAAAAATGTTAGAAGAACCTACTTTTAATAGTAGTTGTTTTTCATTAAGATGAAGAAATTTCAATTACTTGTTTTTTTTAAAACTTATAAAAATAACAATTTCAAAAATACGAAGAATTAATATTACAGAAAAATCAAAACACTTTACACACATAAAATACCATCAATCTGAAATTTCCTCACGGTGTATGACCAAACACAGCAGTATCAGTATATATACAGTATAATTTCTTTAATAACTTGCTAAAAACTTCATGTTATTTTAACAGTAGTTTGAAAGAACCACCATTAAATTAAGTACTGTATTTTCCTGTATATAATCCAAAACGGCGTATGATCCGCACAGCCTTTTAATCGATTAAAAGGAAAAAAAGCGTCGCATAATCCATAGCAATTTTTTTTGACAAGTAGTCTAAAATATGTATTGCTGATAGTATGAGTGTCACATAAAATAAAAAAATAGACAGTTTGATTAAAAATTTAATAAATTGTATAGAAAAAAAAGCATTTATTATGAAAAATACCAGTCTACATCCACCTCATTGCAAAGAGCGATAAACTTGAGATGAAAGCACGAGATTGATCAAGAGCGATAATTTCGAGAAGATTCTTGTAAAACTTATCGATATTTAGCTTCTAATAACTTTTAAAACGATGTTAGACATATTTAAAAATGTACATATTTGCTTTGTTTATATTTAAATGAAAAAAATTTTATTATTTACAGTGTATTATATAAATGTTTTTATACCGGACATACTTTGTTTTTCACTTAACATTAACACGTTTGATGTTTTTTTTTTAATTGCTTTCGCTATAGCTTTTAATTGAAAAATTGTAACTTAAAAGTTTTCGCTTCCATATGATACACAAATTTGAATATTTTTAAAACGAAGCAGCTCAAATTAAGGCGAATTGCAAAAGGACATCAGTGAAATTACAACTGTAATATCTTTACGTCAAACCGAATTCATTTTTGAACGTAATTGCACAAAGCCATTATAGCTTAAATAACTCAGGTGTGTCTTGGTACCAACTGTTATTTATTTTATGAAACATAAACAGTATTTCTTTCAAAACTTTCTTGTAAGCTCTTCTGATGGAGAATGTTTATCAGATTATTCGCGGCGCAAAATTCAGAACATTTTTAACACATAATCCACGGCTTATATACAGGAAAATACAGTACTTAAAATTTCATGTTAATTTAATGGTAATTACCTCTAGTGATATTCAAGTAATAAATTAATATCAGAATTAATCTTATGTTAAAAATACATTTCATTAAAATCAAATAAAAATGGTATAACCGGGATAAATTACAATTACAAGCCTAATATGCAGATTTATAATGGCTTCAAAGACGAATTCTAGAAACCACATTCTAGGTCATGAAACATATACATAAGTATGATCTTAGCTTAATCAATGGGGCTAAGTTAAATAAATTTTAAAAAAGTTTTTATTTCTGGTAAACACAAAAAAAAATTTAAGAATAAAGCCAATAAATTTAAAGATTTACACATAAAAAATCTTACATTTAAAATCTTAAAAAATTATAAATTATACTTTTGAATATAGTTTAAAAATCTATTGTATTGTGAAAACTTGCTTATAATGAATGCGTATGTGATAGTATGAAAATATTTCATTATGCTTAAGTAATACATAAAAATAAAGCACTGGTTTTTCATATATATATATATATTCATAATATGGTTGAGATTTAGCAAAATACCTATAAAAATAAGCTGTTAAATGAAACATTACTTCTTTATATCATACAGGAACTTTTTCATTTAAAAATACTTCAAGCACATAAAAATATAAATATATATGTTATACAGTTTAATTTATTTGCCAAAACAGGTATCAAAAGTATTACCATTAGTAAATAAGAAAATGTCATTAAAAAAATAGTGCTTTATCACAAATGCAAAAAAATGGAATGTTCTGATCAGGTATTAAACCTAAAATTTCTTATAAAAATACTTGCATGTATTAAAATGAACGAATATTACAGTTATATAAACATAGCTTGCATTCACAACCTTCCTTAAGTATGTGTATTTCACAATTTTTATTTACATGCTGTTTCTTCACAGAAATCAATTTTTGAAAACTTTATTTCTTCCCAGATTTTCTTTTCCACAGCTTTTCTTTGACTTTTTGTTCTTTTTCTAAACTTTTTTGTAGCTTTTCCAGTTGTAACCTCATTTCCTTCACTTTCTTCTTAATTGTGCTTCTTTCAGCACTGTTTAGAACTCCAAGAACCTTAGTTAAATATAAATAAAATATAGAAAAAACTAATCATATTCTTTATTAATAAAAAATAATTTGAAACTCCTTGTCAATTAGAAAATATAAGTAGAAAAACTTTTTATTTTTATAAACACATTAATAAAAATAATATTATCAATGTAAAAAAAATATTATCAAAAAACTAATATTTAATAAAAGCTAAGTTATATATAATTTAGATGAAGGAAATATTTTTGGTATCTATTTCAACTGATTTTTACAAGTTGCTTTATATTTTACAGAAGTAAGAATTTTAAAAAGTTATTTTCTTGAATGTGCACAAAAAAAAGGTGGGCACTTGAATATTTTATTTACATCAACCATTTCACTATAGTAAATTATATTTTAAATCATGTCAAAGAAAAACATATGGGAGGAATTAAAAGTACTGCAGAAACAACCTATTTGGGAAGTTTAGCAAGAATGAAAGCAATAAAATAATTTCATGTTGTGCATGCATGCATGCATATATATAAATATATATATATATATATATATATCTATACATCAACAAATATATATATATATATATATATAATATATATATATATAAATCATGTGAACTCATAGATCATATATTCTTTATAAAATCCAATAACCACATATAAATATTGGTTGAGTAGTAGATTAAAGCAAATGTAATATGTAAGTCGCTTTGTAAAAAATGTAAAGATCTTCAAGGAAATAGTACACATAAAAATGCACAACATTTATAATTTATTATAAAAACTTGTTCCATAATGAAATAGAATAACATTCTGAGTCTCATAATTAAGAATTAACTGATGGAAAACAAATTATAATAAAACAATGATTAATTTCTTTCAAATTTTATGTGGTTAAAATTTCTAGTGAGAATGTAATAGTTTAATTTAAAGTATGAACTCAATTTGAATTTTAAAACTGACATATCCCCAATATTTTTTGCACCCAACTCATTTTATTTCACATTATATACTTGGTAGTGTAGCAACTATAACAGAGTACTGAACTAATAGACCTAAATCTAAACATAATATTATTTTATTTACTTCCCTTATAGGTAAGATGATTCACTTTCATCCAAATAGATTTATTAATAAATAGAATTTAAAAAAAATTGAACAAAAAATCTTAAAAACATTTTACAAGCAAAGTTTACAAAAAGTAACAATTTGGAGCAGTAGAAAAACAAAGTTCTCATTCCTTATTTCTTTCAAAGTGAACTACAAGCCTGTTAATCTTTTTTTTAAATGTGAAAATATTGGTATTTATGCATACTAAAATATTCAACCATTAAGAATTTAAAAGAGGCTAAATGACAGCAAGATGATGCTATTAAGCACCACTCTTACTCTTAAGCACACTGAAGATAAACTTTTGAAGAAAGGAAAATTTCTTGAATGAAACGGAAATGGTATGAGCATAAATAAGGAAGATAAGACTAGTAAATCCTCAGACTATTTTGCAACTGAAATTTAACTCTCATGGAGGAAATAATGACACAAAAAAATGAAGATTATTAAAAATTACAATGTGCAATAACAAAATGTATAAGTGCTGAAAATTTTTATTATAAAAAAGCTTAAATAAAAACTGAAAAATTGTTTTCAAAGATGAAAATATAATAATATACTAGATAACAGTTTGTATATGTTTAAATACATATATCAACACATTCAGTAGAATACTTATCCTGCACTTTTGTACCACATTTACTAAGGTATATGCTAAGCAATTGTTTGGGTTATTTGTGGAAAATGTGTATTTTTATATTTATCTATAAATGCAAAAGAATTCAAAAATCAAGAAAACCTTTAAAATTAATAATTCAGCTGACTACAAATTCCAATTGGGATTGAACCACAGTGTGTAATGAAAATAGAACAGTTGGTATTGTGAAAGCAAAAAGGATACTCAAAGAAGTTATTGATGAGTAACAGACATACATTAAATATTTTTGGGCAACTTTCCAATAGCATAACATCTATAAACTATTTACCAAGTGGGCATCATCTATAAATCAAATAAAGAGCTACAGATTCAATTTTTTTTAGACTGTTAACAGAATTATTTTTATTTTTTATACACATATTTCCTGTCTTCTGCATTTCTATGTGTTTGAGGTTAAGTGCATATCTTTATCTTGATTCCTTTTTAAATTTAGCAATTTTCAGAAAAAGGTTACATCAAGAACACTGCACAAAATTCAATTGTGTTATTACCCATGAATTTCAATATCACAAAATTTAAATCTATGAAGTACTGTATCTTAAAAATACACATAAAATGAAAACATAACTCAACTATAAATTATACGAGAGATATTTAAAATCCTTTACATTTATGAATGTAAGTTTTATAAATGTTTTACTGACTAAAAAAGAATAATACCATACAGTTAATATTACAACAAGATGTTAAACTGAATAAAAATATAAAATTTGAAATTATAAAATTTGAATAGTTATAGCAAATATAAATTATGTGAAGTTTTTAAAACCTGATGCTTCATCATTTTTCAATTAAATCAATTACAAACTTAAAAAATACTGAATAGTTAGAATCAAAATAATATAATATGCCAAGCTGCAAATAAATTGTCTTCCTGCAGTCTATTTGGAAATATCATTTTAAATCTGATATTTCATATATTTTCACATCAATATATCCCTTTACAAACCTCAATATATTTGCTGAACTGATAAAATGTTAATTTTTAAATAAGTGAATACTGTGACCACAAATTATGTTATTAGTTCTCCAAGTTTTAATTTATTTCTGGATCACTTTGTAATTTTAAAGAATTTTTCAAAAAATAAAACAAGCAAAAAATTTTTAAATACAAGGAAAAAAAAGGTGCTATTAAATTAAAATATTATACATGTTTTAATTTGACTTACTTTCAATCGTGAACTATCAATTTGTAACAAAATTTGGCCAGTTATATCTGAGGCTAAAAATTGAGGAACATGATGATCAAATCCAAGGGCTTGTAACCACAAAGCAACCTGTTCAGCACTCCATTCATTCACTGGCTCAGTTAATAAAGCAGATGGTGCTTTTTCCTCCTATAACGCATTGTAAGTGATTTTTCATAAATTTTATAAATCTAAAAATTAATATATATAAGAAAAATAATGCTCCAAGTACCCAACACATAAATTTCATTCATGTGTTGGGTGCTTTTGCACTATATAATGTATATAAAAAATTGTTATATAAGAGAGATTATATAAGAGGCACTCAAGTTATTTTCACAGGGAAACCAAAAACTGCAAGATAAGTTACTTTATATAATGGGTTGCTCGTAAAGAAGTTCAATTTTTCCACCTGAATTAGTTTTTTGATAGTGAAAATCAACCATTTTATAAGTATGAAACCATGCTAATAAGTATGAAATCATGATAAAAGGTACTGAACTATATTTGACACTATGCAATTCAATAAAATATTCATTCGCTATATGTTTTTCGTTTTTGAATGAAACAAAATTACTTTCCAAACAACCTAATATATTAACAAAGCATTCATCTCATCATTATAATAATCTCTACATTGCTACTTATCATTAATTATATGTTAAATTTTATTTTTTATTCTTATAAGAATAAAAAATGAATTCAATGTGATAGAAAAAATAAAATAATTAATGATAAGTTAAGGCAGAAACTATTTATCAATTCATCAGGAATTACATAGCCATAAGAAATTTTGTACATCAAAAATTCCTTACCAATAAAAAATGGCATTTCTGCTTAATTTTACTTATGATAAAAAAGAACACAATTGTAGAATTAATTAGTCATTTATCATAAATTACTCTTAAGAATTTCCATAAACCTAAGCATTTTTCTTTATTTAATTCTGTATCTGTAAAACTTTGTACAGTCAAAACTTAGTAAAACAATTTCAATTATTACTAGAAATAAGACAATGCCAATAATAAGAAGAGCCCATGAATTAATGAGCTTTTATTTAAAAAGATGTTTGGTTAATTATATCTCTACTGAAATGCATTGATATCCAATAATAAATTAGTTAATGATGGGCAGAATTAGCTAATGATGTGAGTACTGAGAGACATGAAAATTATTGAAATTATAATGTAACAATATTCAGGCAAAAATAATATTAAAGAATTGCTAATTTTAGCAGGTCAAAATGTTTAGAATTTCTAATTCACTGCTAAAAGTTGCATTTATAGAATTAGTTGCATTTCTAGTGGATCAAATTTCTAAGTATAGCACAAGTAAGAAATCTTTATTTGCTATAAATAATTTTTCCCAAAATGAAAAAAAATTCCTTTTTTATATTGAGCAGGTTATTTCAATCATGACATTTAATATACTTTATGAAAGAACACTAAAAGTTAGATAGTTAAGAATTTTTACTTGGTTTACTTGTCTAAGGTCAAATACTGGACATTTCAGCATCGTACAATGTTTAAAATTAGGAACTCTGTAATAAAAGGCTATTCAAATAAATAAGATGGAAGGTATTAAAAAATTCGATAAAAGTTTATGTAAAAGATTACAATGATAAAAGTTTAAATAGAATTTGAAAACCAATTGCACGTAAAAATGAAAGCAAATTTCTATGTAGTTTAAGCCCAATTAAATCTGATAAAATTAAATCTGTTCCATTAAAAAAAACTAAGCATAAATCTCTCATTGAGATTAGGACAAACAATTTAAATATCAATTACTATATATGGTACACTACACATGTAACAAATCAGAGCACTCTGAGACAAGAATAAGTGCTTGTATGTAAATCGAATGTGTCCAATGTGAAGGTGTGTAAGTTTTACATCAACTCTTTGCATAAGAACAACTGGGAATGGAAAAATATGAGAAGACATATAATTTCTTGTTCATCGACAAATGCTACGTTTTCTGCTAGTGGGAGAAAATAAAGTCTGGCAATTTGTTTACTGTCAAAAAAATGTTAATGTTTTAAGTAAAAGGTCAGTGGCATTTTTAGCAGCAGTATCCTTCTATTGTCAATATGACCAGGAACCAAAAAACCACAATATCAAATCCTTTACTCGTCAATAAAATATCGAATATTTCCACAATAACTGGGTGACATTTGTCATTAAAATGGCCTAACTGCATAACCACACTCATGCTGTCTGTATAGATACAGTATTTTTCATAAGAGTTAAATTTTAATAGTTCTAGAGAATGTAAAATTGCAACAGCTTTGGTTGTGTAAACAGAACATAAAGTATAAAGTTTATAATTGTAAAATGCATTTCCAATAACAATACCACAACCAACATGACCATTTGATTTTAAACCATCAATGTAAATAGGAATACAAAAGGAAAATTGATAATGAATATACGAGAGCATCTGTTGCAAAATAAGAGGTTGGTAAAATGGATTTTTTGGCACAAGGTCCAAAAAGAACAAGTTGTGCCACAAAATAAGAGATGTGACAGATTTACTGTATCCAGCAAAGGGATTGATTATACACTACTGGCCATTAAAATTGCTAAACCAAGAAGGCAACATGCTACAGACGTAAAATTTATACGAAAGGAAGAAGGTGCTGTGATATGCAAATGATTAGCTTTTCAGCACATTCAGACAAAGCAGGCGCAAGTAGCAACACCTACATTATGTTTAAATGAGGAAATTGTTCAGCTGGTTCCTCATACACAAATTGCAATAGAACGTTGTTGCCTGGTGAAAAGTTATTGTGATGCCTCATGTAAGAAGGAGAAATGTGTACCAGCATGTTTCTGACTTTGATAAAGGTCGAATTGTAGCGTACCAGGATTGCGGTTTATCTCATCGCAGTATTGCTGCTCGCGTCGGTCGAGATCCAATGACTATTAGCAGAATATGGAATTCATGGGTTCAGGACGGTAATATGGAACGCCATGCGGGATCTCAACGGCCACTTATCACTAGCAGCCGAGAAGACAGGCATATTATCCGCATGGCCGTAATGGATCGTGCAACCACGTCACAAGCCGTGAGTCAAGAAAAAGGGTTGTTTGGAAGACAACAAGTGTCTGCACGAACAGTTCGACGACGTTTGCAGCAGCATGGACTCTCAGCTCGGAGACCATGGCTGCAGCTTCCCTTGACGCTATCTCATAGACAAGAGCGCCTTCAATTTTGTGATCAACGACTAACCTGGGCGCACAAATGGCGAGGCGTCATCTTTTTAGATGAATTCAGGTACTGTGTACAGCATCATGATGATTGCATCCATGTTTGGCGGCATCGTGGTGAACGCACACTGGCAGCGTGCATTCGTCATCGTCATACTGGCCCATCACCTGGCGTGATGGTATGAAGGGCCATTGGATACACATCTCGGTCACCTCTTGTTCGCATTGACGGTGCTTCGAACAGTGCACGTTACATTTCTGGCGTGTTACAACCCGTGGCTCTGCCCTTTATTCGAGCAATGGGAAACCCTACATTTAAGCAGGATAATGCCCGACTGCATGTTGCCGGTATTGTACGGACCTTCCTTGATACGGAGCATGTTCGGCTGTTGCCCTGGCCAGCACGTTCTATAGATCTTTACCCAATAGAAAACGACTGGTCAAAGGTTGCCGAGCGACTGACTCGTCACCAAACGCCAGTCTCTACGGTTGATGAACTGTGGCATCGTGTTGAAGCTGCATGGGCATCTGTACCTGTACATGCAGTCCAATCTCTGTTTGACTCAATGCCCAGGCATATAACAGCTGATATTACTGCCAGAGGTGGTTGTTCTGGGTACTGATTTCTCAGGATCTATCCAGCCAAATTTTTTGAAAATTTAATCACTTGTTATTTCTAGTATAATATATTTGTCCAATAAATATCATTTTGTTATCTGCATTTCTTCCTGGTGTAGCAATTTTAATGGCCAGTAGTGTATAAACAATAAAAGTGTTCCACGGTGGAAATTTCAGAGAATCTATAATTAGGATATATAAATCGGTAAATTCAAGTAAAAACAGGAATGAGTTTGATTGTTCACAGAATGGTTGTATATTATATGATCGTGTATTATAAACCCTCCTTGGAGAGCAGCAGACAATCATAGATTTCAAAGACTGTTGTAATGCTGATAACATTAAAAAATAATTAGACATAATTGCTTATATCTTTTATATATATATATATATATATATATATATATAAAATGAATATGCTGTGAAAGGATTTAATTTTTATTTTACATTATTTTTTTTTATTTTTTTTTTTTTTTTTTGTTATTACAATTAAATTAAAAAATTTTTTACAATTATTTTTTTAAACCAAACAATGTTAAAATCTTTTAAAAAACAAAAATCTTTGTATATAATATTATTAAAATCTAATTGCATTATATTTACAAATATAAAACATAAATATTAAAAAATCTATTGCCCTTAAAAAGGCAAATAAGTTTCTGTGGGGTGGTTCCCCATACAAATCAAATAATGTTAAGAAATCAGTATTAAAAAAAAAAAGTAAACATTCCTTGTTAAAATCTTTGCATGAAATTAAAATATGATATACTGAATATGGTTCATCACATGTTTCACATCAAGATTTTAGCCAAGTTGATGTGCTGAGAACCACAACACACCTCCTGTTTACTTGAAGCAGAGGCCAAAGTAATGTGTCCTTTCCAGAGACACAGGTCTCCCCACACAGCAAGCACGTGTTTGATTGTTCATAGAATGGTCATCCCCAAGAGAAGCTAATAGCAACAAAGCGGCGAGGGCTTGGGGAACATGCCACTGTCTTTCAGGCGGAGGTTCTTGCTATCGCCAACTGTCTGCAGATAAATTTAAAGAAGGGCTACCAAGGTAAGCGTATTCTTATTTTCAGTGACAGTCAAGCTGCATCGATGGCTCTCTACTTATTCCAAGTCAAATCAAAAATTGTAATGGAATGTAAAAATCTCCTTGGAACTGGCAAATGGGAATAAAATTATTCTTATTTGGGTGCCAGGGCATATAGGAATAGAAGGTAATGAAAGAGCTGATGAACTTGCAAAACAGGGATCCTCTTTCAATCCAATAGGAATGGAACCCTTTTATGGGATCAACATGAAGACTACAAGGAAGGCCATTCAAAAATGGGAAAAACAGGAGATGAAGAAAGTTTGGCGTGACTCTCCTGGACAGAAACATGCAAAAAGTATGATTTTCAACTCATCTGAGAAAATTGCATCTGAAATTCTTAGACTCCCAAGATTGAAAACTCAAGCAATTGTAGGCTTCATTACTGGGCACTATCATTTCAGGAAACACCTTCATACAATGGGGCTTTTTAAACAGGAACCAATTTGTAGGAAATGCCACGCAGGGGAAGAATCAGCTCATCATATCCTATATGAGTGTGATGTACTTGCCCTTACAAGATTCACTACTCTAGGTAATCCATATCCTAAAGAGTTACACCTAAACTCCATTAAGGCCGAGGGCTCAAAGTTAGGTGGTCAATCTAATTCGAAACTCCCTGTGTTTAGTTCCTACTAACACAGCAAACTCTTAGAATCTTTCTTATCGAGCCACTGAAAGAAGGAAAAAGTGAGCAATCTTGCCCAGCCTGAGGATAGAACCTCGGACTTGTATGCTGGAAATGCAAGACGCCACCATTACGTCACCGGGCTTCATATTTCTAACACTAGCCAGTAGTAAAACACTTTCAGTTTTATATTACTATTTTTTTGTATATCCTAAATTTGACATTCGATTGTAACGTATTTCGAGTCATTTTATATCAATAATGTTCTATATATGCCATTATGTTTCATTGAAGATTTATATTTTCTAGCTCGCTATGACTAAGATTATATCATCTTTTATCACTAAAAGGATTAGAATTGATAGCATATTGTATAGTAGGGCACTTATTAATAATGCCATCATACCCCCAAAATATGTAGGTCCTCGAAGTTTAGAAGAAGATATCAAATAAGAGTCCCCAATCGTAAGCCTGCCATCAGATTGAAGACTCAAGCAATTGTAGGCTTCATTACTGGCAACTATCATTTTAGGAAACACCTTCATACAATGGGGCTTTTTAAACAGGAACCAATTTGTAGGAAATGCCACGCAGGGGTAGAATCAGCTCATCATATCCTATATGAGTGTGATGCTCTTGCCCTTACAAGATTCCCTACTCTATGTAATCCATATCCAAAAGAGTTACACCTAAACTCCTTTGAGGGCATATCAGACTTCATAAACAAAGTAGGTGACCCAAGACAATGGAACTAGGAAAAATTGGGGTTGGAGCATGGCACAAAATGCAACAATGCAGAGGTGCCACATATCTGACAAGCTTAAGAAGAAGAAGACGGCGACAGCTGCTCAAAGGGAGCCCTCAACTTCAACAGAGGCAACCATAATGAGGGAGAAAAGGAATAAAAAGCAGGAGAGAGGAGAGAAGAAAAGAAAAAAGAGGACAGATCACAAGGAGGATTGTGACACCCATGTTTACTTAAAGAAAGTAAACCCCCTGAGAGGGCAACACATTCGGAGATCATCAACATGTGTTCCATGAATTGATGATTGTAATACATGAAGAATGTTGCTGATGCAGATATTAAAAACACTTGAGACACTTTCTTAGGAACTTCTTCAAACTGGATAAAACAGATCCTATACGGAAACAAGAATTTAAAAAATTCTAATAAAAATTGATAAATTTCCTTTGAAGTTAGTATTAAATAAAATATGAAGAACTCCATAACGCCATGTCCTATCATAGGCCTTTTCTAAATCAAAAACAATAGATACCAAATGATGTCTACACAAAAGCATTCCTAATTTGTGTTTCTAGGTATGCAATATTGTCAAGAGTGGATCTACCTTCCCAAAATCTACTCTAATAAAGACATTGATATGTACTGATTGTCTTCAAGTATAAAAACAAGATGGGCGTTTACCATATGCACAAAAGTTTTAGTAAAGCAATTGGTTAGTAGTTTTCAGGATCAGTTGGATCTTTCCTCAGTTTCAATACTGGAATAACTATTGCTTTGTCCCAGAGATTAGGGTAAAAATATTCATTTCATAATCTATTGAGTAGAACAAGAATGTTAATTAAAGAATCATAGATAAGATGACAAAGCATCTTATATGAGACACCATCTGGTCCTGGATTATTATTTTTAGTTTGAGACAATGCCCTCTGCAATTCTAACACAGAGAAATTGCAATTATATGGGTGTATTATTAAATCATGAAACTTTATAGGTTTCTTTTCAGTTTGCCCTTTGTCCTGAGAAATTTAGGTTCATAAGAGGTTGGACCCTTGCAAAACTTTCACCTACAAGATTGACAATATAATATGGAGAAGAATATGTGACAGTTCCACATTGTAATGTTGGGGTACAGAAATCTTGATATAAACCACAAGCTGCTTTTTAACTTTTTTCCACAGCTGTTAGCTGAAAGTTGATGATATGATGGAAGAGACATATCTTATACAGGATTCTTTTTTACTATTTTGACGTACTTGACAAGCTACAGATTTAAGGTTTTCTATAATGGAACACCTACGAAAAATAGCCCACAGCTTTTTCTGTTTCTTGTATGTCACCTGATATTCATTGTTCCGCCATGGTTTATGATGTTTGCATGGAGCTGGGGAATCATGCTTTTGACCTCATTTAGAAGTGCATCAGTAACTTTTTGCACAGCATCATCAACGTCCTTACTTTGAACCATGCTGTCAGTAATCACAGCTAATTGGGAGTAGTGTGACCAATCTGCACGATAATAAGAATAAGAAGAATTGAAGACTTGTGGTCTAGTTTTACCAATTTGAGTTATAATTAGAGGAAAATGATTATTGTTATATAACTCATTTTCAACTCTAAAATTTAATAAAGGTAGAAGTACTGGTGAACAAATAGCCAAATTTAATGAATGGAAAGTTCTGGAGGGTTGGTAGAATATGTTATTTCTGTGGAATTTAAGAGACAAATACTGTTATTCAAAATAAACTGCTCAATTATGCGACAACGAAAATTTGTATTATCCCTACCCCATAACGTGTTATGGCCATTAAAGTCGACAAGCAGTATAAAGGGTGTGTAGGTAGCTGATCCAATAGATTGTTCAAATCACTTTCATGAACAACAATGTGGGGAGGCAAGTAAAGACTACAAATAGTAATGAGAGATGTTGTATGCACGCATATTGCAACAGCTTGTAGTGATGTGTTAAGGGACTGGACAGAACTATTAAAGTTACAAGACACAAGAATGCATACACCTGCAAATATTGTATCAGGAGTAACATCTTTTCTCACACATTTATAACCATGCAATTTAAAATAACACAGAGGTTTCAAGAATGTTTACTGAAGAACAAAACACACTGGATTATACTTATTATTTATATAATTATGATTTTGGTATCCTCCATATGAATGCGAAGACCTTAACAGTTCCAAAAAAAGTAGGTTACCATTAAGTAAAACTAAATGTTCCGGCTTTGGAATAAGCCATCTGGGATTCAGACGAATCATCACTTTGGGGTGTTTCCTCATCTGAAGGCTCTATCTTCAATGCACATTTTATGAAAGCTATAGTTCTTTTACTTTTAAGAGGTGAATTATGGGGCCTTTCTCTTGCATGCTTCCATTTTGGAATCTTTGGAACTTTGATTTTTGTAGAAGATTTTGGAAAAATGTGTTTTAGAATAGGTAAGATATTTGAAATTAAAAATATTTAAGGATAATTTTGAAATCAGAAGACTTAAGCAACATGTTTCGGTACTACCGGCTTTCGTGACTTTTTTGACAGCTTGTGAGTAACTAATGCTTTGTTGAGGGGTACGGGATGACACTGCAAGCCTTGCTCCAGGGTAAGATAAGTTTTGTTTTATTTTTAGTTTCTTTTTCTAATATCCATGTTGGGCATAACTGGGGAGGTCATGCAAAACATAAGGATGTTAATAAGGAAGTAAGATGGATGTTCACTACTGCAGTTGACATATTTTTCATGTAATTGATATGTACTGATGTCATGTCCGATGGAAGCACAGCAAGCACAAGTTAAGGGTCCCCTACAAGTAATTTTCGCATGTCCAAATGATTGACATTTAAAACAATGCAAAAGATTTGAAATATAAAGTTGAATACTGCAATTTAGGTAACTAGCTCTAATAGATTGAGGTAGTGTAGGAATTTCAAATACAAGTAAGAGATGTATAGTTTTTGTAATTGTGCCCTCTTTCCTAATACGTTATACATGGCATGTGGTGTCCTAATACATATGTAATACATTATACATAGCATACTTTTTGGTCAACAAGATTATATAGAATTTTATCCTTTAAAACATTGAGTAAATCATCAGCTGAAACCACTTTTTGCATATTATTTAATTTACTATGAGCAGATATTATAACATTAGTATTACCAAGACATTTCAGTTTTAGAATGGCTTCAGCCTGTTTAACTGATAAAACTTTGATCAAGAGATCACCAGATTTAATCTTACAAACATTTTTGACATTTCCAACTGTACCAATAAGACTCTTATTAATTAAGAAAGCAGAAACAATATTAAAATTGCCCTCCGTTCTTTTAATGACAAAATATTTCTCCTTAACATACAAATTGTTAGAAGTACACTCCATAAAAAAGTTGGTTAAATTCAAGACCTGACCACACAAGCCACCACGGAGCTCAATAAGAGAATGCAGGATAGCTGCATAAGTGCTAGCTAAGCCCTATACGCTTTCAATACACCACTGAAGTGGCCTCCACCCTTATAGAGTCACTCAGCAGATATAGGATTGCTTGGTCTATTAAGCCAACTGATGCATTGGGGACCCCAACACACCTCCCATTTACCTGAAGCAGAGGTCAAAGTGATATGTTAGTCTATGAGAACCTCAATTATCAGGACCCTCCTTTACAGGGACACATGTCTCCACAGCAAACATGAGAGTGATTTAGTCCCTAGGATAAGTTAATAGCAATAGGGCAGCAATAGCTACTCAAGGAGAGTTCTAAACTTTTGACAAAACAACCACAATTTGAAAGAAAAGAAAGAAAAAGCAAAGAAGAATAGGAGAAGAAAATAAAGAAGAGAACAGATCACTGGGGTACTTCAGTATTTTGAATGTTTACTTAAAGAAAGTAAACCCTTTGAAGAGTAGATAGCTAAGAATAGGAATATGAGTTACACACAAACACAAATATTTATTATATAAAAATAATAATACAAGCTGCAAATATTCTATAAATCACATTTTCTTAAGTTTTATAATTATGAGCAGTACAACAGATAAAAATTATCAATGACTATTTTATCAAATGATTCAATATTTTGAAACCAATAAATACTAATATAAAGGGGAACTAATATAATTCATTATCATTAAAATTTAGACAAAAAAATTAAATGTTCTTTAAAAAATCAGCAGTCATCTACTTTTAAAATTTCAAAATAATTAAAGTTTTAATATATTTAAGCAACTAAAAGAGAAATAGTGAAATTTACCAACACATATTTTTAAAACATAAAATACACTGTAAAAACATCATAAGTTCTAATTTAAAATTGTATTTTAAATTAAATTGTATCACACAAACATAGTTATTGAGAAAAAATAAACAATTACATTATTGCAAATAGATGTGTTATTCTCTGCAGCAGAAGTTTGAGCTGGGGATTCAGAAACAACACTTTCACTAGAGAGAAGTGATGCACAACTTTCTGCAATGAGTACAAATAATTAATCATACAGTAGAATATAATCATAAATAACAAATATAATTTTAAAGAGTAACATTTATTTCATTTACCTGCATTGTTAGCAGAAACAGAATGATCTGAAACAGATACATCTGAAGAATTCCCTTGAGATTTCACAGAAGGATTTTGCTGACTAGAAACAGAATATAAAGACGATTGTGAATGTGAAGTTTCCCTATTGAAAACTTCTGCTCGAGAAAAACTTTCAAATGATGACTGAGATATTACTTCACATGACTGTGCAGTTACCACATGAGAACTGTTAAATTCAGTTTGATCATATGATGTAAATATATCATCTGAAGATGCACTTTGATTTACTAAAACAAATGCAGAATAAAAATAAAATAAATCCCTAAAATATAAATACGATATATTATTAAGATACATACAAAAAATAATAAGATTGTTAAAAAGTAAGTATTTTATCACAATGATTTAATATAATTTAAAAAAAACAATAATATAAACTCACAGCCTACATTGCATTTCAAATCAAACTCTAAATAAAAACATTCCTGAAAAATTAATGTACTAAAACATATGCAAATGCTTATTAAAAATCTTAAAAATACTAAAATAGGATTTAAAAAATATATATTTAAAAAAGAGAATTATTTATTTAAATGTTACTATCATACATTTGACGAATTATTTGTAACATGTTACACAGCACTTGTCTCCATTTATTTATTTTCTTGTTTTAAAAAAGCTGATTTTAAAAACAATTTTTAAAAAAATAGGAAGCATTTTTAAACACTGAATAAGATTGATTTGATTTCATTTTTGTGGTGGTTAGAGGTGATAAGTCCAATATTGGACAAATTTGCACCATGTAATGTTTAAAATTAGAAGTAGAAATTCTGTAACGGCTAAATAAATGTATATGATGGAATTCATTAAAAAATCAATAAAAGTTAATGTAAAAGATCATAATGGACAAAAGGATTAAATAAAATTTAAAAAAATAATTGCACATAAAAATGCAAACAAATTTCTGTCATCTAAAATCAAATAAAATCTGATAAAATTTAATTTTTACTGTTAAGAAACATGAAACAAAAATTATTAAAATCAAGATAGGCAATTAGAATATGATGGACTGTAGTTTGTACATTACATATGTCACAAATTGAGGCATTCTGAGACAAGAATAAATGCTTGTGCATAAATTGAGCATGTCAAAACAAAGGCATGTATGTTTATATCATGAAGTTTTATATCAACTATTTGCAAGGGAATAATTGAAAATGGAAGAATACAAGAGAAAATATTATAACTTGTTATTTATCTGCAATTCCCAAGAAAACAAAATTCAACCAGAAAGAAGAAATAAAATCTTAAGACAGTTTGTTTAGTCTCAGAAAATGCTAATGTCTTATATGCTGAAAAATAGACAAAGCAATTAAAATTTTAAAAAATGGGGAAATTTAGTTTAATAATAACTACTTCGTGCTTGACGAGCTGCCACAGCAACTTTCATTTCTTCTAACAAAGTTAATGGTGGGGACTGACACCATGAATCGTCAATAAGATCATCACCGGAAGAAGAACAACACATGGCACTAGGAACATCTTGAGAGGAAGATATTTTTTCTTCAGTATTATTTCTGGAAAAAACATATAAATAAATAATAACATGAAAACTAAAAAGTCCTCACTCATATTTCAAATATTTGTAAAAATATCTATAAAATTTTTATACTAATTATTTTTCCTATTAAAATACTAAATTTTATTTTTATACTAAATACTAAATTTTATTAAATTACATACATCAAAAATATTCATTAATAAAGGATAACATACAGAAAGTAATATGAAAACTTTCACATGAAAAAATGTTAAATTTAGATAAAAGTTTCTTTTATCTCAATTAAAACCATAAGTCTATTTCTTATTTTAAATATTAAAGAATAAGTTAATAAAATAAACTTTTAGCTTATTAAACATAAATAAACTTTACTATTTTACAACTCATTACATTCAAATTGCAAATATAACTAATAATTCTAATTTTACACATCATTTCCATAGTTAGTAACAGCACATTGTTATATTTCTCAATGGGCTAATATTTATAAGCTGGAGAAAAGATTTAAAAAATTATAATTATAATGGTATAGATAAGCTAATTTAAATAGATTCATGAGATGACAGAACTATGAACAAATAAAAAAATTCTTACTGATTGTTTTCTGATGAATTTATGAATATATCATATACTGAATTTCTATCAGGTGACTATAAAATAGAAACAATAATTAGTTTTATGTAACATTATTTTGATGTTTTTGTTTTTCAATTCATTAATTTTAGCTATATATTTTTACAGTTAAAAATAAAAAATTTAATTAAATAAGAATAATTAAGATACATTTTAATACCACTCAGACAGTAAATTTTCCAATATCAATCCACAGATTCATTTGCACAATTTTACTTTGCATTACTTTTAACTGGTGTATTTAGCAGGTGAAGAGATAAAATAGAAAAATTTTATTGCCTCTCTTTTTTTTTTTTTTTTTTTTTTTTTTTTTAAGAAATTAAGTAAGTTAGTACTGTATGTACTTGCTTAATATAATGCATGTTGTGAATTTATTTTAAGTTAAGTGAGTGAGAATAAAAAATTGGGTAACAGCAACAAGCTCTTGACAAAATATAATAATACAAGTCAAACATAAATCCAAATTTTATTTCTTTCAAGAAAAAACTTATTTTAAATTAAAATGTTTTATTTTTACTGCAATTAAAGCTTTTTGTAAGTTTATAATGTAATGCTTATAATATTTTAGTTGCTAAATAAATTTATAAAATTATCATGGATACAAAATTCATTGTAAAAAATTCATTTTTGGTCATAATATATTAGAAAACTAAAACCTATAAGTTACATTAGTTATATTAAGGTATATTCAAATATATTAAGGTAAAAAAAGATTAAGGCAGAAAATCAAAATTCACTAATATAAAACATTTGATCAATAAATTTAAGTATTTATTTATATAAAGACTAACAATATAATATGGAGAATGGAAAGAATATATTTGATTCAGCAACTTAATTTTTGGTAAAACAATAATAATAGAAATTATAAATATTAAAAGAAATAATAAAATGATATCATAGATAAAAAGCATTTGCTAAAATGTATTGGATCATATTAACTTAAATAGCTTCAAAGATAAAACAGAAAATAAAAGAGTCAATATTTTCAAAAGTTATATGAATATTCTAAAATTATCTTCATAAATAAAATTCAAATAACTAAAATGTTTAAATAAATTTAAAACAAATTAAAAATATATAACATTCAAAAATATATAGCATTCAAAAATAATAAACCATAAATTTTAATAAGTATGTACCAACCGAATCAGAAAGTGAGGACTTTTTTATTGACGGAGGTTGGCGATTTGCCAAACTGCCTTTATTTGCAAGTTCTGCTTTAGCTTTAGCTGCACTAGTATCAAGAAGTTCTGTATGAGGAACTGCAGTATCAAACAAAATTTCTCGATCAGGTCTTCTTTCCATTGTTGCTCGCTTATCACAGAATTCATCATCTGGGCTGAAAGGTGATTGCAACTCACTGTCTGATGTATCACTATCAGAAAGGTCAAAACATTGGACTTCTGTATAAAATATTAAAAACTTATCAATATGGTGGAGGAAATGCATTTAAAATTATGTGATAAACACTTTTGAATCTATAAAATATAACAAATACACCAACAAATATATACTTATTAACTTTCCAATCTAGGAAAAATTAATTTAAAATATTTTATGAATTCATATGCTATCTCTACCATTTTATATATATATCTTCATATAAGAGTAATACTGCAGAAATGACTCATTTTTTAGAACAACACAATTCAAGAAATGATTATTTTATTATAAGCCATAATAATAACTAATAGAAATATTATAATATTCTGAAAATAAAATATAAAAAATAGGCACAGTTTTTAAAATAAAAAATCTTACTTTATTCAAGAAAACAACAACTATTTATTCACGTTTTATTAATCATTGTTTATTACTATCAACTCAGTTGAGATAAAAGTAATTAAATTTTAATATAGAGAAATAAAGACATGTGTGATTAATGATTTATCGAATAAATAAATCTTTTTATGCATCATTTGTAACTGAAAAAAAAATATATCAAATTAAATAAGTAATATCAATCAATTACATTAACTGGTTGTAATGCTAAAAAATGCACTTTTTCATCACATTATACTAAAAAATTATAAATAAAGCTAATTTTAAAAATATATTAACTCACTATAAAATTTAGGGGGACTGCAAAGACTTCGGTATTGAGGAGATGTTTGCTTCAATGGTGTATTATATGGAAGCCCTGTGGGGAGACCAGCTTGCTTTTGAGTATCAATTAAATTTTGCTCCAATAATATTATCTAAATGTAAATCAATTAAAATTAATTAAAATCAGAAACACTTAATGGAATACAAACATTTTAATGCAAATAAAAAATAAGTATACAAATCATATTTATAAATAATTGTTCATTACTAAGGTAAACTCACATTAAAAAATAACAAAGAGTAATAATGCCATCAATAAATTTAATAAATAATAAAAAATTACAGTTGCTTTCAAAAAGTATTTTATGACAATGATTCTGAACTTTCTTTAGAAGATTAAAAATACTTTTAGATAATCTATGTACTTTTCATAATAATTTATAATAATGTGATATGAACATATTATTTTGCATAAAAAATACAAATTATCAATGAATAAAATTTTTCAGGATTATACTTTCCAAAATTTATGTAATATTTGCAGAAAAAAAATATTTGCCAATGCTGTATCATAACTACAGGGTGATGTCACAAAGCTTAACAAAGTTTTAATAGTCAAAGTTAAATTGATGTTTCAATTTCATACTTTTAATAAACCATATGTGATTATATTAGTTTATCATTTTCAAGTAGTTATCATAGTAGGAGAGTACCACAACAAAATTTTAAAAAATATTTGCTAACACACACATTATATTCAGCAGAAATTCAACAACTTTTTGTTTACTATGAATGTTGCAACATTCAATTCCATATACTTGTAATTTTAAACTACTCCAACAAACATAGGTAGTAATTATTAAGAATCATTTAACTAAATTGCTCAAATTATTTAAATCATACAAGCATAAAGAACAAGAAAAGGGATCCATTGTTCCCCTGCACAGGTCGAGACAATATTTCACTTCAGAGCAAATAGTTTAACAACAGATGTAATATTCCCAACTGCAGTGATGATTCTTTATAAATGTTTGATGTCTTGGATCTTTTCAGTATACACAAATTTTTGAGGGCCACAAAAGAAAAAGTTCAGTGGAATTAAATCTGGAATCCTTGGAGGCCAAGAGATTGGGCAATCCCTGCTTATCCACTGTCCAGAAAGCAAATGTCAAAAGCTGCACACACATGATTGCTGTAATGAGGTGAGGTGCCATCTTGCTGGAAAGTACAAGATTTTTTTTTGCCTCAATATCACTCATTAGGGGAAAAACATACTCTGTCAACATGCTGTTATAGATGTTTCCATTTATTGTTTCTTGTGCAAAAAGGAAAAGCCCAATCACATGATATTCCATCAAATTGCACCAAACATAAATTTTGGAAGATTCAAGTTTATGCGCAATAGCTTCATGTGAATGTTGTTCCTCCTCTAATTATGACAATGATTGTTACATTCGCATGATATGTCGCCTCATCAGAAAAGAGGACATTAAATTTGTGATCATCATCAATTCTGTGTATGAAATCAACAGCAAACTCATACCTTTTACTTTTATCAGCAGGTTTTATTTCATACAACAGTTGCAATTTGTAGGCATGAAACTTAAGTATTTTATGTACCACATTATACACAATACCTTTCAGTAATCTCAATTGCAGACTACATCTAGCAAATGACCTGTTTGGGCTCTGAACACATGAAACATGGATTTATTCAACAATGTCTGAAAAGATTCTTAGTCTACCTGGTGACTTCTCCTTTAAAACGCTACTAGTTTTTTTGCAGGGACTTTACCCAGTGACAGATAGCTTTAGCTGTAGGTGGCTCACCACCATACTAATATCATAGCTGACTCAGACTGCACAAGCCAAATAACACACTGCATTTTGTTGTGAAAAAAATATTGCACTGCACTGTGCACCTTGACTAAAATGCAAAAACTGAGTATTAGGACTATGTCAACTGTTGGGGAGCACGATGTGGAGATTTAATGAATCCCATGCCCCAAATTAAAATAGCATATAGCACCTTGTAGAGATTTTATGACATTAAAACAAGGAAGTTCTTTTTCTAACATCCTGTGTTTTGGAGGAAAAATAAACAGTTTATTTTAAATATATTTAGTTTACTGTTTATGAATATGAAATTACTATAAGTATATTTTAGATTTTAATAATTTACAAGTATAGTTTACATAAATTTATTCTTTTAGAACTTTCTATGGTTTAGTAACATTTTTATTTGACTATATTTAAAACTTAAATAATGAGGAATTTTTATTTATGTCCTAATATATATACACACACATCACACACACACACACACATATATATATATATTAAAAAAAACTATATAGTTTAAAAAATATATTTCATGTGTTGTAAGAAATGAATTAAAATAATTAAAATTGAAATTGTAAAACCATGAAGTAGACAGAAGAGTTATGTGAAAATGCATAGTTATATTAAGAACATAAAATAAAAGATAAAAAATTAAAATAACAGCTGAATAATTTGAAAATGAAATGATGGTTTATTAATACAATTAATAATAAATAATATGCATATAATTGGGCATAAATGAGATATTTCTGACAATACATGGTGCATATGAGGCTGTGGGTCAATTAAATACATTAGATAGCCAACTAAGATAACCACTTTGATAATTTATATTTGTCTTAATAAATGAATATAATTTTGACTAAACAAATGATTTATTATGTCAAACCTGATGAGAATATCAGCAACATAAGAGCTTCTACTTGCCTTGATAGACAATAACTCTTGAAAATAGTATTTTGAGAAAAAATTTAAATAGCAAAAATTGATACATTTTTCATGCTGTTGCACAACAATTTCTCTAACTCATAATTAGAAATGATAAAAAAACAAAATTTACAATGCTTATTACTAATATTCTTGAAGATGAAGCAATGTGCTGCACCACATAAAAAGTAATACAGAAATATTGATAACTGGATTTTTAAGTAAAAATGTAATCAAACAAATTTAAGTTACATCTAAATTAAGAATAATAAACAATAAAATTCATTTAATCAGCTATCCAAAATTTATTGAGGTATGTTTGTGTATGATAAATTTTAATCCTACTTTTCATGCAATATTTTACACAACTTTATCAATTAAGGTGTTGGAGAGCCTTGTGCTTTGATTTCTGAATATTCCTTGCTGTGATTTCCAAACAAATACAGATCAATATGCCCTTTATATTTAATTGGCACTTATACCAATTTTCATGGCATTGAACTTAGAAGTCATTTTTTGAAGCCAAGCTAAATGGCACAAGTAATTCTCAATAACATTATTAATGAACATCACAAGATTGCTTGCAAGGTATTTATTACTTTTCATTTTATAAATTTCCCTTTTAATTTCTTAATTCAGCACTTAAGGGACAAACAGGAACATTAAGATATATATATTTTCAATGAACAACTAATTATTTCAGAGTTTTCAATTCATGGATATAATAAAATTCTTAAGAAAACTCAAAATGGAAAACTTGCAAAGTTAAATTTAGGGAACAATATTAATTGCAATACTTTGCTACCAGAGGCAATTGAGTGGTCTTAAAAGTACTTATTGCTACATTTAACTCTTTAACATTTGTCTCTTTAACAAATATGATTAGAACGGGGGGGGGGGGGAAATCACAAATAAAATATAAAAAAATTACTTTTTCAATTTAATAATTAAGATACAATTTCACAAATAAAATATTTAGTGCATGTTAAGAAAAATTCTAGAACAGACATTAACATAAAAATTCTCCATCAATATAATTTTCATATGTAAATATTCAAAAAAAAATAATTTTTTGTTACAAAATCAATTTTTAAAACTCAAAATTAAAGATTATATAAGATTTATCAAGAATTTAATGTTAAACCTTATTATTCTCTTTATTTTACTTTATTTATTTTTTATTTATTCATTTATTTATTTTTTGTCTTTGATTAACAAAGTTTAAACCTTATTTTGACATATTTTATCCATATGAATTTATTTGATTAGCATTAAATAAGAGAAAATTTTGCTTCATTAGTTATAACCTAAATTGTATGCAAAAAATGTAAACAAATATATATATATGAAAACACCATACCCTATCTTTCAGAGCTTTAACTAAAGCATTGTATTCTTGATCTTTTTCTTGTAGCTGCTGAACATGATATTCTTGCCATTGTATTAATTCTTTTTCTCTATGTAAATAAATACCAATTCACACTTATTTTTTAGTTATTATTTAACTTGTAAATACATTGAAAATAATTTACTAACTGCAATAAATTAGATGCATATTTCACAGATCAAATATTATCAAACACAATTTTAAGTTTTCAATTCCTGTTTTAACATTATTTTCTTGGGTTTTCACAGTAAATGAACTATTATTAAAGTAAATGAACTATGACACATAATGCCAATGAATCAACTTACATGCTTTTTTAATTTGAATTTCTCAGCTTAATAATTGTTCATAATAGTTTATTATTAAACATAATCACACTATACTTAATAAGAAAGAAATATATTTAACATTAGATATAGAGTATTTTTTAAAATTAAATAATACTATCTAAAAATTATATAAAAAACAAAATTAAAAGTATTAATAAATAAAATAATCGGAGAAAAATTTTGAAAATTTTACAAATTTTTTTTTAATTAATCTGTATCTAATGAAAACAAACTCCCTTTTAACAAACAGGCTAATAACAAATATGTAAGTACACAAAAGATTATGCACATATCTAAATTTTGATTTCATATTTTTTTAATTTTTACGAGTTAATTTTTTCTTTTGTGAACAAAGAAAAAATCATAAGAAAAATTAATAAATGCATTAACTTAGAATGAACCAATTCTTAAAAAAAAATTTGTTCAAGAAACATATCTCCCATGTAAATTAGTATCGGTGCTCATATATTTCCATTATATATAAATAATTATTTTAAAAATTCAAAATGAATTAATAAAGACTAAATTGATATTGTAAATGTTTTATTAACATATATTATATTATATAACCTTATTTTCTCATTTATTCTTACTGTACAAATAAAAATATTTAGCTATAAATGTCACACTTTGTTAAAAAACACAGTTAAAAAACAAATATTATACATGCAATTACCTTTTCTGAAATTCTTTAATATACTTTTTAGCTTTACTATACTTTTGTTCAAGAACACAATATTTAGCCATCTGCGCATCCAATTCTACTTTATTTTTTAGTAATTCTTGTTCAACATTCTGCAAACTAAGACCAAGTTCTTCCACTTGACATTGAGCCATATCTAACCATTTTATGTAATCACATTCCATGTGTTCCATTGCTTGAAGCTACCAAATAAATTCTACATTTAATATAATTATACATTGTTAATATAATGGAAAGTTTAGAAATGTTATACTTATTCCAAAATGCTAAATGAAACAGACAACTACAACTGAATTGAAAAAATACTAAAAATTCACAATTCAAGTCAAAAAATTTTGCACTTTGTTAAAAAAATTTTAAATAAATTGGAAAAAAAAACTTTAAATAAAAATTTATTTAAATCTTTATTACTTTATCACATAATAACCAATCATAACAGTACAATATTAAATAAAAAAAAAAATCTTAAAGCATCTAATATTACGAAAATTACTCAAACTGATTTCTTGATCAGTTTAGGAAACTGAAACATTTAGGAAAACATTTAGGGAAATAGATTAAAATAATAGAAAAGTCAATCTGCTATGAACTTATCATGAACTTTAGCTGTGAATACAGCTAAAGTCACACAAGATAGTATATTTATTATTATTTTTCCTACAAAAAAAATTACAAAGATGAATAGTTTTAACACAAACCTTTTCATTAGCCTTCTTTAACTCATTTTCAGTAATAACACTTGCAAAGTGAGCCTAAAAAGAGAACAATATTTTTATTTCCTCAATAGTAAAAGAACTCACAAAGTTTATGAAATAAAAGAATATTTTACAACTTTTGAAGACTTTTTTCCAGAACTAGGATTAATGATGGTTAAAAAATATCTTTTTCAAAATTTTTCTCAGAAAAAGTTAAATATTATATAGCCTTTACATAAATAAATTCAATATTTAGCTTGATTAAATTTCAAAACTCTAATTCAAATTAATTAAGAATCAAATAATTATTTTTATTTTAAAGTATTTTTTCTATTGTTAAATTTTATTTATTTTTAATTCATCAGATTTAATATAAAAAGCAACTATAAATAATGCTCTTGATTCCTATGAAAATTACACAAACTAATTAGTTTGCCAAAAAATTGAAATAATCAAAATAATTTTTAAAAAATTATACACAGAAAAGCATAATTACATCAAAGGAATAATTTTTTTCTGTTTTACTAAGGATGTCCTTTATACAGAAAAATAATTATTAAAAATAGTTGAAGAATAGAAGAAGAAGACATTTCAGATTCATATTTTTAAAAAATATCTAAATAAAATTCATTGAAAAAAAGAAAAAAACAGTTCATAATATATAGTAACCCTATTGTCGAATGCAAATTCCTCATTGGCTCGATCAGTATCTCTCTCTCGATCAGCTATTAAAGATTGAGAAATAAGTTGAGCTATTTCACTTTGTGCCCCATCTTTTTCACGTCCTATGAGGAATCTAAACATAATTGAAATAAAATTGTTGAGTGAGTAATGGATTTCACAAAAATGTTATCTGTTGAAATTTTGCAAAACTATTTCAGGAATTTTTTTTAAAATAATATAAAATATATTTAAAAGAGCAGTAATACCTCACAGGACCAGATGTGTTCCTCAATACAGTAGCTGCATAAGTTTGAGTAACACCAACAAGTGATTTTCCATCAACTTCAATGATTTGATCATTGACATTTATCCTTAAAACAAAATAAATATTACATTTGTAACATAAAAATAATATATTTTATGTAAAATTTTCAAATAAACTTTAAATAAAATAGTCTATTAATTAGCACCAGTGGCATACCTAGGGGGGGGGTGCGATCCGCTCCGGGCGGCACTTACCTTGAAAGGCAGTATTTTTTATATTTACTTATAGTTGTAAAAAGCAACTTATTCATTTCATATTTATTTTCTTTCTTGAATTATAAATGATTATTATAAGTATAATATTTGATTTACATAAATTATGATTAACTATATGATTTCGAATATTATTCCTCTGTGTATATAAATGCATTTTAGTGTAAATTTTGAATTCTAATTCAAGAACAAGATAATAATTTTATTTTATTGTGTTCATTAAAATTGTTTGAATTCGTAAAACAATCTTTACAATTTTGTTCAGCAATTTTTCCTAACTAAAATTTTTTGATATCAGTTTATAAATGTCATTTCTTTTGAAAAGTTTATATGATTACTTTGAAGTGATATATCAATATTTTTTTAAATCATCAATTTTTCTTTTGAAAAGCAGGGCCGGCGGAAGGCGGTCTGCTAGGTCTGCAAAGCATTAGGGTGCCGTCATAAGAACTATCTTTTTCAAACAATAAAATCTAAACGAGACAAAACAAAAATACTGACGAAGTTACAATTTCAGGAATCGCAAATAGATAAATATACTCAGTCCATTTTGAAGAATTGTATTTGGAATGATAAATTGCTTGTAAACCATTTTGTTCATTCACGATTCAATCTTTTAACAGTTAAGAGTGAAACAAATTATTAGGGTGCCAGTGAATTTGGAGAGTTTATTATAGGTAAGTATATTATATTACGTATTATAGATATAGATGTTATTCTAAATGCTATTCAGAGTAGTAAAATGACTTTGCCGTTTTCTATACATAATATACTATTTATTACGACAAGTTTTATTTTTATTATATATCCCTACGATGAAACGAGTAAAAGAAAGTGGTGCGTCATTTAGAAAGAAAAGGAAGAGAAGGGAGGAAATACAGACTAAAAATACTGGAACACTACTCAAATATATCTCCCATAAGTCAACTTCTAGTTTGTTTAGTATTGTTGCCTCAAATACGGGCGAAGAAGCAGCCCTCGAAGGCGAAAAAACATTTTCCAATGTTGTTCAAGAAGAAAGACCTGCTTCACATACTGGCGAAGAAGTAGAAAATTCATCAAATTCTGATGAAGAATCTGCTGCACAAATTATTCCATCTATTTCTATGAAAGATATTGGATTATGGCCTAACAAAATTGACGACAATACAAGAGTATTTCTGGTACGTCAAGGTTTCTTTGCAATTCAAAATTTGGACGCCGACTTCAGCGAAGGAGTAAAATGTCCTAATAATACAATCAAAGCCAAAGGTGAAACAAGAAAACTGAGTCAGGACTGGTTTTTCAAATTTTGCCTAATGGCGAAAAGCTCTTAAGATCGTGGATGGTATATTCACCATCGAAGAAAAGTATTTATTGTTTCTGCTGCAAACTGTTTGATAATCTTTGTCAAACAGGTTTTAATACAGAAAATGGTTTTAACAAATGGTGGAAACTTAATCCCAAAATTAGTCAACATGAGGCGAGTCCACTGCACATTCGATCATATTCCAAATGGAAGGAATTAGAAATAAGACTTGGACGTGGCACAACTATTGACAAACTACAACAACATAATATTGATAAAGAAATAAAAAAAATGGAAGGAAATCCTAACAAGAATACTTGATATAATTAGATTCTTAGCAAAACAAAATTTGGCGTTTCGAGGACATTGTGAAAGTATTCATCAGGTAAACATCGATTCAATGGAAAATAGAGGAAATTTTCTTGAGCTTGTTGACTTATTGGCTAAGTACGATCCAGTATTACGAGAACACGTAGTAAAAATTAAGATGGGTAATAAATATAGTATCTCTTATTTGTTGTTGAAGATTCAGAACGAATTCCTAGAGCTATTGGGAGGCGCAGTCAGAAAAACAATTATGGATCAAATAAAGCAGGCTAAATACTTTTGTATTATATTTGACAGCACTCTTGATATTTCACACAAAGATCAAACCAGTCAAATAATTAGATATGTAGTTATTGATGGTAGCGAAGTTAAAGTTGTAGAATCGTTTATGGACTTTTAGAAACTAAAGCAAAAACTGCTGGTGAAATCACAGATATGATTTTAACGAAATTAGAAAATGACGGTTTACATATAAAAAATTGCAGAGGACAGGCTTACGATAATGCTGCCATTATGGCAGGAAAGCACATAGGTGTTCAAACTCGTATTAAAGAAATAAATCCAAATGCAGAATTTGTAGCATGTACAAATCATTCTTTAAACCTGGCATGTTTACACGCAGCTTCTACAGCTATCAATTCCATCACATTTTTTGGAACTATCGAACAGTTGTTTTCTTCTTCCATTCATAGATGGAATGTTTTACTTTCTGTAACTGGTCAAGGTGTTAAACGCAGTGTAGAAACTCGCTGGAGCGCTAGAGCTGCCGCGGTAACTATAGTAAAAAAAACATCTTTTTTTACATTTTAAGCGCTTTGGAAAAATTGACATCAGAAGAAGAAAATAGTAAAACAAAATCAGATGCTGGAATATTACTCAATTCTATGCAATCCTTTTCTTTTCTATGTTACCTTCATTTATGGGAACCCGTCCTTTTGGAAATTAATGACGCTCAAAATACCTACAAATAAAAGGGTTAAATGTCCACCAATGTCATATAAAAATAAATTCTTTGCAAACACATTTCAAGGAACAAACAGATACGCTAATACAAAACGCTGTGATAGCAGCCAAAATAATTTGTGAAGAGTTGGAGATATCAACTGAGCGTCGAGTTAGAAGGAGAAAAAATATGAGTGGGGAAAATTCGCGAGACGTGGGGCTATCCTTAGAAGAAGAAATACAAAGAGAAATGTTTTCATTTATGGACAGAATTATAAAGGAAATAAAAGAATGCTTTGATCAGTTGCATGGCCTTGTAAGAAAATATTCGTGTATAATACTGTGTAACCTACTAAATAAAGAATTTGAATGTCAAATAAATGACTTGATTGACATTGATAAAGAACAGTTCCATATTGAAAGAAAAAGGATCCAGGTTTTTATGGCTGTATCTACACTAAAAGAAGAGGCAAAACATTGGAAAAACGAGGAGAAGGGCCCTCTTGATCTGCTAAAATTTATTCAGCAGTATAGGTTGGAAAATTCTGTTCCCAACATTGTAATTTTGTTAAGAATTTTTTTAACAATTTCAATCAGTGACGCTAGTTGCGAAAGAAGCTTCTCAAAATTGAAATTGATAAAAAATTATCTTCGTTCTACAATGAGTCAATTAAGACTACAAAATCTTGCAATATTGTCAATAGAACAAGAAATAATATAAATTTTGAGAGCATTATACACGATTTTTCTAGTATGAAAGCTAGAAGAGTAGATATTATATAAATATGTTTACAAGTGCATACAAATATGTCTAAAAAGTTTATTAATATTGATTAAATAACTTAATAATTTATTTATGTGTATTAATTTATAAAAACCACTATTTGATTGACTTATAATAGAAAGGGCGTCAAACTGGAGATCGCCCCGAGCGGAAAAGTTCTAGGTACGCCACTGATTAGCACATATTAAATATCAAAAACATTTATTGTTATTCAATTTGAAATATTTTTTTCATTTCATACATATATTTGCCTTAAAATATAGGATAATTTTTAGAATGTAGATATAAATCAAAAAAAGTATTTTTTCATTAAATGTTGTTGCAATCATTGAATTTACAAAGCCTTATAAATTAACTTATATCAACTTTTTAAGCCTTCAAATTGTACAATTATTTTTACTAAATTAAAGTTATAAAAAAAAATTGTATCACATTTTAGAACTAAAAATAAAACAATTTATTTCATTTTTGGATACTTTTGATTTTTGTGAGGGTTACTGGAGAAAGGTCCAATATTGGACATATCTGCACCGTAAAATGTTTAAAACTAAAAGTAGTGACAAAACTAGAAGAAAAGAGTAAAAACTGTGACAAATAACTAGTCAAATGTATTAAAGGAGAAATATATTAAAATATTCAATTAAAGTTTATGTAAAAGTCTCAAATGGATAACAGTTTAACAAATTTAAAAAATCAATTGCATGTAAAAATGCAAACAAAGTTCTATGAGGTTTTAAGCAAATTAAATTCGATAAACTTAAAACTGGGCTGTAAAAAATGCTAAGTATAAATTGAAATTTGGACAGACAATTAAAATATTATGCACTATATATTGTAAATTATAAGGGTTACAAACTGGAGAACTGAAACAAGAATAAATGCTTGTGTGTAAATCAAGTATGTCCAATGTGATGACATGTAAGTTTCCAATCCATTCTTCATGAGAAAATAATTAGAAATAGAGGAAAATGCAAGAACTTATATAATTTATTGTCCATTTGCAAATTCTAAGTCCTTTGCCAGTAGGAGAAAACAAAATATTTGACAATTTGTTTTGATATCAAAAAGTAGTAATGCTTTATGTAAAAAGTCAGCGGCATTTTTTTTTATCAGCATTGTCTGCAAGCTCATTGCCAGGAATGACAACATGATTTGAAACCTAATAAAATAAGATGTAAAATACTTTTGCTCTTCAGTATATTTAGAATATTTAATACTTCCAAAATAACTGAATGACACTTGTCACTGAAATGATCTATTTGCATTTGATCTACATGATAATTGAATAGCATCAGTTCTAGAGCATATACAACAACAATAGCTTTAGCTATGTGAATGAAACAAGAGGCATGAAGAAAACTTGTAAATTATATTTCGAACAACAATACCATAACATGACTAATTGATTTTAAAGTATAACAATAGGAATAGTTATGACTAACATCTTAATTACTGGATTAGGATGAGATGCTATTTTTTTTCAAAAATAAACAGATTACTTTTCACCACCTAATACCACAAAATTACTTGATTTTAACTGGTAACTACAACAATAATTACGCCTAATATCTTAATTTCTAAATCAGGATAAGATGCAATTTTTCTAAAAAAAATGAACGTGATTACTTTTCTCAAGCAATAAAGTATACCTGTTTTCATTACAATATACCACAAGATTATGTACTTAGCATGAAACTGATGTTCAATCAATCATATATTAGAACTCTGGCACAAGGGATTTGTAGATGATCAACATGTTTCATTGACAGATGGTTGAAGTACATGAAACATTTTGGTGATAAAAATATTAAAAATAGCAACACTTAAGATGCTTCTTAGAGGAACATCCTCAGATTGGATAAATTGATAGTTTAAGGCTATCCTAAATGGGCATTAAAAACATAAGTTTAAAAAGTTGTGAATAAAAATTGGTGAATTTCAATAAAACTGTACAAAATGTCGATTCCACAATGTCATGTATGATCATGGGCTTTTTCTATATCAAAAATGATAGCAAATGATGTTTCTGCACAATTCCCAATTTGCATTTCAAGATATGTTATCCAGAGTGGATCTACTTTTTCAGAATACACTTTGATAATGAGATATAAACTGATTACCTTAAACATAAACAAGACAGGCATTGCCAATATGTTCAAAAGTTTTAGAAAGGCAGCTTGTGAATGCAATTGGATAGCAATTCTGAGGATCTGTAACATCTTTCATAGATTTCACTATTATAATAGCTATTGCTTTCCTCTAGACTGATAAACATACTCTCCCATATTCTATTGAATATGTTTTAAAATTATCCTGAATTATAATGGCAAAGCACCATATATAAGATAATATCTGATCCAGAACTTGTATTTATAGTTTGTAGTGCTTTTTAAAGTTTCGGCACTGAGAAATTACAATTATAAGGATGTATAATTTTATCATGAAAACTTATAGGTATTTTACAGCTTTCTCTTTGATCCTGAGAAATTTAAGGTCATAAGTTAGACTGGATACTTTTGAAAAAGTTTCACCCAAAAGATTAGCAATATTATATTGAGAAAAGTATATGACAATTATTGTTTGTAATATTGGGATAGAGAAATTCTGATATGAAATGCTGGCAGTTTTAACTTCCTTCTACAACTTTACTGGGAGTTGAAAATGTAATGGAATAAACATCATACCCAGGATTTTCTGATTACTTTGTGAATTAGAACAATCAAAAGCTTTAGCCTTTATGAAAGACATAAGGTTTACTAAAATAGCCACAACTTTTTCTGTTTCCTGTATGACATCTGTCACTAACTATTCTAAAATGGTTTATGTTGAGAGGAATTGAGGGGCACTAGTGCTTTTGGCTGTGTCTAAAATTGCATTAGTGACTTACACCATCAATATCCTCACTTCTAATTATGCTGTCTGTAATCACAGTTAATTGAGTGAAGTGTGTCCTAATCTGCATGAATATACAGGGTAACTATGTGGGTAATTGATCCAATAAACTGTCTATCATTTCCATAGATGACACTATGAAGAACTAAAGGTTGCAAATAGTAATGTGAGATATTGTATGTATACAAGAT
>JAPDSC010160296.1:267754-286848 GCA_026290005.1 Latrodectus geometricus
ATATATATATATATATATATATATATATATATATATATATATATATAAAATACATTTTCAGTGTTTTAATTAAGCTAAACTAATTTAAATAATCCTACATAATCAAAAAATATATAGAATCAAAAAAAGCATGCAATTGATAGTTGAAATATAAAACATTTCCTTATTTGGATACAATGGATGTTTTATTATTTAACATTTCTCATACAATTTTAACTTTACATTAATTTTAATCATTGAATGAATGGTTGGTGGATTTTATTGTCTTACAATTACTTTTTGCACTGAAGAGCTAATTTGTTTGAGATCAATAGTTTATGAATATCTAATCACTGAAATCATCTAAGCCAAAAATGAGAATTGAACCCAAGAGTTATTTAATAGAAGGCTACACTATTGATTACTCACAAAAAATAATGTATTTTGTAAATTTATATAAATATTCTAATCTATTTATTTTATACCACTAAATTGTAAGGAATATAAATTTCTGTTAGTGTAATGTGTGAATTCAACTTCAACAAAATTGAAATTTTATTTCAAATAACTATTGCAATGTATAATAGTGAAAGAAAACTTTTGTCAATTAACTTCTTAATTCAAACAAAAATAAAAAGTCAAATTCAGAAAAATTCCAAAATTTACCTTTAACAAGATCAACTGGAAAAACATTCATCTTTTCAATTCGTTTTTCAAGTTCATATTCAGCTGAAGCTGAAATCGGATCAACATCTTCATTACGTCTATCATAATCATCTGTTGAATAGGTACTATAAACCTAAAATTCATGGATGATGTAAATTAGTAACAAAGAAAGTAGAAAATATAAATCATCAAAGCTTTTTATGAGATTTACTTGGCAAACAACTTTAAAAACAAATAATAAATTTTAATCATGGCTCATACATTATTAAAATAAATTCATTTAAATTAATTGTTACCCTTATGGGATCAGTGCTAAAACATATTTTTGTCCTTTTACGAGTAGATATTTGTTGATCAAATGTGTCTTTCACTGGCTCCAATTCATAATTTTCTTCTACTTCAGGAGGTGATAAACCAGGACATTCGAAATAATAATGACCATCTCCTAGAAAATGATATTCCATACCCTCATGAACAAAAGTTTCATCAAACTTTCCTTGAGTGAAAGTAGCATTTAACGGTTCCTTATCAGAGTTATCAGGAGTAACGTTTTCAGTTGTACCTTTCTGTTTTTCTTCAGACCTTGATAAAAGCAACACTACTTCTTTTGCTTCTTCATCACTCAACAAGGTAGAATGGTCTCTGAAAAATTGTTATAAATCATCAATTTCCTACGACCATGCAAATAAAAGGCACATTTTAAAAAATGAATCCATAACAATTTTAGATTTGTTACGGATATAAAAAATGGTTAAAAATAATGAAAAAGTCAAAATACCTATTGCTCAAGAGCTTTTCAGCTTCATCTTCGGTCATTAGTTCTATGTAACTAATGTTACTATTTTTTGTAGTAGATGTATTAAGACACTGTAAAAGATAAAAATTACTGAATTAATCCCTTTTAAAAACATAACATGTTTTAACATCATTCATAATCATCAGTTATTTTTAGAGTAATAAATAGCTTTAAAAAGTAACTGAAATAAATTGAATTTAATTATTTTTAACAATTCATTAACCCCTTCCCCTGGGTAGCGCAAACGCCCGCTTATCACGGAGGCCGGCAATGTCTTACGCGAGCATTTGTCCAGGGCCGGGGGCTTTTTTGCTATTAAGCCTATTTCCATGAAATTTCCAAAGTTTTCCTTTCCATAATAATAAACTTTCATCTATTGATACATTCCACTAGGGGGTGTAAGCGGACTTGAAATTTTCAATTATTTTATTTAAAACTGGTTGAAGCTTTCTGATTTTTTTGGCAGCACTGCTAGTAAAAAGTAAACATCTAAGAATCACAAAGTATCGATCACAACTCATCACTCTATTAAGAAATGTGCAAATCGAAATAACCAACGCTTTAGCGAAAATAAAACTTCTCTACTTACAATAAACAATACCACATGCCAATTTAAAGAGACGTCATAAAGCATGCCATTCGGAAACATTTATTTCACCTTTTGTTTATATAATCAAAAACACGTGTATGTGAGTATGTTTCTCTCATTTCAAGTAGAAGGTCAAATGTACATTTATCTGAAACCATGTGGACATACTGTGCCATGTTGTGGCAGAAATTATAGTTTTTAAAATGTTGCAGGACACTGGCACAAATACGTAACAGTCGGGGCTGAACGGGAAAACACTTTGGCACTTCTGCGTGTCGGCCGGGAAGTAAGTGTGTTCGTTGCTGGCATGTAGACGTAACAGTAGATGCGAAGGGGTTAATAAGACTAGTTGTTTACATCATCAATTAAATGTAAATCTAAACATATGACAATATTCTATAAACATTTTAAATTAATCATTGGATTTATCTTATTTACTGTATCTAAATTTTCACCTATATAACAAAAATTCCTTAAAATTTTTTGAATAATACTATAAAACTCCAAAGCAAATACTTTTAACAATTTTGTAAACTCAACAATTGATTTAAAATAATTAGTAAAATCTAATGAAAGAAAATGCCATGCTAATTTTAAATTTTTATTCTTAAATTAATGAATAACTTGCAATTCTCAGATAATAATTCAAAAGGCAAAATACACTACTGGCCATTAAAATTGCTACACCAAGAAGGCGACATGCTACAGACGTGAAATTTATTTAAAAGGAAGAAGGTGCTGTGATATGCAAATGATTAGCTTTTCAGCACATTCAGGCAAAGCAGGCGCCAGTAGCGACATCTACAATGTGTTTAAATGAGGAAATTGTTCAGCCGGTTCCTCATACACAAATTGCATTTGAACGTTGTTACCTGGTGAAAAGTTGTTGTGATGCCTCGTGTAAGAAGGAGAAATGCGTACCAGCATGTTTCTGACTTTGATAAAGGTCGAATATTAGCGTACCGGGATTGCGGTTTATTTTATCGTAGTATTGCTGCTCGCGTCGGTCGAGATCCAATGACTGTTAGCAGAATATGGAATCGATGGGTTCAGGACGGTAATACGGAACGCCATGCAGGATCTCAACGGCCACCTATCACTAGCAGCCGAGAAGACAGGCATATTATCCGCATGGCCGTAATGGATCGTGCAACAACGTCACAAGCCGTGAGTCAAGAAACAGGGTCGTTTGGAATACAACAAGTGTCTGCACGAAAAGTTCGACGATGTTTGCAGCTGCATGGACTCTCAGCTCGGAGACCATTGCTGTGGCTTCCCTTGACGCTGCGTCATAGACAAGAGCGCCTTCAATGGTGTGATCAACGACGAACCTGGGCGCACGAATGGCGAGACGTCATCTTTTCAGATGAATCCAGGTTCTGTGTACAGCATCATAATGGTCGCATTCGTGTTTGGCGGCATCGTGGTGAACGCACACTGGCAGTGTGCATTCGTCGTCGTATACTGGCCCATCACCTGGAGTGATGGTATAAGGTGCCATTGGATACACGTCTCGGTCACCTCTTGTTCGCATTGACGGTGCTTTGAACAGTGCACGTTACATTTCTGGTGTGTTACGACCCGTGGCTCTACTCTTTATTCAAGCCCTGCGAAACCCTACGTTTCAGCAGGATAATGCCCGACCGCATGTTGACGATATAGTACGGACCTTCCTTGTTACGGAACATGTTCGGCTGTTGCCCTGGCCAGCACGTTCTCCAGATCTTTCACCAATGGAATACGTCTGGTCAATGGTTGCCGAGCGACTGGCTCGTCACCAAACGCCAGTCACTACGGTTGATGAACTGTGGCATCGTGTTGAAGTTGCATGGGCATCTGTACCTGTACATGCAATCCAATCTCTGTTTGACTCAATGCCCAGGCGTATAACTGCTGTTATTACTTCCAGATATGGTTGTTCTGGGTACTGAGTTCTCAGGATCTATCTAGCCAAATTTTTTGAAAATTTAATCACTTGTTATTTCTAGTATAATATATTTGTCCAATAAATATCATTTTGTTATCTGCATTTGTTCCTGGTGTAGCAAATGTCCAGTAGTATATCTTAAATTTTAAAACTTTCATTTAAAAGAAGTTTAAGTATTATAGTTTTTAATTTAAAACAAATAGAACATAATGAGTGTTAGCAAATTAAATTTTTGTTAATATTCATTATGCTCTACTTTAATATTCATCATATTCATTACAATCAATTGTTTTGCATTACTTGGGGAATTTAATAATTTTTAAACATAATAAAATTTTGATGTCTGAAATACTTTTGAGAATAATTATTCAGAAGGTTAACTGAATGATACCAAAGTAAACAACATTTTCTACTAACGCAAGTATATTTATTGGCCCACATTTTGATCTATATCTACAGATATTTGTTTAATTAAATCAATTTTTCTTCTTTTAATAGATAAAAACACAGCTTTATTTCTATTTGAAAATAAATCTGAACAATTTTAAAATTTAAAGGATAAATAACTTTCAGAGAACATATTAAAATAACAAATTAAAAATATTAGTATTTTCTAACTATCATCAGAAAGTTTTAATGATAACTATTTAGTCAACACTATTGTGAAGTTTTTCACTTTTTTTACTTGCTATATATGTACATTTTTTTTTTATTTAGCTTAAACTTTTATCTTATTTTATTTTATAAATATATTTTAAGAAATAAAACAAAACACACACACACACAAACAATTTAAAAGTTATCAATATCTGAGTTTATAAAAAATTTGGTAATTTACAAGAACTTTGGAAGCTTCATTTCCACAAATATTGATTTTAAAATTTTTACATTACTTAAAAACAAAATTTTAGATAAGTTTGATTTATTTTAGTCTCGAAAAACAATTTATCTTATAATTTTTTACTTTAAAAGCATCATTATTTGTTTTAAACTGAATTCTGACATCATACATTTCAGTTTCTACATGCTCTCAAAAATTCATATCATGTAAATAAATAAATCTGTAAAGTGTAATTTAGGATGTATATATGTATGTATGTATGTATGTATGTATGTATGTATGTATGTATGTATGTATGTATATATATATATATATGTGTGTGTGTGTGAGAGAGAGAGAGAGGGGGAGGGGAATTTTATAATAAAAAATTTAAAAAACAAGCAAATTAAACATGCATAAATAGTTTATAAGAATATGAAATAGAGTTAAAACATAATACCAATATTTTCAAACACTAGGAATGTATTAATGTACAAGAATGATAGAAAAGAAATGTAAGGAAATAATAATTATTTCTTAACCGCTTCCCTTACAAATTTTTTTTAAAAAAATTGCAAAAAATCATCACATTTTTTTATTTTATTGCTAAATATAAGGAAACAAAACAAAATAAAATATGTAGGTTTTAAGTTGAATTTTTAATTTTTTACTGGTGTAAAAGCATGTAGTTTTAATATTAGTTTATAATCCCGAGTTATCTCGGGCAAAAAAGTTAAATATTAGTCTTTGTATGATAGTTTTTGAAACAAGGGAAACACTAAGTGATACCTGACATTCCGTACGGTGGTATCTGGTCTCATTTCTTAAGGCATCATCAATATTATTTTACTTTTTTTCAACACAACTATCCTCCTTTGTACATTACTAATCCACAAGCTGTCGTATACTATACCATAGAGAAACATGTGGTCAATCCCGGAAAAGAACCGTGAAATTAAAGAAAAGGCAAATTGCATGTTAAAACAGAATATTTCCTTTCATTTCCTCCAGGCCGAGTAAAAACGTGATAAAACACATCGTACTAACAATTTTGCTTCACCCGAGTTTTCTCGGGATAATAATTAACTGCAATATATATGAACCTGAGATAACTCGGGATAATAAGGCAAGCGGTTAAACTCCAAGATATTATTTAGCATACATGAAAGAATTTACAGTTATACTTTCCTGTACAACTTGACAAGTTTAAAAAATTAATAAACATAACTGAACTACTGATGTTTTATTTTGCACCTCTATATTTTCTGCTGCAAAATTAAAAGTAACTACACTTAACTTAGGATTTTTATTATGTTTTACATTATTTCCATTTAAAAGCTTTTAAAAAATCAGAAATGTATAAAATTTGGAATATTCAGGAAAGTGACTATTTAGAATATATATGCTATTAGAAAATCTAATGGAAGATCTAAGCATTGCACTAAGATACAAAGTACTTTCTCGTACTGAATACTCATTCAATTAACATAAATAATAGACATCTGTTAACAACAGAATATTTATATTTATATATGGTTGATTTTATTCCTTTGAATTTAGCTAATTATATGCATTTACTTCAACAAATCTTTATAAAATAAATTCTTTAGATTAGGATGATAATTTATAATCTTTCTGACATTCACTAATTCTCAAGGTTAATAGAACCCAGATCAGTTTAGATATCATATTTTCAAAAAACATTCAATTGATTAAATTATCAAACAATATATTAACATTGTACTCAGTTTTACTGTGGTAAAATATTTTAAAGAAACAAACTTCAATTATTATTTACATCTTTAATTATTTTAAAATCATAATTGCATAGATATACACTTTTAATTATAAGGACAATTTACTTTTTATAGAATAATTAATTAAATAGTTAACACAAATTATGTGAAATTCAATCAAAAAATATTTTCTTTACACTTGCTTTGAATTTATTTCTATACAAGAATTTTTATTTATTTTTTTGCTGATATTATTTCTTTTATTAAAGTTTTTGTTTAAATATTCCTGAATGGAACAAGGTTAACAGAAGTTTAAGAAAATTTAACAACCTATGCAGAACAAGTAAATCAATTTGATATATTTTTGTAAAAATTGTTTATCTAAAAAATATTATTAAACAGCCATTTAAAAAGTAAAATAAATTTAGATAGAATAAGATTTACAGCTAAAAATAATACTAAAATAGTATTATCCTGTTGACTATTTCTGAAAAAAAAATATACCACCAAATACTGGCTCTAAAGGACTAAATTTTAATAATTTTTCAAAATGTAAAAATAAAAAGAGCAGTTAAGTTGTGTCTTCAAGGAAATAAAGAATTAAATGCTTATTTTTAATTCCTATTCTAATTTTTACATTGACACGGTTACAGGAAACAAATAACTTTAATACTTGCCTGAGCTAAGACTAAGAAATATAAAACATCAGCTTATGAACCTAATTAACCTATGTGATCACTAAATTATTACATCTGGCATTAAATCACAATGTTTGGCGACATAATTTTTTCACAGAAATAGTCAATGAGATATTACCTTAAAAGTATATGGGGTCACAAAAACTTTTCTAAAAAAATTAATATCAAGAAGTGTTAACTGAAATTTGTCAGTTCTTGTTTTCATTTAAAATTTTATTAATTATAATATTTTACTTATTTTTAAAACATATTTTACAGCTTAGAATAATTAATAAACTAACTTAAATTTTCCTAACAAGTGACATCGTTCAATTATTTGTAAAATTTTGAAAACAAGAATATTAAATTATAAATAAAAAGTTTTGGTAACATACATTAAATTATATCATTAATAAATGATTACTTTCAAATCATCTATATCAGCTTGAAAAAGCTCTAAATCTTGCTCTAAGCATTCTGCTAATGATTCTCTTGCATTATCACTGGAAGAAATCTAGAAGATATATTTATAAATAATTATAAATTAATTTATAATAAATAAATTTTTGCTAAAATTTAAATAATTAAATTATAGCTTTAAGAAAATATTTACCCTGAAATTATCTTCTTCAACAAAATTTGTATTATGATTATGCTTCCAATCAGATTTTGTAACAAAAGGAAAATTTTCATTTACTATGTCATAACTTCTATTAAGGGAATGATGAGGAGTCACCGAATAAAAATCATGATTGCTAGATTCATCTGAATATTGACAATCAGAAGAAGTATCATCAACAAATGTTTCTTTCAAACCTTCTTTGAAATGTTCTTCACTGGTTTCAAACAAGTTATTACTGTCATGCTCAGCTAAGTTTAGAATATCCTTTGATGCTGATGCATTTATAATATCTTCCTTTTTCTCGATCAATTTATAGTCATAGTTTTGCTGTAAATCATTGTGTAACTCTCTAAACAAAGAATTGTAATCATTATCCAAAGAATTTTTCTTTTTAATAGAGTTAAATGGCACTTTTGATAGAGGGTCAGCTTGTTCCGGAGAAGAACAACTCTTTTCATCATTATCTAAAAATAAAAATATCATATACATACTGCAATTATAAATATAAACAGGTTTTTAGAAATTTAAAAAAAAGAAAAAATCTTTAGTGTTAAAAATTCATAAAATCTTTGATAAACATTTCAAAATAGCCTATTGGCTTTTATTATTTAGTATAAATATTCTGTTTCAAATAAACATTTACTTACTAAATTTTCATTTACAACTGAAAATATATATTTTTATATTTAAATCTAATTTAAATATTTTTGTTTACATAAGAAATATTAAAAACAGGAATTCAAATTTATCATAAAGATTTATAATGAATAGTGTATATACAATACAAAAAAAGAGTAAAAACTAATTTAAATTTTTTGACGCACCTTATAATTAATTTCACAAAGAAAATTTATTTACATTTTTAATTTTATCAGAACTTATTTTCTAGTTTCATGTCAAATTACAAAAAGTTTTATTTCAAAATTATTTTAAATTTTAATTTTTTAATTTGATTTATTTTTCTATTAATTAAAAGCTACACAAATTAAATTTTGCTTACTTTTTATATTAAAAATTAACAAAATTGATAAAAAAAAAAATACTAACTGCATTAATACTTAATTTAAAAAATTAATCATTTAACATAAACACAAATAGATGAACATAAAAAATAACAGATTATAAATTTCTTCATCAGAGAAATTTAACAATTGAAATTTTTCTAGCCTTTTCATAAGATTAATAAGTTTCACAAATAATCAAAATTATGATGTAGTAGCAAAATTACAAGCTTTCATTAAAAAAAGAATATGCAATTCATAAATTCTAAAAAGGCTTCAGAAAAACAAACACAAATAATGAAATAACTCAAATCTTAACACAATTATTTCAAATAACATTTTAATAAATGTAAATTGAAAAAAAATGATTAAATAAAAATAGCTATACAGAAAACAACAGGAAACAAGCTTAATTTTCATTATCAAATAAGTATAGCAAGAAAAAAAAATGAATGGCTGGGAAAGCAAGGATGCATAAAAAACATGTATGAGCTAAAAAAATTATGTTAGAAAGGATCATTTTTTTAAATATTTACTAGTAATGACAGATGACAGAGCAATAGCTTTCATATAAAAATAATTTTAATTCAACTCTTTTATAAAGATTCCCATCACAGTAATGGATATTAATTGTGATCACAATGTTTCTAGGAAATACTTCTGAAATAAGACTAGATTAATTATTTAAAATGAAGATATTTTCACATATAGATAAAAGTAAAAAACTTTATAATTTTATGGTATAAAACTTAATACAGCAGAGTGGGGAAAATAATGAAGTTTTAAGGTATAACTATTTAAAAGAGTTCTTATATTTGTCAAGAGCAGGAGTGGCCAAACTTTTAGGATCCGTGGTCTACTACACATTTAAAAAATCGAAGGTGGTCGACCAATGGCAGAGTTAAAGTAACGTAATGTACATGTTTATATATTTATTTTCGGTAACAAGAAAAAATGGTAAATTATCTAATTTTTTCTTTTTTAAAAACTTAATATTTACAAAATAAAAATTTACTGAGGAAAATAATGAAAGTATTCATATATCAAAAATTGACCACCCTTTTCACTTCGTTTAATTGAAATTTGGCACTGTATATCAGCAACAAGTTTATCATATGTTAGTTGTGGCTGGTACAAGCTTATCGCAATGCGTAAATGCGAAATTAAATGTTCATCTGTCAAACTCAACCGATGTTTGATTTTCATGGCGTTCATGGTTGAAAAAGCAGATTCAGAAAAATATGATTTCAAATACATGACCAAATACAGTCGATCAAAAGTATGATTTCAATTACAAGATCAATTTGTAAATATTTGGAAATGTTTCCTCAAAAATTAATTTCCAAAAATCAGTATTGCTAGATGCTCTGGATTTAAGAAATATATCGCATCTTAATTTAATGTGACCTGTAATGTAATTTATGGCAAAATTTTAATCTGCTTATTAAACATAATCTTACAGATCAAACTTCATAAACTAAATGTAAAAATTATAATCTATTATACTATTGAATTTGAATCTATAAGAAAAACTAATGAAACCTACTTTTTTTCTAGAATTACAGCTATTTACTTTTATAAAAAAGTATCAATTTAGTATTTTTATTGGATATACAAAATTTCATATTCAATTTATAATCTTTATTGCTGGTATGAAAATTTTTACCATTTTTCCCTTTCCGTTTTCAATAAGCTGGCACAATTTCTTGGTTACTTTCCCCCCCCCCTCCCCATTGATGAATAACCATCAAAAATCATTCATATTCATAAAAATTTCAGGAGTTTTTAAATTATTTTAGCTGTCATATATGACATAACATATATAAACATTAAAACAAAATATTTCACAATTCAAATATAAAATTTTTCAAAAATAATTACTGATTTACATATTTCTTCAAGGCCTTTAAATCTTTCTATATACGTCATACATTGTAATTTTATTCTCATTATTTTACATATTTTTATCAAAACTCTTGTAATTTCAACAAGTATAGAAATTTTTATTGGCTACAATAATAAAAGAACTATCTCCCACACAATTCAGTTACAAAACATGTATGATAATTGTTATATATGTTTTTTGTGAACTTATAGTACATTAAATTTAATATACGATAAGCAAAATAACAGTGAGGCAACTTAAAAAACAAAATTTGCTGTATTTTTATTGAATAAATTTATAAAATAAAATAAGAAAAATAATGGCTAATTTTAAATTTAAAAACATGTTTAAGTATTATATAAAACATTTTTTATTAATTTTAAAGAATTAAATTATTCACTCAGGGAATCATCATAAAAATTTCATTTAGATCAATATGATAATTAACATACATTTAAGAAAAAATATTTAAAGAACATTACCAGAGATATTTAACTTCGGAGTAACAGTCTTTGCAGATGTTATACAAGATTCTAAACTAGGTAAAGAGCTTCCATTCACTTCAAAAGTTGAATTTTTAGATATAACAGTTTCACTTGTATTAGAAGAATTAGAATATTTTAAAATATCTGCATTCTTTTGAATATTATCATTTTTACTAATTTTGAAAGAAGAATCTTTAGAAGAATGTTTTAATACTTTAGCAGGAGATGATTTATAGTAATCGTTAGAATTTTGCAAGGCACTATGAAAGTTATCATATAATTCTACAGCAGAAGTCATAGAAGAATTATTATCCATGTCTGAAGAATGGCAATCTATTGATTTTAATGGTAGTGTTTCTTCTATGGTTTTTTTTCCACATGTTTTTGAATTCAAATGAACTGAATATGAATTAGAACTAACATTCAATTCAGTATTGTTCTCACTTAAATTTTCAGACTTGTAAGATGGAATCTGATTGCAATAAAATTGATTGCTAGAATATCTATCGAAAGAAACATGATCCAATTGGGAACTTTCTTGTAAAAAATTATTAACAGAAGCATTAACCATTTCATTACTGATTAATTCTTCTCTGTTAGCTTTATTTTTTGTGTTATTCAAACTAGAAAAAGTATTACCCTGTGAATTAGATGTACATTGATTTTGTTCAAAATGATCTAAATTTTGAGAAGAATTTTGGGTACAATTTAATTTATTTTCTGATATATCTTGCAAGGAAAAATCGTCCTTTTGATGATTTAAAATTTTATTATCAGAGTTACAAGAATCTGACTTTCGAGAAAATGACTTTTGTGAAACAGATTTCAATGATTCAGTAGTGATTCTACTAAACGTATCAGTTAGCACCATTTCTTTTTGCTGTGATTTAAATTCTAAATTTTCAGCTTGCGAAGATTTAGTAAAATTTACATCTAAAGAAGGACTGTAAGGTTTTTCTTTTTTATCAGCCATCTCTGAATTGTCAGCAATAATCTTATCAGAATTAAAATTTGATTGAAATATTGAAGAATTCAAATCATCTTTCTTTTTAAGCTGAGACTTTTGATCATAATAATTGTTACTCTGTTGTGTTTGCTTGCTATCTTGATTTGAATTAGTTACTTTAGAAATTTTCAAATTTGCAGACAACTCAGGTTCTATTTTATTAATTTGTTTGGAAGGAGTATAAAAAGTTTTAGATTCAGCATCATCACTACATACCTTTTCTGCATTACCAACACTTTCAGTGGAATCATTAGAGTAAGATCTGTTATCTGAATTTATATAAGAAGTTTTATTAGTAAGCAAAGTTGATGTAGATTTTATTTTAGTACAATCAGGATCAGCAATTGTACTAGCACGAGGTCGTTTTTCACAGGGTGTCTTATCATCTGAATTTTTCTTTTTCTCTAGTTTTTCAAACATGGCTTTAGCATTGTTGAATCTAGTTAGATGGCTTCCTCTACGTGATAATGAACAATTTGAGCTTGGAAAAGCTGGCAAAGAAGCTGATCGCTCAGGTTTATATAAGTCAGGAGACTGAACTCTTTCTTGAAAGGGAGCTTCTTTACTCACAGGAGATCTTAAAGAAGAACTTTCGACTTTCTGTTGAGATAAAGACTGAAACATATGGGCAATAGTACTTACTTTAGTACCCATAGGCCTATATGTTTCTATTTTTCCTTTAGAGGACTCTTTTGAACTTTTTTCAATTTCTTCAAAATTTGGTCTCACATTCTTGAAAAAATGCTGTTCATACTGTGGGCTTTTTCCATCTAACCAAGCCCTTCTTGGTCTTGTGGCATTAAAAACTTCAGCTTCCACATGAGCCATCATTGGAAATAAAAGTACACACTCAAATATCTCTTATTTCTGAAAAATAAAATTTCAAATAATTTATTTTAAAATGAAAAATTGTTCAACAAAAAAAAGTAAAAAATTGCATGTGAAAGAAAATATAATTATGTATGTGAACTAAAATTTTTATATCTATTTTTGTTAGGATTAAAGTATAGATTTTTAAAAGTTATTTATTTATTTATTTATTTATTTTATTTATTTATTTATTTTTTTATAAATAAGAATACTTACTGATTTTGAATAACTCTGTTAATTCACAATAACTGCAATATTATGAATAACTTGGAAATTATTGTATTTAATTTTAATAACAAATATAAAAAATAAGGCTTTACACTCGGTTTTTAACTTTTTTAACACATTAACATTTTTATTTTGACATTAAACACTTCAACTTTATTTTGAGTTTCTTCATTATTATGCCTTTTTATTGTTTTAGTTCATCTAAATATAACAGATATTTTGCTTGAGACCAACAGTAGAATTAAACAAGTTTTTGATTATATTGCTTGCACTCTTTACATTTTAAATATGGATTCAATAAAATGTCCAACTATAATCAATTTTAATTTTTGCCATAAAACAATTGTTTACAGAAAAACTGCATTTAACAAAGACTGGATCATGAGATTTTAGCAAGACATATTTTGTTTACTTAACAATAAATTAAAATAAAAAGAATCTACTTGATTTTAAGATGATCAAAAGTTTTCAATGCAATTTTGATAGTGCACAAATGATTGTACTAATTTATTTAAACTTTTCCAATAAGTTATGAATTTTTTTAGAACAGAGTCACTTTATATTAATTTAAGATGCATTTCACAATAGCAAAACAAGCTTTAGCACTTTATTTTAATAATTGTTTCTTATCACAGTTTAAGTGCCTTGTGCATGGAACATTGAAATGAACAATTCTCAACCAATTTCTTAGTCCTTGATATATTAAAACTGATATATAGTTTGAATACGTTCCATCTTTATAAAATCTAACATTTAAATTTTTTTTCAACTTTACACTTTTTCTTATCTTTTAGTACTAATATATGAAACTATTCTGTTACAATTCATTAATAAATATAAACTATAGTAAAAATATAACAAAAAGCTTAGTTTAAAAAATATTCATGACAGGTAAAAATAAATATTTTTGCTATAGCAGTAATCTAACAATAATCAAAGGATTAATACAGGTAAGCACAGTTTTTGCAGCACAGAAACTAATAAGATCTAAGGCAATAACACAAAAGATGAAAGTACTGGTGTATAAAACTGTGATTAAAACAGTTATTATTTAATGAACAGAAACTTGGACTATTACTAAAGAACCCAAAAAGATGTTAATAACCTGGGAGAGGAAGATTTTAAGAGCCATATTTGGACCTGTCAGAGATGGGGATGTTTGGAGGAAATAATAAAAGTTCGAAATTAAAAAACTGTTTAAAGAAAAAGATATAATAAACCATATAAAATTAAACAGAATCAAGTAGTTGGGACAAATGAAAAGAATGAATGACAATCAATGCACAAAAAATTCTAAAGGTCAGGGTCAAGGACAGAGAAAACAAAGAAGACCAATGAAAAGATGGCTCACTAAAAATGTAAAGGATTTCAAGAACTTGAAAATTAAAAATTGCAAAACTAAGACATGAGATAGACTACTTTGGATTTGAAATGTTAGAGAGACCATGGTCTAATATAGAATGTAGTCCCGCAAAGTTAGCTAATCTAACAATAGAATTAATCTTTGATTTTACAGTATGACTGTAAAAACTTTTCAATTCAATCAATATATATACATTAGAAATCATATCACACCAGTTGACAAGTATATATCTCCCATTATTTAAAGTGTTGCTTACATAGTCTTGTATGTATCAAAAGGAGAGACCAAAAATTAATATTTTAACTTTTTTGGTTAACTTTATAGAAAATGTAAAATATTTATGAAATTAAAAATATTTTTTTTAGAAAAAATGAATGTTGAAAAAATAATTTAAAAGTTATTCAGAGTAAGTATTATATTTAAACTTCCAAGACTTCAAGGCTGAGAAAAAAAATAATTTTCAGGATTGTATAAATCCTAGTTGGAGGCAAAGATTATTAAATTTGCATTGATGTATTTTTTGATGAAAAAATAACCTAGAGTTAGAATAAAGAAAATTTATTTTTGGAACAAAAATCATTCTAAAATTTTCCTTTTAAAATTTTTTCTTTATTTTAATTTGAATATAGATGATTATTCGCATATATGAAGTCTCAAGTAATACCCAACAAGTATAATATATTAGTTTCCAAAGAATTTGTTTTTTGTTAATTAAATTTGAAGCAAGGTACAATTCCATTATACCCCCGTACAATAATCATCACAATGGGAAAGAAAAAATTCACAATTATTGTTGTAAATATTTGTTCTGTGTATTGTTTAAAAATAGGTTTACATTTTTAGAAGCTACTAAAAATAGTACAAACATTTTACTTAAATTTTAGAAACTAAATAATTTTATTCATAAAATGTATTTAAATGCCTATATTTACTTCTGACAAAAATTGTTTAGCAATTGCTTTGATGACCAATTGCGAGATATGAAGGGATAGTGCAGGTAGCAATTTTTACCTTCCAAATATAGCTAAAAACTTATTTAATATGCTGTACAATAAACCAAATTCCACAAAAAACATTACATCTATTGGCAAAAGATTATACTACATTAGTTACATTTATCACTAATTAGTACATTATTGATAATATATTGGTGCACAAAATTTTATTCTTTAAAAATTATGTATCTTTTAATCTTAACAGCATCATAAATAAGTCAATGATGGAAATTAAATATTTAATACATTAAAAATAAAATAAAAGAAGAAGCAAAAGTATTGTATTAAAAAATGTTAGTTTCAGTAAAGTTTGAATAATCAAAAAAATTTTAATGTTTCAATAAATTTCTTTTGAAATCAAAAAAATATTTTTTGATCTAAGTACAGAAACTTCCTAACTATAAAATTTCATTCTCTTCAGAGAAATTATACTTCATAATTATCAATAATCGAAGATGCAAGGGAAATAAAAATTATGTGATATTCGCTAACACTTACACTATTTGCTAAATAATCTTGAAATAAAGATAATTATGTATAAAACATAAATAATTATTATTAAAAAACACCAATTCACCTTTTTTATATAACTTGATTAACATATTTTCTCTTCATAACATTTCAATAATAAAAATAAAAATTTTATTGTAAACTACTAATACCAATAGTCACAAAAATGATTATTTTTTATAATAATGTGAAATGGTGATTCAGTTAATAGCTTGTTTACCAAAATAGGAAATCAAAATTGACACAATATCTATTAAAATATAGTGGAACTAGAAAACTATTTTAATTTCAGTTGTAGATAACCAAATTAATATACATTTAATATTTAGGACATAAAATGCATATACTTATGAAAAAATAAATTTAAACTGTGGGAATCAAATGGCACAAAAAAAATTATTATTACTAGAATATGCATACTAACAACTGTCAATTATTTAAAGTTGATTTTTAATCTTAACATAATGCTATAAGCTTATAACCAGCATTTGCTAGAACCTTTATGTAAAAAATTTTCAAAATATTTTTAATAACATAGGCCAGATTTATTAGAATTGACAATTAAAACAAATTATAATGAAATATTATACATAAAACTATTGCAGATTTTTAACACTAAATTTATTCACATGTTGCAATGCTCTTAGGGGAAAAATCTATACTAAATATAAAAATCTATCAAAACTTTTTTATCTATCATCCATTGTCTATTGACTGTACTTGATGAGATATTAGAATCAGGTTGTTATCAGTATGATAATATGAAAATTAATTTTTCAAAAGCATTAGAAACACTTTCACTTTCAGATTTTAATGCAAAAATAGACATAACTTCATAAAACAGTTTACAGAAACAAATTTTGATAATTCCATCTCAATTATATCTATTCAATCTATATTTGTTATCTCCAACTGTCATAGAAATTGTTATCTCCAACTGTCACAAAATTTCTCATTGGTCCAAATACATGTAACTTACAATATAATTTTTATCTATATTTTATTGTGAATAATTTCATTTCTCCTTCCTTTTTATTTTGTGTATGTCACAAAAAACATATTTTTTTATTGTTATTAAAATACATCTTTTTTTTTTTATTTATTTATTTATTTTATTTTATTTTATTATTTTTTTTTGAATAGAGGTACTCAGCATTACGCTAAGTACAGGAGGGTACGCTAAGTACGCTTTTGACTTGTTTCCTAAACAAGTCAAAAGTTTAGGAAACACTGTTCTAGAAGAAAAGTTGGCAAATTTTACAGCTTTGCAGTGATTTTCAAATCCTTATTGCCATTAAAATTATTTATGATTTATTTACTGAAATTTATTTCACTTTTGAATGAATTTAAGAAAGTAATTTTCCTTTTCCAACTTACAATTGGGAAGTTGTAAATGTACATTATACTGAATGCATAAAATCCCTTTAGGATGGAAAAATTCAAAATTAACAAACTTGTTTTGAATTTAAGTTATGATATGCTCTTCTAATGTTATAACAAAATAAGATTTTAAAACCAGACTGCAATGATTTAAATAAACACCAGCAAAGCATCAGGTTTCTGGTGTACTTAAGAATGAGTAAATCACAAAAAGCTTCCATAGAGTTTCTAAATACTTAATTCAAATATTTATAAGTGTGTGACACCATTATTTTAAAAGCTTAAATAAACCAATGGTGCTCTTATCATAATTTGAATATAGATTACTTAAGATTCAGGTTTTCCATCAGTTAGTATCATTAACAGTACACCATCACAAATTTAAGTAGCATCAACTACACATTTTTAAGATTATAAACTAAATGCTCATATAAAAACAAAGCAGGATTTTTATTTTAGGAAAACAGATATTTTATAGAAAGAATTAAAAAAAACTATAATTATTATAGTACTTTTAAGAGAGATATAAACTATATACAAAACTAAAACTCATATCAAATAGAAAAAGAATCTGGACAAGTGATAAAAGCATCAGTTAAGACATATAGATTATAATTAAATAAGAACAGAAAATAGAATATGTGATGATCATCAAAATAATTTTCTGCAATGCAAATCTTTAAAAGTTATGCTGATGAAATCATAATTGCTTATGTGAAATGAGTAAATTAACAAAAATAAATAAGACTTCAATAAAAAAAATTAAACTTTCAAGTTAATTTTCATCTTATGAATAATTAAATTTTTAACAAGACATAGAAATTTCAAATTTATTAATTTGGTTTATATATTGATATAAAATTTCTGCTGTTAATTTCTAGATTTATTTCAATAAAATGTAAATCAAAAAGTTTAATTTATAATTTTTAAATGAATTTATAAATTTCTTAAATGCACACACGAAATTGTTCGTAACTAATTTTGATTTCATTCAAAGTAACAAATGAATAACAACAGTGAGCCTTACTTTAAAAAAAAATTGATATTTATGAAGGAACTATTAGTAAACAAACAAGAAAGTCTTAAAAAGAAATTTAAAATTCAGTGATATCTTACATGGTTAAATAACAAAATCTTATCCTTCAACTTTCCTTATAAACTTAGGTAAATGAGTACTGAGAACAAATAATTCAAAAAAGCAATTATGATAATTCCAAAGCTAAAGTCACATGCATTTTAATTTATAAGCTTATAAGAATATTAATTAAAAAAATTTATTAATCTGAACAAATTCAAATCTATTAAACATTCATACTTTTTTTTAAAACACTTTCATAAAAACTAAATTTTAATTATACCTCATTAAAAATTAATAGTTCATTTATAAATGAATACTGAGTATGGTATTTCTGTCTTAATCAACTTTAAATAAAATATTAGAAAAAAAAATGGCAAATAATTAAGTTTAAGTCCTACCACCATAATTTCTGGTAGTATTTTAGATTATTACGTAATCCGTCTTATAGCATTAAAACTAGACTTTAATAATGTTTTTTCTT
>JAPDSC010160296.1:286858-331612 GCA_026290005.1 Latrodectus geometricus
TTGACAAAACACATTAATATACTTTTACATTAATAAAAAATATACGACAAAAGCTATTTACAAACAGAAATAATAAAATTTAAAATAAAGACTGAATGTGGAAAATCTCGAAGCAGAGAGAAACGCAAAGTCTTACGTTGCAAATGTCCTTGTCAGAATCGTTAGAAATATCACTTTCTAACTCTTTAGCAAATGAATCATCACTTTCATCTATATCGCTAGTTGGTTCATTTACCATACGAGTATATTCATCCTCTGATAAATAACGCTTCCACGCCATAATAATCTAGAGTCAAGGCTTTCCGAATAACAAGAGAAGTGCGCAAAATATATCCGAAAGCAATACAAACTGTAACAAAACTGATGCTAAAACCCTAAAAGACCCCACATAGTAGCAAAAGCAAACAAAAAAAAGTGTTTGGAAGGCTATCAGAAGCGAGAATGCTTATATCACGTGGAAAGTTAAAGAGCCGAGCTGCGTTTACATTACGATTACCCCCCTCCCCAGCCACAGCTGACAAGCAAAATACAAAAAACAGCCAGAATATAAGCAATCTGAAGGTCAGAATACCAAAATTACGTTCAGTTTAAATGTAATGGGCACAGAGTGCCATCTAGTGGCTATTAAAAATTGTTTCAGCTTAAAATATCTGCACTGCCCGTCCACTAGGCTTGTTCTTCAGGAGTGCACCGGTGAACCACCCAGTCTTCATATGCGTCCGTACGAAATGCATATATGATTTGCCCATCACGAAGTGGTTAAGTAATTCCAATGCTTTGAAAAGAGGGGATAATTTAGTTAAAAAAAATTCATGAATTGTTTAAGTCTATCAAATAAATAAAATATGAATGGCAATAAAAATAAATAAATACAAACTAGTACTATATAAATGTAAATCAGAACTTAGATTAATAGAGTGTATTTTATGACCCCAATTAAGTAGGTTTCATTTATTTGTTGCTCCAATGTCGTTTTTTGCACATGAGAGCAAACTAAACTGGGACCTACAATTTAAAGTGGTTTCCAAACAACTATAAACATCCATGTCTTCTGTGAAATTCAAACCCACAAATTGTTGTAACAGAGGCTAGAGCCCCAACCATTTGGTAAACCATAAATCATGATATTAGAATGAATAAATCTGCAATAGATATTCATTGAATCTAACAGGATAATGAGTGATTTATCTCAAACTGACTGTTAGAAAAGTGGGCTACAATTTAATAAAAATATCTTGTAATTGCTTCGAAAATTTAAAAAAAATTTAGGTATAGCAGATATTAAAAAAATTTTTTGCAAACTTTTATTGTAGATAGATTACATAATTCCTTATAACCAAAAGAATTGAATGAATCAACCTAGATCATTAAGTGAATGGTTTTATATTCATAATCTACAAACATTATTTTTTTTTTCATTCTTTAGCACAAAGTATGAAGAGTACAAAGAAGAAATTAAAAAAAAAATAAGAAATATTTGAATGTTTAGTATATTGAAAAACGAAATCGAAGAAAATGAAGCAATAATTTTAATTAAGGAACTAAAAATTGTATGGAATAAATAATTAATTAAAACTTGAACATTTCCAAATTTTTAAATACATATTGAATCCCTTAGTACAAAAAATCTGTTCCTGGAAATCACAGAGAAAAATTTCCTAATAAGAATTACATTATCTTATGTTAATGTTCATGAGAATTACATTAATGTACTATAATTCTTATTGTGCCTCACCTATTATAATTCTTGTAAGATAATTAACATTTTCTTACAAGAATTACACATGATTTTTTATTTTTTGAATATGATTTAAAAATTATCCAATTAGACCAGATTTTATTCTAAAAATAAATTGGCTGAAAAGTTAAAACTAAGATAATGACAGATTTTAAAAGCATGGCAGATTATTTTCAAAGAAAAACTTCAAGACTAAAAAATTATTCCAAGATACTGTTTGAAAAGTTTAGAGAAAAGAAATGTTAAATAAATAACTTTATATTCTTTAAAAAAAATCCATAAACTTATTTATGGATCACTTACATATGTTCACTATATTGCTATTACTGAAATGAAGTCAAAATTTATTTACCACTAAAATCAAGAATTCAATTCTTGAAAAAATTAAATTGACTAGATCAATAAATTTTATAATTAGTTTATTAATTTTATTATTACAAATTATTAATGAAATAAAAAATATCTATAATTTATTAAGTTGTTTATCATATAACAGTTACCTTTCAAAGCAAGGAATTTTGAGAACCATATCCAAAAACTGATAATAATTATATTTTGAGGACAAAATACAAAATAATTTTTTATTTGATTTCAAAATGTATTAGATAATTTAAACAATTTACATTTAATCATATCAGTAAAATACAAATTTTAATTATATAAAAATCTAAAAACAGTTTTATAGCTAATGGCAAAGCTGGTAGGAAAACTTCACAAAGAAAAAACTTCACACTGTGTTGAAAAACTTCACAAAGAAAAATAATTGAATGAACCTGATTAGTTTGAGGCAATAAATAAATAATCTAATAAAAAATAAAGGTTGAAAAAAGTTAGAATTACTAAAACTAAAGAAAGAAATTAAATTTTCTGTAACTCCAAACCAAGCAAACCACAAATATTTAATGGAAAAGTGACATAGTTTACTTCAGAAATGATATTGAATTATGAATGGGATATTGAAATACAAACAACAAATAGAGAAAGGAAAATTTTTATGTTAGTTTGTTTCTCCCCCTCTCCCCCCCCACTTTGCCAATTTTGGATTAAAGACATTCATTCTAAGATGAATTTATTTTTATAGTGAGATTCAAATCTTTTTCCCATTAAATTATTTTTTTCTAAATTACTATAATATTTTTGGGAAAACCATAAAAATATGATGCAAGTACAACTAAAAAATGTAAATATGTTATTGAGATCTTTTTAAGTTTTTTAAAGTTTCTAAAAGCAGAAAAAAGTAAATAAAGTTTTGTGAAGTTTGTACTGAAAGCATTAACTAACTTGCAACAACACATCTAGATTGATTAATCAATATGTGTTTTCAAACTTCTTTATTAGGCAATGACATGATGCTTAAATTATTAAATACCATATTTGGAAGAATTTAGGAAGGTCATAAATAGCAATATTTTAATCATAAATTTATCCAACAATCTACATTTTTTTCCTTCTAGCAGATTCCTTGATATATATCTTGAAAAAAATTTTATCAAAAAATATTGTATCAATTTTAATTTTAAACTGGATTAATCTATATCAACAAAAATAGTCTATTTAACTTTAAAAAACTTGGAGTGAAATACATGTATAAAATAATTGGGGATGTACACAGTCAGGAATAATTGTCTTCATTACATCCTTCAATGACTATCAATACAGCTAAATAGTAAATAAATAAGAAATCATTTACTTAATATTTAAGAAAATATTCAATGATTTCTTATCTATTTATTATTTTTTAACATTTTGTTAAAAATAAACAGTAGTTAATTTTTAAAAAATGTATAACTTTATCACAGTTTTCCTCATAATATTTTATTAGGATTACACATATTCATGAACATTATTGTAACTTACAATTTATGAAACATAGTCGAATTTAAATGTCAACAATAATCAGTTAATAAATCCTTCAGAAATAATGTGTACTCACTCAATATAATAAATAATAATTTCCAATTAAATATAGAAACCTTAAAGTTATATTCACTGAACTTATAGAATTGACATTGAATAATTTAAAATAAACTATTAGTTATCTATTACATTATTTTTAAAATAAATTGTCAAAAATAAAAAAGTTAAATATGGTTGGAATTTTAAAAATACAAGAAAGTTATACAAGAAAGAAAAATGTTATTTTATTCTGAACATAATGTAATGAATTACTCAAATGAGGCTTTACTGCATTTTAGGATTTCCAGAAATTTGGATCCTTTTGACATGTGTTCCAAAGCATTTACAAAAAAAAAAAAAAAAAAAAAAAACTTAACCATATTTCAAATTTATTTTAATTAAGGTTTATTTTTAATACATTTTCATTTATTTTGATAGATGCCTAAGATGATAAAACAAGGTGAAAACATTCATTTAATGATAACAGAAAAAATTTGTACAGTTAAATATAAAATGATATAGTTATACATTATAAATGATATGGGATTGTTTTATAATTCATTAGTAATAATAGATTTTTAAAAATGAAATGCTTTGCGAAAATATCTCAAAAATAAACTAATAATTTATGCAAATGAATTTTTCAAAATTTCAACAAAATGTAACTTATTCAGATAGCTTAAATGAAAGTCATGTTTAATTATAATAAAAACAATGTAAATTGTATAAATTAATTTTTACTTCAAGGAAAATCTAAAATTCATATGATAAAAAAAGTATAAAAATCAACTCACATTATTCATACTATATTTCTTCCAAACGAACGATTAGATAAAATGTAAATTATGCATAGGGAATTAATAATTAATGAACATAATATAATAATATATAACTGTTGGTTGTTGACACCGTTTAAATAGTGCAAACGCCACGGTATTCCGCAAGTAAAAGTAGCAATTCTTATATTATTTTCCAGGGGTGGTATCTACATCAAATGTTTTATCCATTAGTAAATTTTCGACATTATTTTAAAATGAAATCTGAATATCACACACGCATAATAATAAACATGAAATCATGGACTAAAAAATAAAAACATAACAATAAACCAAATAAACAAAAGCAAAGCAGAATTCGGAATCACGATTGCCATATACTAAATCATCAATTTCAGATCTGTATTTTTCTAAAGAGCTAACACATAGCTTAATAAAATTTAAAAAATAGCATTTAATGCATTTCACTCCAAAAACGTCAGGAATTAACAAATTCGATTTCGCAATTAATCATATATTATATCATTTTACATTGAAATGGCATTTATGTGAATAGAACAAGGATCATTGTACTGAGATATCGCACAGAAGTTGATCTAATTTAAGTCTAATTTATTGCAATTATTATTGCATGTTGGGGAAATGTTGTTGGGAACAAGGGACTGAAAGTTTCTCTGTTAAAGATAAAACTCCCATTGGGGCACAGTAGCGGTAAACGCAACAGTGCAACTGTAATTTCAATCCATAATTTCAAAATTAAAAACGAAAATATTTCGACGGTAACTTGAAGCAAACACTTTTCAAATTAAAATACTGTGAAACAAAAAATATGGTGCATTACAAAAATGTAGAAAACAGAGTTTTTAATGGAATATAAAAATCCTCGTCATTCTACGCGACACAGTCGTCGAAACTATTGTCGTAATAACTTGAAATAGTGCTACAAAATATAATTATGGAGTAAATATTTCATTTTGGAGACAAGAGAGAGAGGAGAAAATTGCAATCTGATTGGTTACTTTTTTGAATAAACCGTAAAAACACCATCAAAGCTTTTTAAGCCGATTGAATTCCAAAAACACTTCCTTGTAATCAGTCAATTTCTTTTTATAATAATAAGTAAACCTTTAATAATTAGTAAAAGAAATTTTCTAACTATAGATTAAGCGCTACTTCTACTTAGGTTTTGGCCCAAATTTAGCTGCAGTGGCGATAATACATAAGTACCAATTTATTTACCTCCCTCATTTCTATAAATATCTCTCTTTATTCTATAGATATCGAACTAAATCTAACTAACATACAATTTTTATTATCCATGAAAACTCTAACATTTTCTCAATTTCAAAGTCACTAGGATCGAAAAATGATACATTACAAACTTATAGAGAAGCGAATATCATTATGGGAATAAAAAAATATCCTCATTTGTTAAAGATTTCATTCCTAATTACTTAGCTTGGCAAGCTATCTATTTTAAATCATAGAATTAAAATTATTTCATTTGAAAAAATATAAGCATCTGTGTAGTTCAATATCTTCACAGATTCGAAAATCGTAACTTATTTTTTCTTCTTTCCTTTCTCTAGTAAAAGGAATTCCCGTAATTGCCTTCCGTCTGTGGCATTCTCTTACGGATACCGACGCTTTCCGTATTATAAATTCATCATTTTCACTTCTGTCTATAAACTCTAGGGATCTGTTTGGTTAATCAAAAGCAAAGGTTATCGAGATCAATTCCTCTTTTGTAACCTTTAGGCCAGTCTTTTAACAAAGGGATAACAATTGAAAAGGAATGCTAACATACGAAAAATATTTTTCAGAATTCAACATACTTGAAGACACACATAGGCAGATCTCCTTATTTGGACTCAACAAAAGAAAGATAGGAGTTAAATCATTATTTATGTCAAAATTCAATCATTTTTTCAGCCTCATGTGACACGTCATAATTGGTTGAAAAGCAAGTTTTTTGCTCTCTAAGGCATTCAACTGTGGAGAAATTTTGCTTCACTGTAAAGTCTCCAAACTCTGATTATATAACATTGGAAAAACAATATTCTTTCTTTCTAAAAAAATCAATAGAAACTACATTTATTTATAGTATCCCATCTATGTTATTGTGCTGTTGATAATTATAAATATATGAAAATCTTTGAAGGCAAGATATTCTTTTGGCATTGGGGATTTTTGAATGGACGTATAAAAGTTTCAAGAGCATGACCATGCTCTCTATTTATAACAAAAGTTTCCGGGTCAACTGAATAACGAATGAAGAGATTTTACAGTGCTTGATAATTTAACTTCCATTTCGACAGATGTCCTTATACATTTTATTAACAGTCATTTGTCGGAAAGCAGCTTGGACCACACTTCACTACTAGATTTTTCATTATATGCTTCATGAGCCAGAGTATTCATTATTATTATTTCCCGCAGCTAGTAAAGGAAATGGAAATACCCTTTACTTATATTATATATATATTTTAATAAAACCTTCTAATTTCATGAAGATTGTGCTGTAAATTGAATAATTTATGTATCCCTATATATATAGGAGCATCATTGTAATTTGAAGGATGTAGTGTTTAAAAAAAAACTGTGTAACTTAGCTTTCGCATTAAAATTATTTGTCTGTATAGAAGAAATTTAGAGAAATTATGCTGCATCGCTTATCAATTTTCAGATTCGTCGATTTCTTTTATTTTTGATTGATTTTTTTTTAAAGTGGTAGAACAGTTCTTTCCAAGACGAAAACACTCTCGGGCGCCATACCATGAATTTTTAATGTGTTGCTCTTCTGCTTACATAAGTTTTTGTCGATGAGAATTTTACTCCTTCCCTACTCACAATTTACAGAAAATATTTTCCAGAACGTAATTTAAGGAGAGAAATTCAAATTTGGAAAAAAAGCTCATAGTTGCTCAAAGTCAAAACTTCCTGCGGCTTGAGCGGCTACCAGGCGCGTCAGCAGGTGGTGGATAGCCGAACATCCTGTAGTGATGACAGGATAACCTCTGAATAACAAATAGGAGGTCGCGAACCAACTCCCGTAACCCAGGTGTTATGCGATCCGTGCCTTGGGTGAATGGCACTGCGGTTATAGTGTCTTAACGGAGCCTCTAGTGTGACTGGCGAACCTCTAGAGTATTTTGCCTTACCCAGCATCTCAGGCAATACTGGGTGGACCTTTTCTGCTCCTGAGCTTTTCTTTTGAGTTAATTTATGGCTGATGAAGACAGAAACTTAACTCATATTACTGCTTTTGCAATTAAAAAACCCGAAGTAGGCCATTCTGTTGAAGAAATGGATACTAAGGGAAAACTAACTGAAGGGGAAGAAATGGACCCTTCCTCAAAAGAGGTAGAAATGATCTCTACGTCATCAACATCCCAAGAGGGGCAGGAAGCCATTAGTAGCATGACTGCCTCCATGGAGAGAATTAAACTCAAAAAGAGACTTTCTGGAACACAAAGAAAGAAACTCATCAAAGAAAAAAAAATCGCTGAGGGCACTTGGGTAGAAAACCCCAAGCAAAAACAACAAGGCGAGAAAAGATCGTCTCCAAGGATGGTAAAAGACACTGCCCCTAAGACTGCCAAAAAAGGACCTGAAGATACTACCTACAAGGAGACTTTGATGGCGGTCAAAATGGCGGTGATTCTTGAGGGACATCCTTCAAAGCGGTTATCAGATGAACAGGTTTCAGACCTGGAGTTGTTGATAACCAATAAAATCACAAGAAATGATAAGGGCTTCGCCCCCACTTTTCTTTCTTGCAGACTAGATAATGGGGCACTTATTATCAATTGTTCAGACTTGGAGAGCTCTAAGTGGCTGGAACAGACTGTCAATGAAATAAACTCCTGGCAGGAGCAAACTCTTTTGGTAGGTGAGGCAAGGAAACTTGTCAGAACCACTAAAATCATTGCTAAACTGCCAAAAGTCGGCAGCAAACTGGAGCCCAAAGAGCTCTTGAGGAAAATCGAGGCACAAAATGGTGGGCTTACCTCTACCGACTGGTATATATTCCATCGGAAGAATGAGCCATCAGGACAGACCATCGTCCTTAGCATGCCTGAAATGGATGCGGCTACACTTGGGAGAAGGGGATATCAATTTTATATTGGACTTCACCAAGTTCAAGCCAAAGTCCTTGACAAACCTTCAAAAACTGATGGGGGTGAAGGTTCTTCAAGCCAACATCCACCACAGTAGAAGTGGCACCACAAACCTCGCTAAGAATTTTCTTGGTGAGGATTTTCCCCTGGCCCTGATTCAAGAACCCTGGCTTGTCAGGGGTAGAGTCAGTGGCCTTAAAGGAGCAAAAGATAAGCTCATTTATGATCTTAACAGTGAAGCTAGAGCCTGCATCCTTATAGAAAAAGATATTGAGGTTTTACCTCTAACCGAGTTTATTCATAGGGACCTAACAGCAGTGAAAGTCAGACTCAACATAGAGGGAAAAGATAGAGAAATTGTTTTTGGCTCCGTCTACTTACCCTATGAAGAAAAGGCTCCACCTGATCCAACACTGCACAAACTCTTGCAGTTTTGTGCAGAACACAAATTGCAGGCAGTCCTTGGGCTAGACTGTAACTCTCATCATATCGTCTGGGGCAGCACAGACACGAACAAAAGAGGTGAGTGTCTTTTGGAATTTATTCTTAACTATGGTTTGGATATTTTAAACAAAGGCAACGATCCGACATTTATAACTTCTAATCGATCTGAAGTAATCGACATTACTTTAGCAACACCGGCTATTAGTAAAAATATCACGAAATGGAAAGTTGATGGGAGACCATCAGGTTCAGACCATCAAAACATCCACCTCGAAATAAACTCTAGTATAAATATTGACTGCCGCTTCAAGGACCCCATGAGGACCAATTGGAAGAATTTCCAAAAGGATATCATGGGGCTAACTGAACTGGGGGAAAACTATATTAGAGACAATTATGATCTAGAAGTTACAGCAGAAACTCTGCAGAGTGAAATTCTAGCTCATACTATAAAAATTGCCCAATGCGTACTAAAAGAGCAAAGCCACAGTGTCCTTGGTGGAATAACTCTTTGGAAACTGAAAGGGCAAATGTTAGAAAACTTTTTAACAAAGCAAGGAAACATGGTGAATGGGACAACTACAAGAGAGCACTCACTAACTATAACAAAAATGTTAGGAAAAGCAAACAAGAATCCTGGAGAAAGTTCTGTGAAGAGGTGAATTCAATCTCTGAAGGAGCTAGACTCCAAAGAATCCTTAGAAGGGATGAACCTATAATGGTTGGAACCTTAAAGGATGAGGATGGCAAATTTGCTAGTACCGGAAAAGAAGTAATGGAAGTAATGGCCAAAACTCAGTTTCCGGGAGCCATTGATATTGATAGCAACGAAGGGCAGCATTTCATTGGTTCTGTAAAAAGAATTCAAAGAAATCAATGGATCTATACTAAGAGCATTATCAATCATGATAAAGTGAGGTGGGCTATTTCCACCTTCAAACCTCTCAAGAGTCCTGGACCTGACGGAATCATGCCTATAATGATCCAGAAGGCAGGGGATCTTATTATCCCTGTGCTAACTAGAATATACAGAGCTAGCTTAGCACTGGGATGTATTCCAAAGCTATGGCAAAAGACAAGGGTTGTTTTCATTCCTAAACCTGGAAAAAACTATGACCAGGCTAAGTCTTTTAGGCCAATAAGCTTATCTTCATTCTTTCTCAAAATTATGGAGAAAATCATTGATAGGCATATCAGAGATTACCTGGGTAGTAATAGTCCCTTGCATAATCTACAGTTTGCCTACAAACCTGGCAAATCTACAGAGACAGCATTACACAAGCTTGTATCTAAGATTGAGGACACCCTGGAGAGAAAGGAAATTGCCTTAGCCACTTTCCTAGATATCCAAGGTGCATTTGATAACACCTCACATCTATCCATCCTTAATGCCTTAAGGGATACAGGGATTGAACATGCAATTTGCTCATGGACTAGGACCCTACTTTCGGATAGAACTATACAAATGAAAATCTTCAATGAGACATTTGAAAAGAAGACAACTAGAGGCTGTCCACAAGGAGGTGTATTATCACCATTACTTTGGAATCTGGTTGTAAATAGCCTATTAAAACATCTAAATTCTATAGGTTACTATACCCAGGGGTATGCTGATGATATTGTCATTCTCATCCTTGGTAAAGACTTTAACATAACTTGTCAGCTAATGCAAATTGCTCTAAGTTATGTAGGCAAATGGTGTAAGGAAAGGAATCTGGATATAAATCCACTGAAGACGAACCTTATACCATTCACAAGAAAAATAAAAAGGGAGGGATTCTTTATCCCAAAACTTTTTGAGGTTGAAATCAACGTTGCTTCTGAGGTGAAATTTCTGGGTTTAATTCTAGACCAAAAACTCACCTGGGATAAACATGTTGACTACAAAATCAATCAGGCAAAAAAATGCATTATGACATGCAGACGCATGCTTAATAAAAACTGGGGTCTACAGCCAAAAATGATGTTTTGGATGTACACAGCAATTGTCAGGCCTACTTTTACATATGCATCTGTGATATGGTGGTGTAAGGTGGAGCAGAAAACTGTGAAGGACAAGCTAGGAAGTCTGCAAAGAATGGCCTGCTTGTGTATCACAGGTGCAATGTCCACAGCACCTACCAGAGCACTAGAGGCAATTCTGGACCTGACTCCACTAAATATCTTCATATCCAGCGCTGCCAGAATAACTGCATATAGAATGAAATTGCAAAATCAGTGGTGTGATAAGCCCTCTTCTGGAGATCATACTACTATTACCGAAAAAATCAACCACCCAACTCTCCAAATGCCTTCAGACAGCATGGAAAGAACATACGTGTTTGAAAGACCATTCGAGGTAGTTTTTCCTACCAGGGAAGAATGGAAAAACAGCACGATTGAAATAAAAAGCAATGATCTTATCTGGTTTACTGATGGATAAAAAAAAAGGCAACCTCTCAGGACTGGGGGTCTGTGGCGTGGTACCAAGATTCAGTCTTTATAAAGGGCTTGGGGAACATGCCACTGTCTTTCAGGTGGAGGTTCTTGCTATAGCAATACAAGGCAGACAGTTGGTAATATATTACCAACTGTCTGCAGATAAATTTAAAGAAGGGCTACCAAAGTAAGCGTATTCTTATTTTCAGCGACAGTCAAGCTGCATTGATGGCTCTTTACTCATTCCAAGTCAAATCAAAAATTGTAATGGAATGTAAAAATCTCCTTAAGGAACTGGCAAATGGGAATAAAATTATTCTTATTTGGGTGCGAGGGCATATAGGAATAGAAGGTAATGAAAGAGCTGATGAACTTGCAAAACAGGGATCCTCTTTCAAATCAATAGGAATGGAACCTTTTTGTGGGATCAACATGAAGACTACAAGGAAGGCCATTCAAAAATGGGAAAAACAGGAGATGAACAAAGTTTGGCGTGACTCTCCTGGACAGAAACATGCAAAAAACATGATTTTCAACTCATCTGAGAAAATTGCATCTGAAATTCTTAGACTCCTAAGATTGAAGATTCAAGCAATTGTAGGCTTCATTACTGGGCACTATCATTTCAGGAAACACCTTCATACAATGGGGCTTTTTAAACAAGAACCAATTTGTAGGAAATGCCACGCAGGGGAAGAATCAGCTCATCATATCCTATATGAGTGTGATGTACTTGCCCTTACAAGATTCACTACTCTAGGTAATCCATATCCTAAAGAGTTACACCTAAACTCCATTAAGGGCCTATCAGACTTTATAAACAAAGTAGGTGACCCAAGACAATGGAACTAGGAAAAAATTGGGCTTGGAGCATGGTACAAAATGCAACAATGCAGAGGTGCCACACATCTGACAAGCTCAAGAGAAGAAGAAGTCAAAACTTTCAGATTATTCGTTTTGGGAAACTCTGATATGCAGGAAAACCAAAAAAATTCTGTAAGGGAAGGCATAAAGGAAACATTTCTTTTTTTAGAATTGTTAATACATATTGTTAAAAATTTAAAAGCTAAGAATTTAGCTTGACCACACGCGTAAGAAATTGCGCGAAAACATTATCGGTCTTTTCATATTATGTTGTCGTATGGTACTTTAAAATTTTTTTCCCAGTCACAGAAATTAAAGTAAATTGTACTTCCATCAGTTAATCTGTACGAAAATTTCTGGTCTCGAGTAGAAAGTTGTGCGACAATATTATCAATCACTTGTTGGAAGAAACTGAAAATATGTTACTGGCCTTTTGTTATAAATCGCCTTAATGGGGAACATAGTAATTTCCCATTGCTTGAAAATATTTTTAAGGACCTTGTTGAAGAACAACATAGAAAATGTTTTGGCAGGCATTAAGTGGGCTGAAAGAATGCAATTCGGGTAACCTGGGGTTGTCTCAAGGTATTAAGAGTGATCACGTTTCACTTTTTGTTTTTCTGTTGACTTTAAAAGAACATAATTTGGAAACAAATTCTCATATAAAACATCCATTTAAAAAGGATTTCAAGGTTATCGCATAATCGAAACAACTAAAATGTTCTATTTGCTACTTATAATAAAAAAAAACAGATGATTTGTGTGTGTGTTCTCGTAGTACCGTATTCCGTATGCAAAGTTTGTTACCTCTTGGCTATAAAAAATGACAGAGAGTCACATAAGTGCTGCACACTGCCATTTTTTTACATTTTTTAATTTTTGTTAGCCTTAAAAAGGATAAAAGAAATAAATCTTGCAAAATAAGTTTTTTTTCTATTGAACAAACAGTCGAGTTTATTAAATAAACATTTCAAACTTTCAAATATTTTCATAACCTAATATCCAAGAATAGATTTTGCTCTTGTATATTCACAAGCTTTCTTGAAAATACTTTAGTGCTTTTATGTGTAATATTTATACATTTAAATTGCAAGATTAAAAATGTCTTGCAGCAATGTCTTGGCTGTCAAATAATTTGGAAAAAAGTAAAACGTTCCAAATCATAAAATAAGCCATTTAAAAATAAAACGTCATTTATTTGTAAAAGAGAAATACTTGTTACAGTCTTCTTAAATGTAAAAACAATTATATCTATTCAATTATGACGTTTCAACATAAGCGAATCATCAGTTAAAAATTGCAGGGAGAGTTTTACACTTCGGCCTTTTTCTTTTACTATTTTTTCTTGCTGTACTTAATAGTGTTAATATAAAAAGACAAAACCATATCGAACTATATATATATATCAATCTTCATCAGAAATCTCCCTCACGTTAGGTAACATCGTTCAGAGATACATCGTGTCATATTTCACAAGTCTTTGCTTGTAATATCTATATCCCAACTATCTTTCTAGTATAAAATATTAGTATAAATTTTTGTACCCAGTGTCCAACATCATAGGGCATCACAAGAAAGATTCCGAATTCAGTTTCTCGCTGTTTGTCTATCATATATTCATCTCTTCTGAAATCATTATTTGACCTGATAATCATGCATGACTTGTCAAAGGAGTTGACAAATATGAGGTTTGGGTTAATGATTCTCCCTCCTCAAACATTCCACTCCCTCTCGATATGAGCAATGCATGTGACATTGATTCTGTTATATGAATCAGTTTAATAGTTAAATGAATTGAACTTTTCAAGATGGCGAATAAGGCGAATGAGAAATACCGCAAGCTTTTATATTAATGAAAACATAAGATAGGTTATCCCGTAAACAAAAATTACTGAGGTTCTCTGTGACAAACCTCTTCAGAGAAAAGGTTTTAGGTTGAATTCTAACATTTATCGAGAAACAATAGCTCTTTTTTCTTTCTGCTTTCTGCCCCACACAGCTGGTGTAGGTGAATGCTTGAGAACTCTTCCATCCTTTCGATAATTTATTCCTTTATCATTGATTCCATACAGGCAAGGGACATGATGATGTTGCAAATCAACAAATTTATAGGAGGAAAATCCCGAAACATTATTCTCCGGATCATGTAAATTGTATTACTTTTTTTTGGCATCAGGAGTCCCTCGAAGGGACATGTATTTCAGCCTTTTTCAAACCATGAATTCATACTTCTTAGTTTTTAAACAAGCAATCTCAATACCTTGAAAAATTAGCTTATCGCTGGAAAAGAGAAAACAGTTTCTTAATTTTTATACCAAATGTTTAAAATGTGAAAACCGTCTCTAGTAAAATTCATAAGTGTTTTATAAAATTTTTCGACCAACTGTACACAGATTTAAAGTTAAAATGCTTAAAGTATAAAATTTAGTTCAACACTTTTTAAACTAAATTTTATACTTTAACCATACTTTAATTTAAACATTAATAAATAACTTTAAATTTAAATGTTAAAGTTAATTTATTATAAGTGACAAAGATAGATAAATGAAATAATATTAATTTAAGTTACTCTAGATAATCTCGATGTAATTTATTCGTAGATTTCAATTAAAAATACAAAATTTTAGTTTTATGCTTTTGTTATATATTTATTTTTTCTATTATATATTTTTCTATTTTATAATTATTTAAGAAATGTGAAGTTAACAAATTAATGTGACAAAAAAAAGGTCTTATCAATTTTGACTCCTATAAGTTTAACTGGCAGTATAGAACATTTTATTCTCTTACCTAAATGTCAAAAATGAGTATCTCAGTTGTTTCAATGGAATTATAGAAATTCGATTTAAAAAAAAAAAAAAAAAAAAAAAAGAGAGAGAGAGAGAGAGAGAAAGAAAAGAAAAAGAAAAAAAAGGAAAAGAGGCTAGAATATGTATAATAGGTCGTGATTGCTATGTCCAACGAGTGAAATGGTATCTCTTAGGATAGCGAGCTGGTCAAGAATTGGATAGTCTTCATCTTGGATTTGTTTTACTTCGAATTACGAAAATAATGTAAATTACGAAAGAAATTAAATTACAAATATTTCCAGTTTTAAAATAGGATGCAAGCTCCTTCCATAACTGGTAGAGTGCAATTCAGGATTAGATAAAGGGAAGTATGATGGTGGTCACTCGTACCTTTGACCGTGGAAATGCCTCCTTTACTCCTAGCTCTAGGGTTGGCAGTAAGAACGTTAGCTTTGATAGTTGTTCGTAGCCCAAATATAAAAGGTAGTTGTGCTTAGAAGCTTCAATTGACAAAAACAAACAGCTGTATTTATTTTTTTTTCCATAGTAATACTTTAATTTCAATAGCATATTCCATAATATAGCCATTAGCTCCAAAATAGATTATTACACACTAATAACGTTAAAATTTACAATATAACACAATTAAACGTTTTTAATAAAATTATAATATACATTCAGTGTTCTTTACGTAGAAGCTTAAAAATAGTATCATATTTTAATTTTTATAACTCTGCTTTTATTTCATTATTCTAAATGAATTTGTATTATTAATTATTTTTAACATTTTGAAGTAATTACTTTTATATCAATTTCATGTAATAAAAAAATGCAAATACAATTATATTTCGTTTACTATATCTTAGTTAATCGTCAGAAATATGAAGTCTTATTTTTAACATTATAATAATTAAAAATTTGTAATGGTATCAATTGGTCATAAATATTTATGTCTCGGTGTACTTCTGTCAGTAATGTATTTATAAATTTGAAATCGCATTCATCTTACAATATGTTCATTGTTGTATTCATACTAATCTAACTGGTATATAATTTTGGGTAATGCATATAGTCATTATCTTGAAAAAAATCATTTCTTCAATAAGGCAGAATAATATTTTAGTAATCTTATTTCTCCTATTTTAAAGTATTCAAACATTGATATGTTGTTGCTGTTGTAATATCAAATTTTAAAAATTGTACAATAGTAAAAATTAATTAAGGATATTAATAAGGACATAATAGCAAATTAAATCTATTAAGTACTAGAATCAGTTGCCTACAACAGATCACAATTTAAAAAATGGCTAAAGGAAAAAGAAGGAAAAGTTGTAATAGTTTTTAGAAATTTTATTTTATTTCTGTACAAGATATTCAAGAATTCTTCGGGTAGAAATATTTTTACTTACATATAACAAAAAGTCTGTTCAGACGTAGATGATCGCAGTGATATGTTAAAATGAAAATATGAATACAATCAACTGACAAATCTAAAAAAATGGAAATCTTCTAATTTGTTTTTTTCAACAGGTATCAAGTCATTCTTAGGCATAAAATTTTCATTAAACTCATAATTCCTTTGTATTTTGAGAATATGTCCTTAAAATGTAAAATTAACCTAAAATGAATAAACTCCACCATAACCACCATATCTTTATAATATTTCTATTCAACACGCAAGAGATAGTTTTTCCAATATTTTTTTCCTGACGAACAACACGAAATGTATCGTATGAAAAACAATTTCTCTTAGGAGAATGGATGATATCATTTTTCAAAACCCTGATGTCATTATGAATTTTTTTGATTCACCATTCACCTGAAATAGATTTAAAGAATGAGAACCACAATATGCGTAGAATGATAGTAAGGATTTTCTCTCATTGCTTGGTTTATATATTTTTAAGTACTATCATGCATCGCTATTATATCCTCAGATTCTAATATATCTTAAATATTTCTTATGATTATTAAGTTTACAAAATTATGCGAGTATATTTTATCCACGTATTGAAATAACTGTCACAAATTTGTCTTAAATATATTTGATATTTTTACATTTTACAAATCTTAGGCATAAAAAGATTTATCTTGTTAAGGTCACTCATGGTTTCCCCTATCAAATTGCCGATTGAAAAATCAATTTTCATCATGATTTATCATTATCAGTATAAGTAAAACTCCAAAATATCACTGACAATATCAAAACATTTTCACTTTTAAATTGCACATTACTCCTTGTTTATAAAAAAAATTTACTGTTTATATAATCAATTCTTATTTACACATCGATTTAAGAATATTTAAATTCATAATCTTAAAGAACAAGCTAATTACTCTTGATTAATTTATTGAAACATTTAATAAAATTAAATTTACATTACAATAATTAGTTGGGGATAACAAAAATACTAGATGGTCTACAGAAAGCATATAGTGAAATTTTAGTGAAGAAATATGGCAGACATATCACTGACGTATGTTTCTAATAGCCTATAGTTCACCAAATTGTTAGAGTAAAAAATAAGCTACTAAAAAATAAGCTAGAATGGCGTGCACAGCAATCTTAATCAATTTTATCGATGGTCGAAACTTCTTATTAAGAGCTCATCATTGTTTTTTCAAGTTAATTACCCTTGATTAACTTATTGAAATATTAAAAAAATTAAAATAACATTAATTAATTGTTACAAAAATGCTACCAATAAGTGGCGGAATTAGAGATCTACAGAAATAATACAAATAGTGAAGTGATTTTGAGGAAATATGGCAGACAGATCCCTTGTGTATGTTGCAGTAATTACTAATTTCCCGAATTGGTGGGTAAGAAATAAGTTGTTAGAATGGTGCGCAGGCAATCTTATTCATTTTTATCAATGGTTGAATTTTTTTACCATGAGTTCTTTATCGTCTTCACTCTTTATGGTACACGATTTCAATATTATAATTACATCTACAGAACTAATTAGCAAGATCCAATATTATTTGTATATAAATTAGTGAATGCCAATCATACACAAAAAAACGAAAGTACACTAGTGTGTAAAATCTAGCAACAATGTAAATTTTGAGTAGATAAAGCCATGAAATTGCAGAAAAGAGGTTCTTGCAATCAACATAATGAACATGCAATTCAGTAGAAAAGCTATGCGTCCTTTATCAAAAGTAGCCTTATCGCTTACCGACTTTAAAGTTGCTTCCCTTTGAAATTTGAAATCATTGCGTTTAAAGTCGTGCACTCAGAACAAAAACTGGACCTCGCAACAATGAATGCTTGCCCTATTTACTAATAAGAGTCATTTTAGTGCCACAAGCGATTCTTAACGTCAGTCGACTAGGATGCAAGTTAACTGACGTTGAGAATCGGCACATGGTTTCATCTCAGTAACATCACGGAAAGAAATCATTACGGTGGTTCTGGAGTTGTTATCTGTTGAGGAATTATGCTGAATGGGTGGACTAAGATCCACAATCTCGAGAGATGTTCTGTAACCGGAGATAGCTACGATATCGTATATAGGGAAAGAAAGATGATCCTTCCTTATTTACATCTTTTCTGAAGAGTCATTGGAGCAGACCTCACTGTTATGGGTGACAAAGCATGGTCACAACGGACTCTTGTTGTTTAGAAGCTACTGGAAAGGGAAGATATCACTCGAGTGAACTAGTTGGTGTACTCTTCTGATTTGAATCCCATAGAATGAGTTGGAAATGATTTGTGAAGATGCCTTGTGGCACGATTACGTTTTCCGAGGGGCACTCAACTATTGAAACTGATGCTGATTGAGGAATGGGTATTCTTACCTCAAGAATTGTCAGACAATCTGATGCTGAGTATAAAGAGCTGTCCGAAGCAACGAATGCAATATGTTAAAAGCATACCCCATACCAAAGACTATCTGCTTGTTGTTCTTTCTTATAAACAAAAAATTATAGGTAACGATAATATGAGCTCAATGAAGTTTGTTTTTGCTTGATTTCATACTGTGTGTATTGTATTCATTTTTGCGCATCTGTGCTTTTGCTATTGTTTAAAAACAATATATGCTCCCTTTTATTTTTGAATCTCATAACTTTGCGATGATTTCACAGAAACTTACAGAAAAAAAACCGTTGCTTAAATTTTACATAACAATGTAAAAATAGGTGATAACGGCTAAGTTACTTCTTACAAGAATCAACAGTAATAAATTTCAATGAAATTCTTGAATTTGAATGTAGTAAGAGAACAATTTTTTTTAGAAAATTAAGTGCATAAATTATACGGATTCTTGTTTACTACTTCATTTTTAAATTAGTATGAAATAAACAACAAGCAGAACTTTCTTATTCTATAGGGGCTATAATTACAGCTACCTTCCCTGTAAAACCTAAGGTAGGTGGCGCTAGAAGCAACAAGGAAGCTTCCCTGACAATATCTACTCACTTCTTCATATAATTTTAGTTTTGTTGTTGTTGCTGGTTTGTTATTAGTTCATTCGTTGATATAATTATTATTATGTTTGGAAATAAAGTGGTTATATAATCTGGCTTCCAACGAAAAAAAAAAATGATGATGTTTGGAAAAAAAAAAGTTTTTTTCTATTTAAAAATTTATATTTGGAAAAAAAAAAATTCTAGGTGGAAACTGTGAAGTTTCTTCCCGATGCTTACTGTGAGCGGTTGCATCGAATTTTTTCAAATGATTCTGAAGAATTGTGCATGATGACTTATTCTGTCAGTGAAAGCTGGAGCTCTCAGAAGTGTTGTCATAACGACAACTGAAGTAAATGATAGCAACCTGCTATTGCTGTTTGTGGAATTTGATATAATGGTTTCGATTTCCAATCCTTGGAATCAGAAGAATATAGGTTCTTGCTATATTGATGTGAAAGAATGCTGTTTCAAGTCCAACTCTTGGAACTAGAAGAAAATAGTATCCTGTTTGCTGTTTTGATTTCAGGCATTGGAATCGTAGGAATACTGTGGTCTTTGTTCTGCTTCTGATATAAAAATCGATCCCGTATGGTGATTGCTATTTCACAGCTTTCGAACTGTGTATTTTAAAACAGTGTTTCTCAACTGAATTTATTCCAAGGACCGGTAAAATATTTCGGCATGTTCGTGCTGACCGGTAATATTAATAATTCGACCCAATGCACAATTTTTCACAAAGATAAATCATGAAGACATACATAATTTTTAAAGCATTTTGTTTGTTATAATTTACATTTGTATATTCAACTTACTTATAATATTGCATCGAGATTGAAAGCACCGAAACTTAATTAAAACTCCAAGGAAATTCCAACGTGAATGATATATTTATTTTTTTAGTTAATATATTAGCCAAAACAACGAGTCGAAATGTGAACAACGTAAGTAGATACCAAATAAGCAAAAAATAATTTACCAAAATAAAGGATATATAAAATTAACGAGATTGTTGCTGGTCTTTGTTCCTGACTAAACTGTCAATCCTAGGCTTTAAACCAGTTACAGCAATACGTAAAGCAGGCGCAAGAGCAAGTCGTTTTCTATGTTTCGTCTTAATAACAGTCATAGCCGAAAATGTAGTTTCACACAAATAAGTCGAGGAAAAAGACAATAATATCTTCAACGCCTTTGCATGAAGATTGGGGTATTCTGTTGCAGTCTTTATCCAGAATTGATATATATTTGTTGAATTGAAATGTGATTTAAGTCCTAGATCTGAAGACAGTTCAATAAGTTCTGTTTCCTGGACTGTAGTGAGATTGTTATCATAATTATCAATAAATGGATTGATTATCCACAGATTACTTGACGGACGACATACTTGGTTTTTGAAAATCCTTTCTTTGCACGAAATTTAGTAATGTGCGTTTCGTTTCCTTCTTACTCATTCTGGTTATTGATTTTATGTACCTAAAGTTACAGAAATAGTAGTTATAGCATAATATTAAATTCAGAAGTTATTAAAAATTTACGCTGATAAATAGTTTTCAAGAATTGCCCAAGTGTGCAGAACAATAAAAATCAAAAACAAAACGTAATCAAGACCCCAGACGCCTTGAACAATGCGATACTGCGAAAGTCAGCGTTCAAGTAATCAGGGATACGCAAGGCACCAAGGCAGACAGGCGCACCCTAACTGGTGTTCTAAGAAGTGTTGCCAGAACAATTTGATTAAAAGGAATAAGACAGTTCAAAATGTAATAGATTTCATAGAATAGTAAAAAAGAGTGCCGAGGTAACGGCAGTTTGTTTTTTTAATTTAGGTAAAGGGTAATTTTGTAAATTTCATAAAAACTCAAACTAGTAACAGATTTGGTGAGTAACGTGACAACGTAAAAGGACTGCTGAATAATAATAGATCTATTATAATTATAATAGACTGGTGGCAATGCTGGTGGTACGGCAATTTATGAAACGCGATTAGGTACATAGTTGCCAGTTTGTTGTATTTTTCATCAAAGATTACATTATTTTTTAAACTAATAAACTATTATTATTGTAATGTAGGTACTGTATCGGTGGTCGGCCTATAAAAGCTGGATATTTCGCGGACTGGTAAATATTTCTTGCGGACCGGTGGTTGAGAAACACTGTTTTAAAATTCCTGTTCGTGGAATAAAGCAAGGTGTGACTATCATAAAGGTTGTTCTCGAGTGATTTTCCGGTGAAATCTCCTAAAATAGAAAAATTAAATAGTATAAAAATTCAGATGTGAATCATCATATGTAAAATTTCCATAATCGGATATTGCGATTCGATTAAATTAAAGATAAGTGGGAAAAAATGTAATCATTTTACTTTAAATGCTTAAGTAATCTGATAAAATTTTGTTTATGATCATAAAATACCCAAGAAAGTTGTTTTCTTAACTTGGTTAGTAAGTTCCGTTTTAAATGATTTAGTGTAATCATTTTTATGCTTCCATTTGGTGTTTAGTGTACTAATGCAATGTATATGATACAATTTATTTAATTATATACACTGCTCAAAACAATTAAAAGATATTGTAAGTTTTATATAAAATAAAGATATAAGCAAATTTTTTTTTTGCCGAAAATGGGAGAAGAGAATCATAAATGCAAATTTTTTGTGATTTTCAAACTGTGAAGTACGCTAATTTTGAGTTCGACGTCAAAAACTCGCTTCAGCTGCAGTGAATGAAATTTGACTTTTAACTGAATGAAAGACAATGAAGACAAGGATGATCGGCATTCGGTGACTGTTTTGTTTCGATGAGTAAGATGTCTCATCGAAGTCATTTGACTGATTCCAGAAGCTTGGAGAATCGTTGGTAAGTTAGAAGGAGGCCAAACACCTTGCCGAAGTAGTTCAAGCCATTGGAGGGTCACAAAGTGTGATTTCCAGGATCAGGAACCATTTTTTGGAGACTGGAAGTGCAGACCGAAGACCAAGCCATTGTCGTAGACGGGCTACCAAGCCCAAGGAAGATCGTTATTTAGTGTTAACGGCTTGGAGACACAAAAATTATGAGCGCTACTCTTTTACAACATCATCTTTACTCTGCTACTGACACCACAGTTTCAACTCAGACTGTTCGAAACCGACTCCATGGCGTAGGTCTGTATGCTCGCCGACCGATGGTATGTGTTAAACTAACATCAAGACATCATAGCGACCGCAGAGAGTGGGCAACAGAGCATGTGAACTGGAGGAGAAATGAATGGAGCAATGTTCTTTTTCTGACGAGTCCCGTTTTTTTGTTCATTCTAATAATAGACGTATTTTCATCTGGAGGGACAGTGGCAGTAGGAATAATCCTGCGTTCGAGCACTAAAGTGTCAGATTTGGTAGTGGAGGAGTGTTGGTGTATGGTGGCATCTCCATTGACGGGCTCGCAGACCTCTATATCATTCGATATGGACCTCTGACTGGTCGTCGATATAAAGATGAGATCCCCAGACCTATTGTAGTCCCTTACACTGCAACAATAGAAGATGACTTCATTTTAATGGACGATAACTGCAGGCCACATCGTGCTAACCTAGAGAAGGATTTTCTTTTCGATGAAGGAATCATACGAATAGAATGGCCAGCGTGTTCTCCAGACATAAATCCAATAGAGCACATTTTAAGACGCTCTAGGAAGACAAGTTGCTGGCCACCAACCAACCCCCCAAATTTCCAAGAACTCTTCTGGAAGAGTGGGACAAAATACCACAACTCTTGATTAATAGCCTCATTGACTCCATGCCTCAAAGGTATTCAACGTTGCTGGACGTCCGTGGAAACCATACTCCCCACTGAAAATGATTTCCTTTTAAGACAACACCTTTTCTTATTCCTTTTCTCACATATGCACAAATTACGTTTTTTTTCCTTTTGTACAGAAATGCGCAATAAAATGCATCTTATTCTGCCAAACATGTGTAATTTATTCTCAAATAAGCTACTACGTCTGACGACCATGTATCAATTAGCTAAAAAGTATCCTAGCCACAAGATCCACCTAAAACCACAATATCCTTTAATTGTTTTAAGCAGTGTATGTCATTTAAATTTTCTTGTGTGCAAGTGCAAATATTTTTCATAAGAAAGTTAAATTATGTACTCTATACAAGTTTAGTTTTGAGTTATAATGCTATTAAAAAAAAATCTGTGTTCTAATAGTATTTTCGTTTTATAAACAAAATACAAATTTTGAGTACGCGCCATTGGAAGTGGACTAAAATACTGGCTGACTTATCGTATTCTAGCCCGGAAGTTATATGAAAAAAAATCATTCTTGCTGATTCATAGTTGTTTTGATTTTCATTTCAGCTTTTGAAAATCATTCTTTTATTTTGTTAATACTTGATATTTACATATATAATTAATAATTACTCGAAAGAAAGAGTTATCAATAACTATGAGAGTTCTAAATAAAGTACATTTCAATTTCCATGGTTAATAAAATTAATTAAAGTGATGATTTATATATATAGTTTTGTTTATATATATACATAAATATTGTTACATAGTAGAATCTTTTTCTAGCAGGCTTATAAACATTATCCTGATACTAAATTTTATAAATTGCAAGAATTGCTTTATTGGTTACTTTTAATGTCTTCAATATTAATTTATTATACGAATTCATTTTTCTTATAGAAACGGTATATTATGCGTATTCGTTATATGTCTATTTTCTTTTCTTGAATCCAACTCATTTAAAACATTGTTGTGGTACATTACTTTATTTTAAAAGTTTAGTATCATATTCTATGTGGTATTATAAAAATTGTTTAAATAAGAATTTCTTATTTCTTACATAATATTTTATTACCAAGTATCTGATGTCTAATTATGTATTCATTTTAAAAATGTTATTATTCATTTTTAATAGGTGTAATTATTTAATTTTTTTTAAACTTGTTTGCTTATTGATCATTTATGTTGCATTTATTTGTGGTTTACTTGGTAAATATTTTCAAATTTCAGGTAGTATGACATTAATATATAATTCCATAACATTAAATGTATTATGATGTCATAGTTACTTGCGTACTAATCCCATAAATAGGTTGTAAAAATAGATTGTAAAGATAACATAACTTGGTAAGTTATTGCAGCTGTTTCTCAAACTATGTTAGTTTACATGTTAATTATTTTAAATTATGATTATTGGTGAATATTATGATAATATTTTGCATTTTCTACAAGCATATATTTTTTTACTTTATTAAGTATTTATATTTATTATATTGTTTACATTTGCCTCAAAAGGGGGGAGGTAAGAATAAGATAAGATAAGAGTTTATTTGGTTACTCATATATAATCACACAAGTTTTGATTTATATAATAATTTCTCTTTGATAATAACATAGAGTAAATATAGCATTTCTCTCTAAAGTTAAGAAAATTTATCTGCATAATTTAGGATTAACGCATCGTTGTTACTTCTAATGGTATACATATATAATCATTGACTTACTTCACAAAATCACTAAATCTCCATTCTTTAAAGATAATCAAGATTTTATTAAATAATATTTCGAAGATTGGAAACAATTAGAAGATGCCGAAGTGAAAAAAATTAAAGAGGGAAGAACGCAACCTTCTTGAAGACGAGGGAAAAAAAATCGGAAATAGAAAATCATATTAAAATCATATAGAATATCATATATCATAAATAACTGAGGAAAGAACATTCAGACTTGAAAAGCTTATACTGCAAACATCAAATTCTATTATAGCTGTATATCCCAGTCACATTGATCGTACTCCTATGCGGATTGATTTCAAAATTGCCCAGTCTACATTCATCCCTAATACAGATGATATGATCTTATTTTTAAAATGTTTGAAAGACAGATAAAGCTTTTAAATATATCTACTGATTATTGGATATGACATTTAGTTGGTGTACTTCCTAGTGATATAGGTAAACTAATCGCGAGAAAGCCTGAAGAAATGTTCAAAAACTACAACCATATTCGTACTATATTGTTGTAAAGATTTAAACTGACAGAAGACCGTTTCAGAATTCTTTTTAGTCGACATCAGAAACGTTCACATTCAACTTGGAAAGATTTCTTTTTTGAGCTCAGGATATACTTTGAAGATTGGCTTAATGTGTTAAAAATTACTTCATTAAAAGAACTCATCTTTGCTGATCAAATGAAAAAAATGCCCTCCAGAATATAAGAATTACTATTTAGACATTTGGGAAAAACTCAATAATCCTGTTTTGTTAGCCGATAAGCTCGACTTGTAAGAAAATATAAAATCTCCTTTTCAGAAAGTAGCAAAATCTTCAAAATTTTAAAAATTATAAAAACCTTAATTTTTTAGATTTACATGTACTCAAAAGTTAAATTTCTAAATTTCAAAAGACTGATGTTTTGAGTACACTCAAAATATCGTTTCCTGCTTAAATCCTATGCCATCACGAAATATTGACAACTCTGTTTATTGTTATGGATGCGGTTATAGAGGATTTATAAAAGCAAAATATGAAAAGTGCTCTTTAAATGAAGACAACATTTCTTTTTCAATAAATGTATTTCAAAGCTATACAGATGCTTACTAGTATCACCTCTCCAGTAGCTTTACTTGACATTGAAGTTTATGAAGCAAAAGGGACAGACAGTTTGTGCTGACACAGAAGCCAACCAATCAGTTGGTGGAGATGATTTAAATTTTTAAAATAACGATAACAAAAATTGATAAATCTTACTGTGTGTCTGGCTCATGGTCAACAATCCACATCCATTGTTAAAAAATCTGCAGTGTCAATCACTGTTCATGGTCGCACTTTCCAAATAGCCTATATCCTATAGTCTATAGCGAATAGCCAATATAAAATATTATTTTTCTGCCCCTGCAAAGGCTAATTCTTAGGTGTTGACTCTTTGAGAAAATCAGGAATTGTAATGTACAATTGCTGGTACGTTGGTGATAAACCAAACACACAACAAAATACAATTTGCAAAATATTTATCTTCACCAAAAAATGACATTCCTGTTGAAGTCAATAGTAGCCCTTGTCATATGAATTCAATTACAAATAATGCTCCGGCACAAAGCAATTCTTCTATACTGGAAGCTAACAAATCTTTGCGAGAAGAAGGACAGTTTCCTGATACACTGAAAACATAAATAATTTAATCGCCCTGATAAAGGAAAATGAAGGCAATGGGGAGAAGCTGCTCCTTATGTAAAACACTATATCAATACATGTGACCATCCACCAGTTGCATCTGCTCCTTATAGACTGTCTCCTAAAAGCAAAGAGCTTTTAAGAAAAGAAATTGATGAACTTTTAGCCAATGATGTTACAGATGAATGTGAATTATCGGTAGTTTTATTCCCTAAATCTAATAGAGCCATTAGATTATGTTATCTTAAGCTGAATGTGATAACTGTACCTAATAAATATTATCGATGCTCTTTTGCACGAAGCAAAATCCACAGCTTTTATGTGTACTCTTGATCTAAAGACTGGTTATCATCAAATTGAGGTTAATACTGATGATAAAGACAAAATTGCATTTGTGCGCCCGTTTGGTACATTTAGGTTACAAAAGAATGCCATTTGGTTTGAGAAACGATTTAGCAATCTTTCAACGTCTCATGGACCAGTTCCGCAATGGACTACCATCATCGAATATCCTAGTATTTGGATAGCATTTTTGTTTTGCCTGAATATTTTATGCAGCATATTCAAGATTTGAATATGGTGTATGATAGACTTCGAAAATTTAAATTATCAGCAAATAGAGATAAATTTAAATTTGCATGTTCTCGTGTAAAATATCTAGGATTGTGAATCACTCCTAATGGAATAGAGGTGGATCGAGATAAAACAGCCGCAATACAAAACATTCCTTCTCCAAGAAATGCTAAGCAGTTGCAAACATTTTTGCAAACTTGTTCAGGGTACAGAAAATTCATCCCGAATTATTCAAATATCGCTAGACGCCTTAGCAATCTAACAAAGATGAACACTGCGTGGAAACGGGGTGAAACAGAGCATCCAGCCTTTAAAACTTTAAAGCAATGTCTAGTAACTCCACTAGTATTAAAACAAGTTGATCCTACAAACCCTTTTATTATTAGAACGGATGCAACTGGTTATGCTTTAGGCGCAGTTTTTTTACAAAGTGATTGTCCTGCCAAAAAACATCCAATTGAATATGCCAGTAGATTTTTAACTTCTGCTGAAAAAACTTCTCGACAACAGAACGAGAAGCCTTAGCAGTCGTATGGGCCTTAAACAAATTTCGAGACTATATTGAAGGCTCTGATATTACAGAAGCATCAGACCATCAACCTTTAAAGTGGTTAATGACTTTAGCATTACCCTTTGGAAGATTAGCTAGATGGGCATTTCAGATTCAATCTTATAATTTGAAAGTTGTGGTAACGTTGTGGCTGACTTACTCTCCGGACCTGTCGAAAGCAAGGACCATAAAAATGAAAAACTATTGTTATTAATGTCCCATCAAGGACATCTCATGAACTCAGAGTGGAACAATTGTAAGATCTTGAGTTAAAGAAGATCATCGATTGTTTGAAAGATATTAACAAAACTGTTGACTTTGCGAATTCGACATCGAAGAGAGGGTACCTCTTGAATTAAGGTATACTGTATCGTTACTCACCGCATTCTGAAGAAACACAGTTAGTTGTATTTTCTCGTGAAAGAGAACAAGTTCTTAAACTTCATTATTACGTTCCCACAGCAATGAATTACGGAGCTGATGGTACTTTTTTTCGAATATCATCTCGATATTAATGCATTGAAATGCGAAAATATATTTCAGATTATGTCAAAAGTTGTGCAGAATGCATCAAATATAAAGCAACAAACCAGAAACCTGATAGTTTATTGCAAACACCAGTACCTGCTCAATGTTTCAAAAACAACACCATTGATCTTTTTAAACCCTTACCAGAAACAAGTGAGGGCATGAAGTGGATCTTCATTGTTGAAGACTGTACAACGAAATGGGTTGAATTATTCCCATTACAGCAAGCTACTGCTAAAGAATGTGCTTTGCTAAATGAAGTCTTTTTAAGGTATAAAATACTACGTCCCCTAATAAGTGACAGGGGAACACAATTTGTAAGAGCAATAATACAACAGTTATATTTTGTTTTGAACATCAATCAAAGTCTCATATCTGTTTACCATCTACAGACCAATCATGTAGAAAGCAAAAACAAAGAATTGAAGCCTCTTTTGGCAATTTTTGGTTGGTAATAACTATACATTGTGGGCTGAACAATTACCGGCTATTAGATTCGCAATGAAAACTATAAAATGCGAAACTACTGTTTCTACGGTAGCTTATCTAAACTTTTCCAGAGAATTACGAACTATAGATGATTAAGTTCTGATCTGCTTACTGTTATCCATAATGATATTTTTGTGCCAGAATTCCCGTCTTATTTAAAATGTTTTGAAATATATATGCCACAAATTAAAGAATATATCGAAAAAAGTCAAGATCGTCAAAAGGCATATGCTGATAAATCATGTAAATCAAATCCTGATTTAAAACCCTATGACTTATGACTTGGGTAAAATTTCATCCATTAAGTTAAGTTAGCTAAAATAAAAGTGCAGAATTTATATCTAGAAAAGATGGATCTTACATTGTTTTATCCCAAAAATCACCAACTGCTTTCGTAATAGCTTGTTGTGATAAATCTGATAAGTCCTTAAGTATATACCATGCTTCGGCATTAACACCTTATCAGAACGTTTCTCAAAATCATTCTCCTGTGATTCTTTTATAGAAAAGAGGTAGACCACCAAAACAACATTTTAATAAAACCGTTGGGCAAAGTAAAAAAAACTATCCTTGTTACACCACCTTGCCAAGACGGCCTTCGGAGGTGTAGGGGGAGGGAGTAGCGGCTACAATTACAGCTACCTTCCCTGTAAAATCTAGGCTGGATGGCGCTAGACACAACTGGGAAATTAATATCTACTCACTTCCTGATATGATTTACTTTTGTTGTTGCTGCTGTTCTGTTATTAGTTCGTTCATTGATGTATTTATTATTAAGTTTAGAAATAAAGTGGTTATAATTCTATATATTAATAAAAAAAATATGGCTGTTCAGAAAATATGTTAAATTTATTAAAATGAGTGTAAAGAATTTTGTCAGAATAAATAGTATTTATATTTAACGTTATTTTCATATTGGTATGTTTTTAAATTGTTATAAGTTTCTTGTTTTCAAAATTTACTTTATTAAAATTATTTCTGTTATTTAAGACTGGACAACTATATCTTTTAAATATACAAACATTAAACTACTTAAGTGAAACGAATTAACTTTCAAATGTTTTGACTAACGTGACAGAATAAAAAAAAAAAAAACTTAAAATTTAATTAAGGAGACATTTTATTTTGTTATTTAGAAATTAATACCCTAGTAGCAGAGGCTTATTGGTATTACACTGGCCATTCACCGGTTCCATTGGCAACTCACTTTTCACCAAATTTTCTCATCGGTCCGAGCCCGGTATCTTATACATGAAACGGTCACCGTTTTTTCTACCGTACATTGTGCTCGACATCGTCATCGGCTGTTGATGCAGTGGTCATTAAGCGGCAGCCGTGGTATTTACCAAAGAGATTGAAACGAATCACGAGTAGAATAAGTAAAAATTATACGCATGCGCGGCCGCCATATTTAAAATTCATTGTGTTTACTATTTCTTTTTCTACTACTAGTACAAGTTATATTTCGCTCTGGAATTAGCTATTATTAATTATATCATTTTTAGCAAGTATTTATAACAGAATATTTTGGTAAGTACTATCAATTCTTTTAAATAAATAACAAGTACATATCTTTAAAATGCCTATTTATTTAATTCTGTCACTTTGTAGATTATATTTATTTTGTACTGGTAAAATGCAAGTCCGAATAAGAATTACAAGCAATATGTTTGAAATAATATTAATTTTATTGTGTACTTTAGTCTGTTTATTGTTTTTAGTTTATAAATATGCATAATAATAATAATATATAGTAATTAAAAACCAATAATGAAAATTACATGGACCCAGATCAACAATGTAGTGCCACAGTTAAAGATTTCAAAATACTTAACTCTTTATATCATGAGTCAAATATCTTAAGCAATTCAGTCCCTAAAGAGAAATTAAAACAATGTTTTTTGAAACATAATTTAATTTGGGTTGCTATAAATGGCATATTAAATGTACTTAAACCTTATCATACTAAATTGCCAGCTAGAACATTACTCAGTACACCTACTTATGTTTCTGTATCTAAAATTCAAGAAAGTGAATATATCCATTTCTCTTTAAAAAACACAATTAAGCAAAAACTCTAGTATGGATTGAAAACTAAAACAGTCTACTATAAGCATAAATTTACATATTGATAGATTTCCTTTGTATAACAGTTCATATAAATTTTGACCAATTTTAGGTAGCATTAGAAAGATTATAGATACACCTTTTCTCATTGGTATTTATTTGTTGAAAAGAAACCTGATATCAATGAATTTCTGGAAGAATTAGTTAAAGATTCAAAAATTGTTATGCTGGTCTGGCAATATTGGGTAAAAACTTTTCAATTTTTGTTAATGCAGTAATTTGTGATATCCCTCAAGAGCTTTTGTTACTTGTAATAAATTGTTGACTGGTTACTATGGTTATGATACATGGTAGGTGACGAAAAGGTAAATGGTATCGAAAGATGACTTATCCAGAAATTAATGCTTCTTTGAGAAATGATGGTGAAAAAAACAGCCATTTAAAACACATTGATCTTTGGAAAGCTACTGAATGGCGATAATTTTTTCTCTATACAGAACCAGTTCTATTGAAAAATATGTTATCTGAGAAATATTACAACTGTTTCCTCTTGTTACATTTTTCAATATGAATACTAGTCATTGAAAAATCTCTTGCAAAATATTTTGAATATGGTGGCTCTTTGCTTAGAGTCTGTTGAGAAGTGTACAATTTTGTATAGCTAAGAATTTATCACATACAGTATCCATGCACTATCACATCTTATTGAAAATGTAAAAAGGTATGGCCACCTAGATAATTTTAGTGTTTTCCAGTTTGAAAATTATTTAGGAAAGCTGAAAAAACTTATTAGATCTTCAATCTACCCCTTTGGCAAGTGTATTTAAGATACAAAGAATTAAATGCTGTGCAATTAACAGATATTTCAGAAAATTTTGAAATTATAGAATCAATCTCTTAGGCAATCATCATTAATGTTAAGACTTAGTATAGCTGGGTTGCACTATTTAAAATTAGAAGGAACCTATTTCACACTTAAAGGTTCAAACAATTGTCATGATGTGACATTAAGACTCATGATATAATCTTGAGTGAAAATAAATCATTTATGTTACTTGGTAGGTCTTTTAAAGTCTCAAAAGAATTTCATGTGAGTCTACTAATATTCAAATATTTTTGGTATCCAAATTTTCCGAATATAAATTATGGTCTTTCACTAACATAATGTGTAAAGGTATACTTTTGCCATATAAGAAAATTTTTTGTGTTTCCCATATTTCATATGTTAAACTATATTTCCCATATTTAATCATGTTCATGTAATAACTAATTTTGATAAAATAATTTTCATGATTTATTACATGATAAAATTAATAAGAATTGTAAAGTCCTATTTGTAATTAGATTGTTTAATTTCCAGCATAAGAAATTGTACAGTTTGCATATTAATATTTGTATTAAATGTATAACCAAGATATTAAGTCCAAGTCAAATAAAGGTGGGTTGCTTACTGTGTATGATTTTTTCCTTTACAAACTATTGAAGGTTTAGAGTCTTTTAATGTTTATTTAGTTGATTTTTTTGAATTTGAAGATTGAACTTGTTTGAAGAGAATTTTAAAAATCTGGTGCATAATGTTTAATATATGACAAAAAAATTAGTGATATATGTAGTAATTATCCAAAAAGAAAATGAGTTTCATTGTTCTCCTTGTTAGTCAATGATAAATATTGTGGCATAAATAAAACAATATATTAAGTTATGATAGAGAGATTGTTTGTATAATATATAAATATTTATATTACACATATTAATACAAGGAAAAATAATCAAACCGCTTTAGTGTAAATGTATACAATATGCAAATTGTATGTTTGAAATTTAAAGGTATATGATATGTGTTTATATATTTTTTGCAACAAAAATTATGTTTAAAATTTTGACTGTAGAAATTATTTAAAAAGAAATAATTCCAGAGACCTGGTTTGGGTTTCATCTATCTTGGAATTTTTCCTCTGACATAATGTAAATTTCAAAGTAATTCAAGCAATCTGAATGGTATATAAAAAAAAACAAAGTTTCTAAATAAAAATATTTAATTCATAGGTAAAAAAGCAGTAACGTGGTTAGTTGGGTTGAGGAACTAAAACTTATGTTGAAGTTTATATTTCTAATATTTTGTTACTTTTTTCAGCTGACTTTTGACTAATAAAGGTGGTACAAGCTCAAGTGATGTTTCCACCCTCCAGAATGTTATAAATTTGATAAAAGGTTAGTATTTTATATTTAAACTATTTAAGTTTTACTGCTTATAGAAGTTTTAAAAGTAATATAGTGCAATATGAAAACATCATTAAATTCAAATGTAACAGTTTATTTATAATAATTGAATTTAATCTAAATATTTCAGAATCATAACCATTGTACTAATGATAAGAATACAATATTTTATAACTTCCAGTTTTAATCTTTAATTACATTTTTTTTTCAGTTTATGTCGTGTTTGTTACTTACAGTTAGGGAAAATGAATATTTACTATTTTTTGTTTATGCTTTGCTTATGTAATTTTTAAAATGCTAAGTTTATCATTAGATCAAAAGAATGATTGGAGTATATGGATTAACTTTACATCTTATCTTTCTTAGTTTAAACTTTAATTTTAATAATATTTTTAACTTTATATTTATTTTTCATTACATTCCATGTAAAGTTTAAAATTGTTTTTACAGAAAATTTAATATTAATAATATCAATTATAAAAATGTTTGAAATGTTGACCTTACTTTGTTTCTTAATATTACGTTATTTGTTTTTAGCTTCTACTCGCCATCATGATAACCATGTTACAGATGTTGATGTACAGCAATACTTTAAAAAATGGCTGTGTGTACCTGACAGAGGTGGGAAATGTTTAAGAAGAGCCTTAAAAAAAAAAGCCCAGTCTAATGTATAAATAAATATAACTTAATGTGTGTGTAATAATATGTCTGATATATAAAAAATAAAAATAATAAACCTTTATCTTTTGTGAACATTTTATTTTTGTGATTATGTTAGTAAATATTGAAGTTGAGAGTGTAATAAATATTAAAATAAAAAGTGCAAAAACGCATACAAATAGGAATATATATATATATTTATCTGAGAATATAACTGAATTTCTAATCTTACTACAATAAAAAATTTATACTTATTACTAAAAAATTTGTATCTCATTTTTTTTATCACCCTTAACTCTGTAAATATTGCATTGGAAAATTTCAAGAATATTCATGTTTAAGTGAACTTTTCTGCTATTTATATAAAATTAAAGAATATCAAAAATGAATTCAACTAATACCATAGATATAAAGTAGTCTCTGTTCTAAATTAAAACATAATCAATGTATTTTAAATCTATCAAAGCCTGTAGTTTAAAAATGTTCTATGATAATATTTTTCTGTGTATCAAATATATTGGAAGAATTAAATGAATAGCTTATGATTTTAATCTCCATTTTCAAAACTAAATTTCTAAATGAATTTCACGAGGACTTAGTAAAATATAAATCTTATAAAAGCAATATAAATAATAAATTTTTTCAGACTTATACAATTAAATTTCAATTGGAAATTTAAAAAAAAATAAAAAAAATTGGAAAATCTTTATCTGGTGAATTAAATTTTATTTTTCTGAAATAGGAAATTACTTTAGGGGAAAAAAAAAAAAACTTGATGAATATGATCTCTAGGAAAATTTATTGAATATCATTAAAAAAAAAAAAGTTCTAAAACTTAAGTTATATGTTGAATCTGCCAACTTTGTGACATTCAATAAGTTATTGAAAATATTAAAATGTGTCCAAGAGTGAAAAAATATTAGATCTGCAAAATACATTTAAATTTCATTTATAAATATACTATCCAATTTTTTTTAAAGTATGTCTTTCAACACAAATATTTTTCTATATGAAAAAATGTATAAATAAAATTTGTTTTCCTTGGTTTTGTGTGTCAAGCTTATAAAGCAAAAATACATTATCGTTAAAATGTTTATTAAACGATAGTGTATTTTTGATATATAAAAGCAAAACAACAGCTTTGCTATCCGAGTAGAATATAAAAATGCATGGCATAGTATCATCGCAACACTCACTGCCTTTTCATCGAACCCAACGTAACTCGTCGGCCCATTTGCCATAAACTCATCGCACCGGTCACTTCAATTCACTGGGGAGTGATACCGCAGCCGCTCCCCGATAGAGGTGACAAATAGTGCACTGTTCCATGCACTATTGCCGCGCAGGGCCCGGTGAGTATTCATCATCCTGAGGCGTTTGCCCAATGACCGCCCACCGTTGAATTGCTACTAGGGTATTTATCTCTTTTGGAAATTTTCAGTTCCTAAACATGATACAGTGTATGAATCAAAACAGAGAAAAGTAAGATTCTAGCTTTACGTTTAATTGTTTTAAAACAGATGCTGATAGAGCAATGGGCAGTTTTATTCCAAAAACTGTTGGACATTCGGGTGCTGAGTATATATAGACGGTGCATGAAGCTACTGCTACAATAAGGAGAGAGGGTGCTACCGTGCATTCGTTACTGCTTAAGAACTAAATGCTGTTTTTATCTGAATTTCATATCTTTCAGATGATTTCTCATGGAGTTGTGAAAAAAAAAATACACCTGTTGTTTATAAACATCAACAACAGGTGTATTTTTTTTTCACAACTCCATGAGAAATCATCTGAAAGACATGAAATTCATGGTGACTAATATAGAAGTTGTTCCATAAAAGAAACTTCTATAAAAGCTTTTTCTTAATTTGTTCATAGAGCCAAACATTCTTAAGAGCTCAATTTAAAAATTTTTAAAAATTAAAAAGAGAAAGACCGTAATAGCTCATTGGAAAAAATATTTTTCTGTGTTCTTAAATAAAAGTCTATATCAACACCTCCTAGCATATTTTAGAGGGTATTGGCTGTATACACGATGTTGGTGATGTCCATCCTTAAAAAATATGTGTGTAATTTCTATTACCCTTTTGTTAATGCTTTGTATAAAGTGAGTGCCATCTTGCAGGTAGACCACCTTACTTAACTGTAATACAAAATTACATTATGGTTGGCTATATAGCAGCTGCAAGCACCAGAGACGCATGAGACATCAATTTCAAAATAATTTTAAAAATTTGTCATTTCACATAACTAATTCAACCTGGAAAATAAAAAGTTGGGAAAATATTCTTACAACTAAATATTTCAGTATCATACTGGTAGTTGCACGAAATATTTTTAAAGATGACTTGAAAAAAATATTTTTTTATTAAATATTTTATTTCAATATTATATTAGACATTACTCAAAATAGTTTCCATATTTTTATTATTATGAGTGAAACAAATGAAAGTTTGTTTGATTTAACATCAAGTGAAAATTTATGTTATTCTGAAAAATGGTCATCCTCAATGACTGAAGAAATATCTCGTTTATTTTCTGAATCGTATTATTCTTTCTTGAAAAATTATATGCAGCCAAATAAACCTTGCATATTTTCGTCAGAAGTAACTGTCGATTGGAAAAGTTTAAAAGAATGGGTTAAATCTGATGGACAACCGAATTTTAATTATCTTTCTAATGAATTTGGTGTGTATCATGAAAAACAATATAAAATTTAATTTAGTGATGTACTTTTGACAGAAAATGTCAGTGTACAAATGCACAGTAAATATTCTAAGGAGTATAAAAGTACATTATAGTGTCAACATTAATTTAATTTTTATATAAAGTAATTTTTTAACAATGCCCTAAATATCAGTAACAATTTAAGGATGATAATGCACATTGTTTCAAAGTTATAATAATAATAATAATTAAAAATTATCAGAAAACGTTTACAAATTACAATGATATTTGGAAACTTATCTTCATTTGTTAGCCTTCAGTGGTAAAAATTTACTGTACAGTCGCTCTTGGTGACTTTTTCAAAATCTCACCAACCTGCACAAGCGAGGTCTGAAAGTAAACAGAATATTTCATTTTTCTTTGGTGGGTTCCCATATTGTCAGAATCCTCCATTTTTCATTGGTCGGAATCCCTCATCTGTGATTGATCAGAATTGGTTGGGTTGCCTGAAAATGTTATTTATGGCCAACTTTGGAAAATCGCGCCATGAGCGACCATACATTAAATCTGAGCCACCTCCGTGAGCTTGTATGAAATAAAATTTTGTCTGCATTTATTTTTTACTACTTTTTAATTTTATCTCTTGTGGTAACACCATAAATAAAATAAAAAACTATCTTTGATTGTAATGATAGATTGGTACTTGTAAAAAAGTATACTTAAAATAGATTTTAAAGGAAAAGAAATTGTTCCAGACAAAAGAAAAATCATTTTAAGACTAAGGAAAAAAAGGTAAAACTCTTTGAACAATTCAGAAGATAGTTAGAAGAACTCATTTTCCTATCCAAAGAGTGATCAATAATTATAAGCCTTTGAAATCTGTTATTTAAAAGCCTGGGAGTGGCCTTCATCTAAGTTGACTTTACAAGAAATGAGATGCATCCTGAAATCTGTACATTTAAATTCAAAGTTTATACTGAATCTCAAATAGTGATATTAGAGAAAGGTTTAAAAAAATCTTTTCATGGAGATGTAATATGAAAAATATTAGAAAACTCTGGCTATCATGGCCATGTAGCTCATAGAAAGCCAAATATTAAAACTTCAATAAGCAAAAACGCTTAAATTTTGCCACTGAGTATGTAAATAAACCACCTAAGTTTTGGGAAAAAATGATAAAAGAATTGGAAAAAGTGACCATCTGATGAAAGCAAGTTTTGTATCTTTGACATCAAATGACATAAACTGGTGTAGAGAATACAAGGCATGGCTTTTTAGAAGCAAAATCTGTGTCTACAGTTAAATATAGTGGAGATGGCTGAATGATTTAGGGGTGCATGGCAGCAAATATAGTAGACTGGTTAACTTTTATAGACTCTGCTTTAGATCATATAGGATATCTAAATATATTAAAGCAAAATTTGAAGTAGAGTGCACAAGATTTGAACCTTAGTGATGACTTTTGGTTTCAACAAGACAATGATCTAAAACACATCACCCACAACGTAAAGCTCTGGCTGTTGTATAATATCAAAAATCAGTTGCATACTCCTCTACAATCACCAGACTAAATCCCATCAAACATTTATGCTACTTATTGAAACACAAGATTCAGCAACATAACATACCATTGAAAGATATGAGTGATTATAATGAAATGGAATAATATTTCCTCTGCAGAAAATGCCAAGCTTAATCACTCTATACCTAAATGATAGGAAGGAATTCTTATCACATAAAGGTTTTCTGACTAGATATTAAAATTTGGTGAAAATGTGCTTTAGGTCCCCTACTTGGCAAGTTGGCGAAGTAGGGGACCTAAAGCTCAGATTAACCTAAAATTTAATTGACAGTCCATAGAAGCTATTTTTTAAAAACTTTTCTTATCAGTACACAAACTTTTTCAGACTGCTTTTTGTCTAATTTTTAATTATTATTATTACTTTGAAACATTGTGTATTATCTTTCTGAAATTGTTACTGATATTTAAGGAATTATTAAAGAAATACTTTATATAAAAATTGAATGAATGTTGACACTTTAATGTACTTTTATTCTCTCTACAATGTTTGTGTTTTTGTTTAGACTATTGTGATAACTATACAATAAAGTTTTTTTTTTTTTTTTTTTTTTTTTTTAAATTTTATAATGCACCACTTTAGTAAATTTAAATATATACTAATTAAAATTATTACATTTTTTAAACACCTTAATTGTATTAATTTTCATATCTTTAAAAATAAACTATTGTTTTGGTTAAAATTTTTGAAAACAAACTTGAAAATTCGCAAATGATCAAAATCTTATATAAGTTTTCAGTTTCCTTCTATTTGGATCTACCTTCTCATATAGTGATAGACTTGAGAAGAAGATCTAATCCATTGCTACAAGAAATAATTCTTAAAATATTTTAATAAATCTTACTCTTTTTCATTTTCTAGTAATTCTTAAAATGGCATTATATAAATTTTTAAAAATAAAATATACTTCTTGCATAAATTTTGAATATAAAAAGTGCTTTGCTTTTAAATGTATATTTGATACATATTTTGGTGGTATTTGATTCTTAAGTTTCTTGTAATAAACCTGAAGAATAAAATAAAGCCATAATTTAATAAGATAAAGTTAAATAAAAAAGAAAATGAAGTTTTTTTTTAAAAAAAATTAGGATAATTGTTAGAGAGAGAATTTTATTACTTTATTGTGGTCTTCATTTACCTGAATTTGATGAAGCTTATGATATCATACTGTCACATTTTAAATTTAAACATTGTTAAATAATGTGATATTTTTTTCTACGAAAAGAATTTCAAACATAGAAGCCATAAACTGTACTCCCAGTAACTTAAACTTTCAATAATCTTGCCATCATTTTAATAATAAGTGCTTTGAAAATCAATACCTTTGTTTTTTATGTACAGTACATATTTTATATTCACTTTTAAATAATGTTTGTTGCCATTTTTTCTGCTGTCACCAAATATTGATTCAAAATTATATTTCATTAATAAACTTTCTTTTAAAAGTATTAAAGTGATATTTTTTCTTCAAATTTTTTTTATTAATGGTTGATTTTCAAATTTAGGGTAAAGTGTAGATTAGGGTACCCCTTGGTTTCAGAAATAAATTTAGCAATAAAATTTAAGTTAAATATTTTTAGTACTTTAATCACTTGGGCTGGCAAAGAATTCACTGACGCATTAGAATATGGGTTAAATATTCCTAACTGTACGCTATGCGGTGCAATGATACTCTTGGCTCTGGTAAACTGTCCCACCAACTGTGCCATGTATGTCATTCTTTTTCCTGTGCCAATAGCATGATGACATATATATCATATTGTTAGCAATTATGTGACAAAAGCACCGCGATGTGTGTGGCATGTCTTTCTAGTGCAAGTGGTATTTTTTTTATCCAATCAGAAATATAGCCGGTATTGAACAAATTCATAAATATTTTGAAAACACTGAAATTTCCTATTATGTATCTATATAAAATTTATTTTCTTTGTAAAACTTATAAACTAACTATGGTTAATTTTTGAATCCATTGTTAATTTTTAAGTGATTATCTCATAAAAATTTTAGGTGATAAAATTTATTTTTACACAAATAAAATCACATTTTAACCGAGTTTTAAATTAATATATTTTTTTAAAGTAAAATCTTTATGAGATTAACCATATTTTCAATGGAATTCAAATCAAATGATTCAGATTTGCTTGAAAATTATTAAAATTTTGTTAAAATCTTATTTTAGCCCACCGCTTGGCAACAGCTGAAAGAGTGGTGACCAATCAAAATGAAACACATTTGTGGCCAACCAAAATGACATGATTACAGGATTCGAAAATTGTGATTTTTAATATTTGGAAAAAATTTACTGTATGGTCACCCTTGGCAACTTTTCAGAAGTTGTGCTTTCTAAAACTGCATTTTTCAGAACAGTAGAACTTTAGATCAATCATAGTCAACAGCTAGAAATAGGTGTAATTTCTTCTGCATACATATTTGCTCCAATAGATGTTTAAAAGTTTTTGCAAACTGAATGTACCTCACTATCTATAAAAAATTCCAGAAAATCATCACACATTTGATGTTCAAATGTCTTTCCACAATTACTAACCATTCCAAGGTATCAAAATATACTATCTTCAAGGAATTATGTTTTTTTTATTGCTTCATATCTATAATTCAATGCTGCTGGAAAAAATTGTGTCACTTATTTCTATTTCATCAAATGTTTGAGATTATTTCAAAGTGTAATTTAGTTGTCTCAAATATAAAGTGGCCTTACAAACTTTTCATTTTACATTAGCATTTATTTTTTTATTCTTTATGTTTTATGAAAATATTATTAATTTAATAGAGGGAGGATATTTGTCTCTTCAATTGGAGTTTTCTAATAAAATGGTCAGTCTCTGCTAATTTCATTGTACTTTTAGGAAAAGCTATAAATTTGCAAAATAGTCATTTTAAAAATAATTTTGTAATAATTCATGCTTAAAATTTTGTGTATGTAATAAAAAATATACAATATAGCATAAAAAGTTTTTGCTACAATATCACTTAAAATTTAAAAACTAAAATTATTTGCCATTTATATTTTATGTGTTTTTATTTTTTGAACATTTTTTCTGTTATAGGTTCTTCCATTGTTCCTGTTGTAGTTTGTGATGATAAAGATTTTAGTTGTTGTGATAGGAAGAATATGTCATTCAAAAATTATATTGAGCAACATATGCAAATTAATTTATCAAAATCTGGTAATGAAACTCTGTTCTATTTGAAAGATTGGCATTTTAATAGGTAATATTGACTTTCCCATTTTATTCTTTAAGTATCAAATTCAAACTTATAAATATTATTAATTTTTGTTCAAATTTATTTTCATTATTTTGATGGTTTTTTTTTTATTTATAGGCATCACTTCTTTATCATATTGATTAAGAAAAACTCAATCCTAAAAGTAATCCATAGTCCCCTTTAATTTGAAGGGTATTAAGAAATTTCTAATATAATAATTTTATTTAAACAATTAAATATGTTTTGCTCCATTATCAGTTATGAATTGTGAAAAGGCCTGTACATTAGTTTTAGGGGCTTTTTTATTTTTTTTTTTTATTAAAATTCAACATTTTTTGTTATTTATCTTATTTTTATTAAATAGAGTTATTTTCACATAAGGCAAATTTAAAAGTCACACTTCAACATTTTTTATTTATTCTGATTGCCATGGATTTGAATTTAGAGTGACATTTTTAATACATTTATGCTTTTGTTCACTTTTATCCAAAATACCACATATAACAAAATAGTCAGTATTTTTAATAAAGGTCCTTATTATGTTATTACTTTTTTAAACTTAATTTTTATAGAGCTTCTAATTATTTTAAATAATATAATCCTTTATCTGAACACATCCAAGAACATTTTTAAACAATGTAAAATAAGAACCTTATATATTTTTAGTAAAAAAAAAAAAAGTGGGGGCACATATATGTAAAGAATTTAATAAAATTCTCATGAAGGCATATTAGAAAAGATGAAGATAAAATCTGTACTTTTGGAGGAAAAAAAAAAAATGTTTTATGAACAGATCTATCATTGAAGCTTTGTTGTTTTCATATTTTAAGTAAAAATTAGCAAAAGCGTCAAGTTTACTTCAATTTAAATTGGAAATATCCATTTTAAAAATGGAATTATAGATTATATTTTCTATTGATTCATTTAGTTAGATAGTTTGGTTTTGCTAAAATTTTATTTTTAGGAAATTCAATGCATATTATTTATTTTCTTTTAGTTGAGTTATTTCTTTTTTTTGAAATAGCATTTTATGCCCAATGTCCTTGAGTCTGAGTAGTTTTTTAATTTCATTTGTTTGAGTTGCTTATTATGTTTTTAAAGTCTAACAATCCCTTCATGGAATTAAATTGTAATCTTTAGTATTAAAAAATTTAAAATTATTTGTCAAGTGATGCAAAAACATTATACTATTTCCTCGTTCTTATAGCATTTCTTACATATAGGGTTTTCTTAAAAAAGATTCATTGTATGAGCATATTTTCTGAATGGTAAACCTCACAAATGCTTATATTTTCACTTTTGAGCATTTAAGAAATTCAGAAGCAATCTTTGCCAATAATTTGGTAATCATAATTTCTAGCCAGACTCTATTCAAAGAAATTTAGGCAGGCATTATTCATCTCTTGCTTTTCTCACTTAAAAGGGATTCTTTTTGCAATCTTCATACTTATAACATACAAAAATTTACACTTATTTGATTTAAGGAGGATTTTTTCCTTCAAGTTCATCTCTCTTTCATTACCTTTTATTCCTTTATGTTTTGGAATCCAGATAATCATTTTTTTTCTTGATTGGCAATTCTTATAATAGGTTTTTGTATTCTAGAATAATCTTAGATTTAATTTAGAATAAATTAAGAGATTTTAAAAAAGAATGGCTAGTAATAAAAATGAGAATTTTCTAACCATTGCTGTCCTTTCTGATTTAATTGTAGATAGTTAATAATTCCTTTCTTAATTCATTAACACTCCTTTATGTTCTGGAATCCAAATAAAATTTTTTTTTCTTGATTGGCAATAAATATAAAGAATAAAATTGATGCTTTATAGTAAAATTTGAATTTATCCGATTAGTAAATAGTTTTTGCATATATTCCACTTTTCGTGATAATTATATTTTAAATTTGTAAAATTTCTTTTATTTTTATAATCAGCCTAAAATAAATGCATACTGAAAATGTGTAACATTGTAAATGTTATCTTATACCAAATTAGGAAAAAATCTTTTTTTTCTTTTAAGAATTTATTAGAGTTTTTTTTTTATTTATCAAATTATATATATATATATATATATCTAATAGAATAATTCTGTAAACAAATAAACAGTTTAAACTATCATATTTTAATGTTATTTGATATTTTGTGATCCTCAGTGAATATTTAAAATAATCAAATTCCAAATACTAATACATTATTTAAGCATACATTTTTTTAGATAGTTTTCTTTAGAATTTGAATATCACATTTAATGTGTCAAACACAAAATATTTATATGTTTTATTTTATTAGTGTACATTTCTTTTATTGTCATAAGCATGAATTAAGTTTCTTTTGAGCACTAATGGAAAGTAATATCAATCATTAAAGAAAATTGTTATTATGACTTCCTAAATGAATTATTTTTCCTTTCCATCTTTACTCTAAGCTTTGTTGATTAATTTGAAGGTATTAATGTCTGTATAATAAAAATATGCTTACAGACTTAAAACACTTTAATTTTTTCAGAGCTTATCCAAAATACAAAGCATATTCTACTCCAAAATATTTTTGTGAGGACTGGCTGAATGAATTCTGCATAAATGAAAATGATGACTTCCAATTTGTTTATATGGGTCCAAAAGGAACTTGGTAGTGCAATTAAAATTTTTAGAACAGTTTATTTCTATCTACTTGTTTTTATATTTTTATCTATAATTGTTTTTATGCTTATATGCATATAAATGATTAAAAATTGAAATTAAAATGTGTGTTAAGTGTATTTTAAAACAATTTTTTTTTCTTTTGTATTAAAAATTGTATATTCTAAAGAAATTAATTTGCAAAGCTCATAATGTTAATAAATTCAATCAACTTCATTATTTTTTTTTTTTACTTTTGATATACTTTTAATTATTTTGTAATGATGTAACTTAAATAAATTTTCAAAATGAAAAATTTATTCTGAAATATTTATATTTTTAAGGTCTCAGTCATTTCTCTCAATGATGAATAATCAATGTATGAAAATTTGCTATTGTCCTATATGCCCTTTTCAAAAAAATTATGCATTTAAAAAGTGATTTTTTAAAAGAAATTAAGATTATAAAAATGTATCAAATGATTTTGTATTTTCCTTGGCAAATTAAGAAATTTATGTCTTATATTTTCAAAATTATGTATAAAATTTTTCATTTGGTAACTTGCTCATTGGATATAAAGGAATAAAAATGTTGAAATTATTGCTATTAGAGCTAAAAATGACACTTGAAATGACAGAGCCTAATTTCCAGCAATAAAATAGCATTTCACAGTCTGATGAAAAGTTTTTAAAACTATGGTCATTATAATTTTACATTTGGCAGAGATATATTATTTCAACTTTACAATAGTATTATTCTTGATAATGCATCTAATCTTTCTGTGTGCACTTTTTTCCTGTACCTAGCTTTAAGTTAGGATTTATCAGTTAGGTGGTAGCTGCTGGTTGGTAGTCTTCATAATTTATAAGCAGGAACTAAGAAGACTCGCCAATACTTGACTTATAACCCCCAAAATATTTATTTCACTATGAGGACATTACAACCATGATTTATTT
>JAPDSC010160296.1:336612-405724 GCA_026290005.1 Latrodectus geometricus
CTTATATATGAAAGTGATGAAAGAAAATAAAGTGTTTGATGAAATAATAAAAAAAGTCAGTAAGAATGCTTAAAAATTGTCATGATTTCATTTCCTTTGTTTTCTTCCTTACAGTATGTTACAGATAATAAAATATCATTTTTAATATTAAAAGTGGATATAGGAAAATCCTTCAGCTATCTTTATTTATTATATTGTTCCTCTTATTGGTTTTCAGTTTAAAAATTATATACAAAAGAACTTTTTTGGCAGTTATGAGAATTTTATTTTATTTTTTGATTTCACATATTAATTTTCTGTTAAAAAATTTTGCACTTCAATGCTTTTGTTTTTAACAATCATTTAAAGCAATTTTTAAAACTATTTGTGGGACAGAAAATAATGAATAAGAAAAGTAATGGTAAGAGTATTTATCAGGCAGAAATGAAGAATCAATAAATGTGGTATGTTAAAAATGGTATTAAAAATTATGGGGATAAAAATCTATCTTAAAGCATGTTAATAATAATATATTATAAAAGTTTTGATGCTTAACCGTCTGTGGTTCGGTGAAGTAAGTGCTTCATTTTTGCTTTGTGGTGGCAACATAGTTTTGGCTTTCACTGCAATGCAAGTTTTTCCCCCTTTAGAGCTTGTCAAAAATACAAAAGCCTCTAATTCTTGATGGGACGTATTTCTGCTTTAATCTACACCACCTCACAATAATCACATTTTAATGACTTACAAGGAAGTCCATCAATCGCTGTCAGCTGAAGTAACCAAAATGTGCCTATAATTTACTTTAGTATGTTCTGCACGAAAATGTCAACATGTCTCTATTAAAATTTTTTATTAAATATGAATTTTATTAAATTATTTTCAAAAATTTTTATCTCTGTATTTTAATTTATTTCATTTATTTTTTTTTTTTTAAAAAAACTATTTTTGTAGTTTCCCTGATAGTTATACTTCTGATGATTTTAAACAGCTGTAAAAATTGTTAATTTGCTACCTAATTATTATTTGTTTTTACTCATTGCAGAAACTTTTCATAATCAACACTAAAATCATGAAATAATTTTCAAAATCATTAAAATAAATGGTTCTGTTGCTTTAATATATAGAAACTAAAGAACATTGACAAAATTGTATATTTTTAATGATTTAAGAAAATATATAAAAGGCTAACATAATTGCCTAACAATAGACTCCAGAGTATTTAGTATGTTACTGACTTCAGTTGAACTTTTGGTGAAAAATTTTGTGATTGTAAATTTTTCATATTTTATTCCTAGTACCAAAGGAGTTCTGTTTCTAATTATACAAAAATATCATTCCGTGTGAGAATCCATGTTGTAAATATCTTTCTGAATTATATTTTTTAATATTTCTTGAATTGTTTTTCACAAATATTAAAAATAGTTTGTCTCTCATGAAAATTTCTTTTTCAAATTGAGAATAAAAGCAGAAATATAAACGGGGAATTTTTAACTCTATTATTTACAATAGTATTCTAATAATTAAATATTTAATGTAGAATATATCAATATCATATTTTTTCACATATTCATATCAGTTCTACATTAAATATTTTCTCTTCACTGACAATAACTGCTTTGAAAGGAAAATGATTACAAGTGGTAAATTTAGAAAATGATTGAAAAAAATATGGCGTCTAAATAGTTTTTTAATTTGACCGATAGTTTACAAATTATCTTCATTACACAGAAGAAAAGATAATCATAATAGAGGAAAATATAAATCACCTTAAAAAAAAAGTGAAAATTCTGTACATTTTAGAAAATTAATATTGTTTTAAAATCCTACTTTTTAAATCTGATTATTTGATTCCAAACAAAAAATTATTAACAAGATGTTATAACACAAAAATAAAATTAATTTTATTTTGTTAAGATTTTTTTTAACCGTTTTATATCTCTTGTGTGTTTTATTTCAATATTTTTCATTGGTTGTTATAATTATAATAATTAATAAACTTTGAAAGTAAATTAAAACATGAATTTCCAAATATTTTCATTTATAATATTTGTAAATGTTGTCAGTAAAGGTATAATTCATACCAATATCTTATTTTCATTTTCTTATAAATGTATCAGTATATTATGAAATACTTCCATAAATATTATTTTTCTATGAAAATAATTTCATTCTGAAGAAAAATTTAAATATATTAATTACATTTAATATTACAATTTATTTAAGTTACAATTTTATATATTTAACCATTCACTTTAAAGTGCAGTATGAGAGGATTGTCAATTTTGCAATGCTATTTTTTATCGTTCAACAAAAAGTAATGTAAGCTTTATTGTTTTATTTACATAAATACCTATTTTTAAAACCGAAGATTAAGATAAAGATTTTCCATTTTTTTCGATCATTTATGAAAATATATAAACGTTTAATGATAATTCTGTGAACATATTCATTTTTTGAATTAAAATTAAGTATAATGGGGAATTAACTAAAACCTGAGAGATGACAAGGATTAAGTTATTCACAGAACAAAATATATAATCTAATTTTAATAAAATGTAAATATGAAAGAACCATATAAAAAAAATCATTACAGAATTGTTTGAAATACTAAATTCGCTTCTAAAGTTAAAAAAGAAAAATAAACATTTAATTTATTACTTATCTTAATAATTCTAATTTTAATAAAAATTTTCTATTTTTGAATAAATTAAATAATATAGATTCCTTATATTTTAACCTTGTTGCGAAGTCACATATATATTAATTACAAAAACTAAGAAATGTTAATAATTTAAAAATTAATTTGATCGAAAAGTGAAAATAAGTTTTATATACATTGCTTATAAATTGCAATAATTAGACAGTCTTTAACTTTCAAAATCTAAATGAGAATAAATATAGAAAAATAAAACGTGATAATAAAGTTGTTGCTTCCTTGAAGCAGGGGATACTGAAAATTTTCTTAGCTCTTTGGATTTACGCTCGCGTTAGTTAAATCAACTGTAACCATTGAGTAAGGGAGTTCCTGAATTGCGATTTCACGGCAATCCGTCAATTCTGGGGGGTTGAACTTGAAGCATTGCAGTGAAGCAAGTTGCCCCTACCAAGGGGCTCGGGATAGCCGGTGAACGCACAGAATTTTTTGCCCGAGTTAAGTCGGGATAGCCGGTTAAGGGGTTAATATAAAATGTATTGTAATTAATAAATTGTAATAACCTTATATATTAACATCTTGCAAAATCGGAAGTGATTATTTGCATATTTTAGTATTTTTTTATTATGAAGTTCCTTTTCTAAATAAGGTAAAATTTATTTTTATTAAAATCTGCTTTTCAAACAATGCTTGAAAATTAGCATTTACCTTTTGACTTCATAAATATTAAAAATGTCAAAATTTGTTATTGAAATATTTTGAACCTCTTTCAAGTTTTCTCTATATTTGAACAAATATATATTATCATAATCAATATTTCAATGATTTTAAGCTTTGATTAATATAACAATCAAAAAAATACTTATGTAGATATACTTATAAAAGTTTATATATATTATATGTATATAAAATGTTTTTTTTTATTCTTGTAAGTTTTTATATTTTTTTTATTATTGTGTAATATTCAAATGCATCTCAAAGAAATGTTCTGGTGCAAATATTTAAAATGTTTTATAATACAATATATTTATAAAGTCAAATTTGAAAAAGTTTTTTGGTTTTGGAATGAACTCTAGTTTAGAATAATAGCTCATAAATGTAACAGTAGTTATAAGTAAATGTTAAAATTGATTTTTTTTTTATCTTTGTAAAGAGCAATTTTTCATTTTCAGGAAGATACCATTTCTATAAATCATAATTGGTTTAACCAATACAACATTCTGTACATTTGGAATTGTCTTAATAATGCAGCTACAGATGTAGACCAGGAACTCTCAGATCTTAAAGAGTTTGATGATTGGGAGATTGAACACCAGGTTGGTTTGATATTAAAAGTATAGTTGAATTTGTCAAGCTTTTTATATTCAAACTACTTATCTAATAAGAATGTTTTCTTTTCAGGCTTTATTAAAAGCACACCATGGAATGAATTTTTATGATTTTTTTAAGATATTGAACTTCATTTTTGAATCTAGAGAACATTTGATCATTGAAAGTAAAGATAATTCAAAACAAGCTATAAGTGAATTAAAAGCTATAAAAAAAGTATGTAAAAAAATGTTAAGTAATAGTTTACCAGAAGATTTATTGGAAAATACAACTAGTTTGTGCACTCAAATTATTAATACCCTTTCTGAATGCAGTAAAATGTTACTTTGATATTATATTTCAATTATTAAATTGTTAATGTTACTTATGAAGTGATCTCCTTTTCACCTCTTCTTACATTGACCAATTTTTAATAAATATTTTTCAATTAGCTACACTAATATTTTTTTTTGCACTAACATAGTGGGTAATTTTTATGCATTTCAATAAACCCAAAACTGAAATAAAAATTTAAAATTATTATTTTTTGTGTATAAACTTTAAGGAAATAAATTTCATGATAAAACATTTTATCATTATGGTATAATAAGGAATCCATTTATGTCCTCAATGATTTTGACTAAAATCATAAGAAAAATTCCAAAGTGGTATCTAAATACATTGTTTTAGTTTTACTAAAGTGATGAAACTTGATTAAAATGTCGATATCTACTTAAAAAGAAAATAGCAAAATAAAAAAGAAATTATGTTACAACTCAGTAAAATTTTTTTTAATTGAAAAACAAAATTTTAAATCATAAGGATACTGAATATTTTTTTCCTTAAAATTTCATATTAAACTAATTTAAAATATGTTTAATATTTTAGTTTGAAAAGAAGTGAAATATTAGGTTAAATTAAAATGATCATTGTAGTTTAGAAAACTGCAAAATGTTAGTTTACATAATGGAATAGAATATGTTTGTAAAAAACATATGTATTTATGATAATCATTTATGTAAAACAGAAATAGGCCCAAATTTCTTCTTGTTAGTAATTTTTGTGATTGATTCATGCTCTAATGGGTTTTAATTTCCTTTTAATGCTTTTTACATCATATTGAAAAAATAATTAGTTTAATCTATTATTTTTGAACATACATTAAAAAATTAATATCACTTATGTCATTTAATCAAATTTTACATTTGAAGCTGGAACATTTCTATTTTAATTTCTTTACATGAGAAATGATAACTTAAGATTGAATTCTATTGTTTATAAACAAATATGTTTAATGCATAGTTTTAAATAATGTTTTTATGTTCATAAACATGTTCCCTAATAATGGAACACATTTAATTTAAAAACTTTGCTTATATATAATGGGTAGTTTTCCTTTTGAATGTTACTTTAAAAATTTCACAGCAGAAGATAAATTATATATCTTTTAAATATAGAAATTTTATAATTGTTTTTAGAACTAACGTCTTCTGTTTTAGACTAGAGACTCTCATTATTTAATGGATATAAAAAAGGAAATTGAAAAGATATATATTTTTGATTACATCAGCTCAATATCTGTTCAACTATTGGTGTTAATTAACCGTCTTTAAAGCCATTCATTGTTGAATTTTTCTGTAATATTAATAAAAATTACAAACTTTATTAGTAAATTATTTCATTACTTATTATGTTAACATGCAAAATATCATAGAAATATAATATCAACTTACATATAATTAAAGATATTTCATTTTTAGCAACATTTCAAAACAAAGAATTTCATTGAATGAAATCATTTGATTTTATAATCCTTTCAAAACATTTTAAACTATGTTGTAACATTATATTACTGTTTTGTACTTTATCTAAAATAGATAATAAGACATTTAAAATGAGTGAAAGTTAATTTATTGAAAGTGATTCTTTAAATGAATAGTTAAATTTTCTATGCTTTGTCACTTATAAAAAATCTTGTGTATATATGCAAGAAATTTCATTAAAATTCACCTATTAAAATTCATTGCTTTCACGGTTTTGTTTAGAATAAAATTGAATTTAAAGTGTACGATAAATATAAAATACTTTTGAAAACTAAATTTTAATTTAACAGTTTTATTTGTGCTAAGATTTTACAAATTTCAACAATTATTAACAAGTATGATAAATGCTTTTTGTAGTCCTTATGCATGCAGACATGGTAATCTATTCAAAAGATTATTTTAATTCAAATTGAGTAATGATAGCTATACTATTTATTAGCAAATTTTACAATAACTAGGTTTGTGCTTGAATATAAAATGAAAATGATATGCTTATATTTATCCACAAATTTCAAATATTTGACAAAATATACTACTTTATGATTAATCTTACAAAATTTTTTAAACATAATTAATAATTTATATGGCATAAAAAATTCGTTGTTTATGATTAATAAATTTCAAATGACATTCAATAAAGAAAACCATATTAAAATGTACAGAATTCAAATAAATTACAAAAAAACATACATTTGCTCCCAACATAAATTGCAGAAATTTAGTGAAAAAAATGCATAACTAAGTATTTAGAAAAAAAAAAAAAAATTTTCATTAAATAATCAGATTTCTTATTAAAAAATAATCTACAATAAAAATATATTATATTAGAATTAAATATAATAAATAAAACATGCTTTTTTTTAAAAAAAAAATTAAAAAGCAGTATTATTCAGTCCATTAGCATGTTTCTGTAATTTCTCCTAATTGTTATTTTCTTCATATTGAAAACTTTTAAATCTTCAGTTTGGTATCATCTAACATTTTCAAGCAGAGTTTTCTAGAGCATTTGAGAATTTCTTATACAGCTTATGCTACAAACCTTCAGTAGAAATCCATAATGTTTGTATCACACAGAAATAAGTTTCTTTGAAAAATAACTTTGAGGAAAATTTTAGAAAATACCAAAAATCTTTATACTATCAATGTTCAAGAAATTAGAAGAGAGAAAAAAAAAAATGTGTTATTAAATCCTAGATAAGATTTCATCATTTTTAAGAAATGTACAGCATCAAGTGAACCAGCACACATAAGGAATATTCAGCTTTTGTTTTCTATGTGATCCTCTGAAACTCATGTTTTAGTATAAAAAAGTATCCAGTATGTTTCATTTATCGGAATGATGGAAAATGATGAATAGATTGAATGATGACAGCATGAATGCCTTTATATTTTTAGAGATTTCTTCAAATAATTTTCATTAAATTTTCTACTTTTAAATATATTATTTCATTCTAAATGGGAAGGAGAAAGACATTTACTTTAAATATAATATCATTAAGGGATATTTAAGTCTATCAGTCAATTTCAATATTGTTTTAATTTATTTGTTCTTTTCTTTTTATTTATATTCATTTTTCTAAACAATGAATACTAATATCAGCATCTATGTTTGAAGACTAATTTCAAAATGAAAATATTTTGAATCAGAAGTATAAAATCTAGTTTTCAAGGGATTTGTGGAAACTTAGAACAAATAAGGCATGGGAGAAATAATTACTTTTTAACAGTAATATTTATTTATGATATAAACTGGGGGTTTCTAATTAAAACAAAAGTAGGGGAAAACGCAATTTTGCAAATGAAGGACATTTTAGTGTGGCACATAAGATATTTAGAAATAAAAATTTTTTATTATACTGTAAACAGAAATAATAAAATTCTAATCAAACTAATTTGAAAATTAACTTTAAAAATAATATTTGATTGAACAAATCATATCACATAAATGAAAAATTTAATCTTATGCATTCTTATTTTTCACAAATGATACCAAACAATAATTTATATTAGATATGTATGTTTAACTATTTCTATTTTAGTGTCAGTTTCAATTGACAATAGAATACCAAATATAACCATATTTAATAATAAACTTTAATAATAAATTAATATTTAATAATTAATTTTGTTGCATGTTTTTTAAAGATTAACTTTTTATAAACATTTGACAACAAAAAATATAAAAATATTTTGATTAAAGCAATTTGTAAACATTATTATTATGTTAACAGGCCTTATTCAAAACAGGTATATTGAACAAGTACAAATTTACAAGACATTTTTAGTTATTAAAGCGGAAAAGTGATAAGGAAAATATACATTGATAATTTTAAGTTAAAATTTATTTAATATTATATGAAATTTCTTTTTACACCACTTTAGAAAGAATAAATTTTTAAATCATTTTTTTCAATTAAGTACATTATTTTAGAAGCAAAACTTTATTTTTACTTAATCATGAGAAATTGCAAAATTAAATTATTCCATTTAAATTTTTATTTCCTTGAATAGATAAAGTTATGTGACTAAAGAACAAATAGAAATTTTTAACTTCTATTTTATATATTACTCCCAGATGTTTAATATACAAAGGACGGGAAGAACAAAATGAGAATTACAAAAGTAAAACACAAATATATATACATATATTAAATTGGTTCATTGTTTAGTTTAAAATAAAGAGGAGGAGAAATTATAATCCGAAAATGAAAAGACTAGACAATTATCAAAGTTAGAAACAGTTATAACAAAAAGTAATTATAAATTTCAATTCATGTAGAAAGCTATTGGTAACTAACTACATAACTACTAAAGAAATTTTTTAATAAGAAAAAGTAAATATATGCATTTTTAAATTGATGTCTTCAATTATTTTTTTAAAATTAAGTTTTAAAAAAATGAAGCCTTTTACTTTAAAATATAACGCTTCTTCTTTGGGACATTAATGAGATTAAATTTCGAACTTCACTTCATTGATACAATACTGTCTATGCTAATTGATATTTTTTCTAATTCACATTCAGATTTCACATTTAGAAAGGATCTATATGATATATAGCTTTGAAGCTTTGAAAAAATCAACAATTCAACAGCTAATTAAAGCATTCTGAACTAATTTAAGAACAATGGAGGAAAGACCTCTATAATTTTTAAAATTTATCTAGATCATTTTAACATTTTTAACAGTTCTTTAAAATTTACAAAAATTACAGGAAATGATATATGACAAAAATAAATAACTATATTTCATTACAGCTCAATAATAAATAGTTATACTGAAAATCTTTACATGAACTAAACTATAAGGAATGTTCAAATAATAATCATTTCAAAAGAATCAACTGAATTATATTACAATATTTAACAAAATATTTCCTGACTAAATCAGATTTCACACACCTTCCAGGCAATTTTCTTCTTCAAGTTTAGATAAGAATTTATTAACTCTATGCTCAGCATCAGTCTAAGATGAAAAAATAAACAAACATAAAAAATATTAGTAATTATTTAGAAATTGTATGCATAATCATTAGAATCTATATAATTCAATATAATAGCTAAAACTAATTGATAAATACACTACTGGCCATTAAAATTGCTACACCAGGAAGAAATGCAGATAACAAAATGATATATATTGGACAAATATATTATACTAGAAATAACAAGTGATTAAATTTTCAAAAACTTTGGCTGGATAGATCCTGAGAAATCAGTACCCAGAACAACCACCTCTGGCAGTAATAACAGCAGTTATACGCCTGGGCATTGAGTCAAACAGAGATTGGATTGCATGTACAGGTACAGATGCTCATGCAGCTTCAACACGATGCCACAGTTCATCAACCGTAGTGACTGGCATTTAGTGACGAGCCAGTCACTCGGCAACCATTGACCAGACGTTTTCTATTGGTGAAAGATCTGGAAAACGTGCTGGCCAGGGGAACAGTCGAACATGTTCTGTATCAAGGAAGGTCCGTACAATACCGGCAACATGCGGTCGGGCATTATCCTGCTGAAACGTAGAGTTTCACAGGAATCGAATAAAGGGTAGAGCCACGGATCGTAACACACCAGAAATGTAACGTGCACTGTTCAAAGCACCGTCAATGTGAACAAGAGGTGACCGAGACGTGTATAAAATGGCATCCCATACTATCACGCCAGGTGATGGGCCAGTATGACGATGACGAATGCACGCTGCCAGTGTGCGTTCACCACGATGCCGCCAAATACGGATGCGACAATCATGATGCTGTACACAGAGCCTGGATTCATCTGAAAAGATGACGTGTCACCATTCGTGCGCCCAGGTTCGTCGTTGATCATACCATTGAAGGCGCTCTTGTCTATGACGCAGCATCAAGGGAAGCCCCAGCCATGGTCTCCGAGCTGAGAGTCCATGCTGCTGCAAACGTTGTCGAACTGTTCGTGTAGACACTTGTTGTCTTCCAAACGACCCTGTTTCTTGACTCACGGCTCGTGACGTGGTTGCACGATCCATTACGGCCATGCGGATAATATGCCTGTCTTCTCGGCTGCTAGTGATAGGTGGCCGTTGAGATCCCGCATGGCGTTCCGTATTACCATCTTGAACCCATCGATTCCATATTCTGCTAACAGTCATTGGATCTCGACTGACGCGAGCAGCAATACTGCGATAAGATAAACCATAATCCTGGTAAGCTACAATTCAGCCTTTATCAAAGTCAGAAACATGCTGGTACACATTTCTCTTTCTTTCACGAGGCATCACAACAACTTTTCACCAGGCAACAACGTTCAAATACAATTTGTGTATGAGGAACCGGCTGAACAATTTCCTCATTTAAACACAATGTAGGTGTCGCTACTGGCGCCTGCTTTGTCTGAATGTGCTGAAAATCTAATCATTTGCATATCACAGCACCTTCTTCCTTTCGTATAAATTTCACGTCTGTAGCATGTCGCCTTTTTGGTGTAGCAATTTTAATGGCCAATAGTGTATTTTCTGTGCTCACATATTAAATATGTTTACATTTGCTCAGTTATTTTATAAAAATATTCTAATAAAATTTATACTATTTCTAAATGGAAATAAAGCAAAATAAATTTAAAACTCAGCATAAAAAAAGAAAACAAGCTGTTTTCTTTTCTTTTTTTACAATGAGAATTTTATTTATTCATGAAGCACATATTTTTACTTCATTAGAACCATTTTTTTCCTTAGTTTAACTAAGCAAAATTATTAAATATCCCGATAAACGAATTAAATTGTTTAACACAAAACAACCTATTTTTTTTGTACGATTTGCATTAAAAACGTTTTTATACTATGATCAGTAAGAACATTTGCATTAATTGTAAAAAATATAAGTTTCCCACAATAAAATGATGTAATGATCACTTATGTATTTTAAAATTTAAATTAAAATAATTTCAAACGCATTATGAAATGCTTTTAAAAAAATTTTATACTGTGATACATAAAATCTTTTTAGATTATATTTATTAGGTGTGAAACTTTCATTTTAACAGATCAGCAATATGAATACATTAACAGCTGTTTATCATCAGTCAAAACATTTGGTGATTAATAGTCAAAGTTTTATTACATTTTATTGCTAATGTATTAAATCCATCTTATTTTAACTCAATAGTTCATCATATTTATCAGAAGGATTTAGAAAATCTGCCATTTTTTTTATAATCAAAATCATCAGTGTCATAAACATGTATATCAAAATGATGTTTATTCACTTTTTTTTTTTATCAGATAAAGGAGTCTTATATTGTTGATAGACTTTTCTTTAACTTGAAAGCTAAATTGTGAGAAATATAGTTATATCACACCTTTTTTTAAACCTAAACAATAAACAGTAATTGAATCATAATTGCTTTTGTGCTCTAAAATATTTTATTGTTTTAAAATGTTGAAATTTTTGAAGATTGAAAATTCACGAAAATTAAAATTTTTAGAGAGCAGTTGATATTTTAAAACATATTAAACTTATATTTTATAAAAAAAACCTAATTTTTTTTTTTTTTTTTAATTTTTTTAACTCTACAAAAACATAATTTAGTATTAAATTCATTTATTTTCATTAATGAATTTGCTACTAAAATTAAAATATTATTTTTAATAACCATTATTTATATTTAAAAATTACACTGGCTGCCCTAAGTGGACAATCTTTTATTCCATCATAAAATAAAGAAGATATATCACAGGAATATATTCATTTTAAAAATAGTTATTTTCAAATACATTGGAACATTATTATTAATAATGAAAAAATAAACTTACTTGTCTGGCTAAATCAATATATGCCAGCAATTTCTTAATTCCAACCCAAACTCTAGAAGAGGGAAAAAAATTTAGATAAATTTAATAAAAACAATAACAAAGATAAAGAACTTCTCAAATTTATATTCTATGCATAACATTTCTAAAATTGCATTTAAATATGAAGTTTTTGAAACATGGAATGATGAAATTTAGTGATTTTTTTCATATAAATGGATAATTAAAATGAAAAGCAGATTTATATGCTTCACATAACTTTTGGTGCAATTAATCAATTTTATTTCTATAGGAATATATAATCAAAATTAGAATTAAAAATTTAGTTAGATTTTACACTACTTTTAAATTTCAAAGTAAATAAATAAAAGATAAATTTTGCCAATGAAAAATAAATATATTCAAATCTTCAATTCTACTAATTATATAAAATCGAACACTTATGTATGAAGTAATAATAATTAAACAATAACAATTATTAACTAAGTTCAAGAAGAGATATTTTTGTCTAAGGGAAAACAAGAATATCATACATTAAAGACAAATGTATGATGACAATATTATAAAATATATTTAGACTTATAAAAAATGACAATGGGGTCATTATTTTTTATCAAGTTAAAAAGTTTTTATATTTTTTAAGAATCAGTAAATTATTTCACATAGATTTTATTTATCTGCAACATTTAAATATAAAACAGATTTAAGTGAATATTTAAGGGAAAATTATTGAATTAAGGAAAATGTTTATGTAATGGACAAAAATATTTAACATATAAAATAAAATTTATTTAATATATAAAATTAAATTTATTTAATTTTATGTATAGCCTTAAAAGGAAAAGACAAATAATTATTTAAAATCATAGTACAATACAAACTTATTTTTATAAACCTCTAATTTAGGAACACTTATGATTTTATGAACAAATTGGTTGATTCCTCAGAGGTGTAACTTCTGAGGAATCAACCAATTTGTTCATAAGATTATTGCTCAATCAACCAATTTCTTCAAAAGATTACTAACAAATTTGCTTCATAAAGGGGCGTTTAAGTTACACTTAAACGCTCCTTTATGAAGCAAATTTGTTAATAATCTTTTAACAAAATTGCTTTCACTTTTACTTGGATTTATTTTTTATCATCTGATGTTTCATTTATTTTTTATTTTAAGGTTGAGAAACTTGGATTAAAATTATTATTGAAAATCTTTAAATTGCAACATTAGTATTAATTAGTATAATGAATAAAAAGCAGTTTCCTTCTAAATCGAAATTACAGGAAGGAAAGTAAAATATCTTTTATAAATCCTAGTGTGATTTATGTCAGTAGACTTTGATCTAATAATATGTGCTGCACTGAAGTATCATTCATCCTGGATATAATTTCTCCCATCTAATCTAAAAGGAATCTAAATTAAGATCTTGCAAAGGCAAGCATTTGAATGTAATCAAAAACTCCAAGTGAAAATATTGGAGGATGCTTTCGAAAAAAGTGATCAGGTCATAGAATTGCTATATTAAAAAGATATTCTAGGCACAAGGCACCTATAATATGATTTTCAACCTATTGTGCATGCTTGGAATGATGTTGAAGAAACATGACATCCAAGTTATCTTGAACTGCATATATTATTAAATAAATCACTGACCACAGAAAAAATATTTATTCAAAGACTTAAGATAAATTATTCACCTATGAGCATCGACAAAGAAACCTACTGCTATCAAATTTCACATCAGAACTTTTTGAATATGAATTCAGATATAATTTATCCATAAGAATTTTTAAATGATTGAGATCATAATAAATGAGAATGATTAAGAACTTTCAACTATCAAAAATGAAAAGACTTAGTGTTACATTTTTAAAACAAGTGGATGAATGGCTAATAAAATTAAGGTAATGTTTGAGAAAAACAACAGAGGAACATTTTTCTACATTAAAAACAATGTGCTTTTAAAATTGAAGTTTCAAAATAAAATGTTACTTTAATTGATTTTTTTCTCAATAAAATAAAAACATGAGATTTTTAAAAATGAATTTTATTTTAGATGTTTCTTTTGTACAGTTCATACTTTTTTTTAATAGTATTTTATTTATAAAGATAGTATAGGTAAAAAAAGAAACTTTAAATTCTAACAGTTATTTTTCGATTTTAAGAACTATTTTCCAGCACTTATATGTTTGTAAAAACGAACATGTACTGTATAATTCATAATTATTAATGATCATTTAATATTTTTTAATAGTAATTAAAAAAATATTATGGACTATAAATTTCTTTTACAGTCTAACATTCTTTTATAATAAAACAGGAAATAAATATTATGATAAAAATCTTAATTCTAGGTCAAGTTAACTGCAACTGTTGTACTTAGACCCTATTTAAAATAAGTTATTGTGCAGTGTAGTTAGCATTCGACCAAGTTATTTACTCAACCAGTTTAGAAATGAATATATTTAAGCATGAATAAGAATTTAGACATTCATAAACATTTTACATTAACAACAATTTTATCAATATCACAAAAAAGTTTAATTTTTATAAGTAAAATTGATAATTGATTTAAACTTGCATAAAACCTAAAACTTATATAAATATAGGTATTTTAATAAATATCTAAGGAACCAACCTGCGTCCTCCTGTTTTCTTTCTTATTTTGGCCAATTCTTCCCTAGTAAATACATCTGTTTCTTCTAAGACAGCCATCAAATGTTCAGATGTGCTTAGATTAGGTACTCGTAACACTGAGGTAAAAGCATAAATCATCTCCATTTCTTCCAATACTTGTCGCCTACTACTAGTACACAGTACTAAAAGTTTTCTTCCCTAAATAAGGCAAGTATGTATCAAAAATAGCATTTGCTTATTTCTATAAATTAGAAATTTATTTAGTTCATAAATACCTTTGGTGGCTCTTTTTTAAGTAGAACTAAGAGAGCTTGCAGAACAAGATTGGAGTAGCGTGGCCCAATGGCACCATAATCTACAGACAAAATAATTAATAAATTTTATTTTATAAAGACTATTCTTTAATTATAGATGTTTCACAAAAATTTAACATTATGAAGAAAAATTTTCTAAAAAAAAAAAAAAAAAAAAAAAAACAATTGCAAGCACTTTTAAAGATAAGTTTTATTAAAAATAAAAAAAAAATGAAGCAGAATGCAAAATGTAGCAAATGATTTATTTAACAGATTTTATTAATTCATATCAAAATAAAATATTTATAACCTTTTATTTGAAAGCTATGCAAACTATGTTTAAGAGGTTGTCTTAAATTTAACAAAGGGCAAAGCACTCCAGTTTGCATATTTAAGCACAATTTAAGTAAATAATTCAGGTACAAAATATTAAATGAAGTTAACTTAAATAGATTCAATTTAAACAATAGCATAAAACAAATATAAAAATACACATATATATCATTCATTGGAAGAAAGCATAATAAAAAATGTTAAGCAAAGCAAAGAGATCTCTCTTTAACACTGTCTAAAATAATCTCTGAATATTTTATCTGAACTAAGAATTGTTAAAAAGTCTCAGAAATAACTTTTAAATAAATATGACAGAAATACGATATATTTTGTATATCAATATATTAATATCTATTATAATCAAATATTAAATTTAAGATGTGCAATTTAATAATATGGAAAAAAAAAAAACATACATTTAATACCTGTGTGTGTTTTTACAGAATACTTGATGTAATTCAGTAAACATCAGTTTATTTGTAATGGAAAAAATTATTGAAACCATTTTTTTCAATTGTAAAAAATTGCAAAATTTTTAACTATAGAAGTGATTAAAGAATAAAAGTGATTAACTGAATAAAAATTTAATAAGAAAATGTAAACATTAACTTTGCAGCATTTTTTTTAATCAGCACTCATTACATTATATATATATATTATTTATTCTTATTTATTCAGTACATATATACTGAACAGAAGCTGATTTGGATTAATTGTTAAATAGAATTTATTAGTAATATTTTATAAGACTGGTAAAACCAATTATTATAACCTAAATAAATAAATTAAAATAATTTTATTATGATACAGAATTTGTAGACTGACAAAAGGATACTATTATACAAAGCCTTATTCTGATTATAATATTGGTACTTATTAAAATGGATATATCATAAGAAATACACTATATATCAAAGGTTTTACACATTTAATGCAATGAAAATAATTTTCAGTGAATTAAAATTCAAAGAAAGAAATTGAATACAGTTAAAGTATATGTTAACACAGTACTAAGTGACTATTAAAAATTACCCAATTGACACTAAAAAATATTTAAAATTACCTAATAATCTTTCAATACTATCAACTAGGATACAACTGAAGTGTGATTTATATGCATCATCAAACACCTGAAATGAAAATGCTTGAATATAAATCATTATTTTTTTATGAAGATATCCAAATATATTGATTAAAAGAAGAATGTTTTTACTTTTTTTATCAGTTGACACTTTGCAGTTTCAGTATAACCAACCATATCTTCAGGAGTGCACAATTTTACAAATGGGAAATCAGATTTTAAGGCAAGTTTTGCAGCTAAAGCAGTTTTACCACTATTGGGAGGGCCTAAAAATAATATTTAATTGTTAACTTTTAATTAAAAAAAATCGAAATCATTGTGAACTATAAATGTTAATTTAAAGTCAAAAAAGAAATTTAATTAAATCCACTTTTTTCTTAACTTTTGAAAGATTACTAAAGATACTAAATTAAAAATCTATGTATAATTACATATGCACCACTTTTCACATGTCAATAAACTTTTATGACAGTGTATTGGAAAACAAAGGTATCAATAGCCATAAATAGAATCAAACTTACTTAAGCACAACATTTAATTGCAATTTCTATGCTGAAAGTAAAAAAATATGAGAGTAACAAAATATTTGTTATAAATGTAGATATTAAGATAGTTGATAGTTAAAAGAATACTCAAAATTAAAAATTATTTCATATAAAGGATTAAAAATTTACAATTCAATGGAAGTTTAAGGAAATAAGTTTATCAAATTAAAGATTAGAAAATTCTCAATTCTTTTTGAATGGGAAAAGGTTCATGAACAGCTGCAATTCAACTTACACATAATATTTTCAGTGGTTACAAAAATTTAAATACGATTAAAGAGTTAAAATTAAATACCTCATTGCAATTACTTTGGGATCAACTCAGCTAACCATTTCATATTAAAATTAACTGGTATTAATAAAAGAAAGAAACAATTAATTTTAGTGTTATAAGAATTTTTTTAAACTCTCTGACAAGATAAATTCATTTGTTTAAAAGGTAATAAAATTTAAGTTTCTGCATTCTGAATTGATTGTTACTGTACTTTGTAAGGTAATATTTTGATAGTGTATCAACTATTTATCAAAAGTTGATTACCATATTAACAATGGATAAATACTCTGAAATAAAACATCAAAGACACATTTGAAAAAAAATTATATAAAAAATTATTATGATACAATGTATCACATTAATATGACTGAAAAATTCAGTCGATTTTCTTTCAATGAATAATAAGATACAATAAAATAAATCATAAAAATTATTATTGTATTAATGATGCAGTATCAAATTGAATTTAAATTTACAAAAATTGGATGATGAAAACAGGACAAATTCATACATGATTTTACAGTATTTAAATTAATCTGATATACTTAATTCAATGAATTATTTATACCTCAAATAAAATTAATTATACAGTAGTATTACAATATTCATTCAATACCACAGAAAAAAATTCAAATTGATTGAAATAGATTAATTTGAGTGTTTTAATTTGTATTGACTTAGATACAATTATTAAAAATTTCGAAATTTTAAATAACATGTCAACTGGTTTTAAAGTATAATTTTTTATAAGCAATATTTAAATTGCTTTAAGACAAATGAATTTTTTATTCATCAGAAGTATATTAAAATGTCCAAAATATATAGATGAACTATTTTCCAAAGATAAATATTGGAATGACGAGCTCATACTTTTTATTACTGTATACAATTTGAAACAGCACATTATTCGAAAAAACTATTTTAGTTAAAAAAAAAAAAAAAAAAAAAAAAAGTGGCAATTTTTTTGCGGAATAGTCAAATACATATATTGCTGATAATGTGGTGCCAAAATTAAAAAAAAAAAAATCTTAGTGTGGTTTTAATACATTAAATTTCACAATAAAACATTTATTATGAAAAATATCTGTTTGGATCCCCCTCATTACGAAGTGCGATAAACAGATGAAAGCACCAGATCAATCAAAAGCGAGAATTTCGAGAAGATTCAAGTAAAACAATTTTTAGTTTTTAATAACTTTCAAATTAAGATAAGATACATTTCAAAAATAAAATATATCTGCTTTCTTAATAATTTAATAAAAGAAATGGATTATTTTCAAACAGTGCATTGAATATATTTTTTTTTTTATACCACAAATGCTTTATTTTAAACCTTACATTAATACTTTTGTTGCCATTTTTTTATTTTCCTTTCTATAGATTAAAATGAGTTTAAAATTTGTCATTTAAATTATATGTTTTTGCTTCCACATGATGATAGTAGCCAGTAGCAATTGTAATATCTTTCCAAGGCACTAAATCTGATTATTTGTTCTAGACTTAGTGACGCAGCAGCAGTCAACTGTGCTAAAAAAATTTCTCACTTTGTTTGTCTGTCAGAACTCTATTGGGCTGCTTGTCTCAGATTAATGGCAATCATGCCAAAATTGGGCATAGGTAAAAAAAAAAAGGGGGGGAGAAGAACCAAATTTGTTCTTGAATGCAATAATTAAAAAAAAGCTGATTATAGCTGAAATAAATCACCTGAGTCATGGTGGCATTTATTGTTTATTTTATGAAAGACAAACAGCATTTCTTTAAAAGCTTTACTAACAAATTTTCTGAAATAAAATGTTTTGTATCAGATTATCCGTGGTGGTGTGTCATATGCAAAACAAAATATAAAACTTCTTAACACATAATGCATGGATTATATACAGAAAAGTATATACATATGTGTGTGTGTAGATAAAAAAAATAAATAATTGTGTTTTGCGTTCACATATGTACTACAATAAAAAAATATAGATCTAATAAAAGTATTCATTAGTTAAAAAAATATTTCATTGTTTATAAAATATGTAATTAATTATGCTGTTACAAATGAAATAAATGTCGCCTGAAAATCTGCTTGTGTGATCATAACTGGATTTCAAATATAGAGGTACAAAGAAAAGAAATAAGACAAGGAATAAGGGCACAAAGATATGAATATATCTACATATATTTAATTTCAAATGTATATAAGTTTGAATTTACCAAATTATGCAGCGAAGAAATATGACTTGTGGCCATCAGTCTAACAAAATTAACATTTAAATTTTAAACAATTTTATTTTGATTTGTTTACTGTTCAACAAACAATTTTTGTATACTAGTACTATTTAGACAAAGAACTAAATTTAAAAAGGATTCTGAGCAACAACAAACATTTAAGCATGAAAGGCGAAACGTTAAAAAATTGAAGGACAGACATTCAGGTGTCAGCTTAACTTTATTTGAAACAGATTTCCAAGTCAAATTATACATCAGATTGTTAAAAAATTACATGCCATTTAATAAACTACTTTATGATCTTCATGTATTCAGCTACAAAATTGTTGCCTCATTAACCCAGAACATTTGAAAGTAGTATGTTTTGCTAACTTCTACATAAGCATAGCAACAATGTTTATTTATCAAAATATGACAGAGATAAAAATAGATTTTCTACAAAAATCCCATATATTATTACCAATGGATATAATGGGAAATTTCTCATCCACTACTCCAACATATTATCGCACCTGTATGTGTTTAATGATTGGTGGTTTTCAGGTAGCAATTTTTACTATTTCCCTGTTTTACATGATCATGCAGTTAATTTCAAATAGCACTGTGCAAATGTGACCATTGGGAACTTTTGCATGAATCTATAGATATGAATTACTTTGCTTCAAAAAAATTCACACCTATTCTTTTCCAGAAATATTTTTGCAGCAATATATAATTCATTCAGTTGGATGAAGACAGCATCTCATACCAAAAGTCAGATTTCAATGAACATGGCATAACGATTCTGATTATACTTTGATATTACTGTACTGATGCTAAATAAAAAATAAAGCATGAAATAACATTACTTCTTGTATAATAGTCTGAACTTTTATTTACACTTCCTTTTTGATAAATTCTTCATTTTAGCTTTTCATGTTCAATAAACAAAAAAAGAATAAATACTTATATATTATTATTTAAAATATATTGTATATACAAAAGAACATTTTTCTACAAAATATTATAATATTGATTTTTTTGCAGAATAAAATAATTTATTTGGCTATTTTAAAAATTACAATTTAACAGTTTTTTTTATCTATTAAATTCATTTCTATAAGCAACAAATTATAGCATTTATCATACTAATATACATAGTTTTTAGAATTAAAAAATATGTAATCAGTTTTGAAAAACAATTAAAAATTTTTTTATATAAAGTTATTATAATTAGGAAAAGATATTTTCAATGCATTTTGAGTTCCATCTTTTTAAAATGCAATTTCCTTACATTCAAAATTAATTTAATAAATTACTTGATATTTAAAAAGCTATGTTGCATAGTAAATTTCATTCTAATGAAATCTTGCAGCATTACAACTTTATAACTTATTTTGAAAATTGATATATTACTGCAAGTAATATCATATGATTAAAAATGAATATTTACATTCAAAGTAATAAAGTTAACTTAATAAAATAAAATTTTTAAATATATTTTCTGAAAATTAAGAGCTTAAGAGACTTACCTTTTTAAGAGATATTAAGACTTTTTAGAAATCATAAGAAAAAAAATATATTTGCTTAATTTTCCTCAAATTTTAGAAAAAATATTCAAAAATGCAAAAACTTTTCTTTGTTTATTAAATTAGTATTTTCTTCAGAATGATTAAAAGCTCTTAATTTACAGAAAACATTTTTAAATATTTATTTTTAAGCTTTTTAAAATATAAAATAATTTATCTCATCACAAATAAGCATTCACCTTCCAGAAGTACACTAACCAGCCCTCTTGTATCTGGACAACGAGCCTGTTGAATGAAGAGTTCCCCATCCTCTAATATACTTGCTACAGGTTCACCCCAGTCTATTATCCCTTGTGAAACAAGTCTTTCTACTTGTTCTGAACTTGTTCCAAAAGCCTAAAATTAAATAATTTTTGATATAGTGTATAGGTGGAGAACTATAAATAGAGGCTGATTATAAAAATTTAAAAGCTCAATTTAATTGATCAACTTCATTATACATTATTCTGAAAAATATTTTCTCGAAAATATGTAACATGAATATACAAGTATAACTCTTTAATGATATTTAAACTTTCCTAAAGTCAACAATTATTCCTGTTTACATCTATTCTAAAGTTGACCTATTATAGTTCCAACAAATTTAACCATTTGAATATATTAAAGTAAAGTATTTCACTTAAATAAGATCAATTTTAAACTTATTCTTTGGGAAATGTTTTTTAGACCATTAGGAATCCTTTTCTTCACTTTAGAACATTTAAATTATGCTGTTTACAAAACTCAAGGAAAAATGTTTTAGTGTTTTACAAAAACTAATAATAATAATAAAAATTTACATTTATTAGTAAACATTTTAAACATTTATTAACAAAAACGATTAACTTAGAATTGAAACATGGCCTCAGCTTTTTTATGATTAAGCTACAAATTCCTAAAACACTTCCTTTGATAAAATTGTTAATTTTTATTTCAAATCATTAGATAGATTTTGTAAAAACACTTTTTCTTCTTGCAAATTAGTTTTTTGCCTTTTATCTTAATATAAACAAATCAAAAATATATTTGCACATCAGTTAAACAGATTGTTAATCAATAATTAAAAATACTTATGAAAGAGAAAATTTTGCTTTAAAATTAGTAATATTGTATCAGTGATTAGTCAGAACTAGACAATGTTTTAGAACACACAAACATATAATAAAAAATTTCATATATTTAAATTTTAAACTACCCTTTTTATAATTTAACAAAATACTTCCTTTTATTTATATTTTTTATTCATTTTCAAAATCATCTTCACAATAACAACATTTTAAAAATTCATATATTCACTTAGTAAATGGAAAAATATTGAAGCTTGAATACATACAGGTTTGATGTCATATTCTAATGCATGCATAAAATCCTCTCTAGTAACTTTTATTTTTTCAGTGGCTTCTGGGTCAACTTCAACTTTACTAGCAGCCTAGAAGAGAGGGAAAAAATCAACTTACAAAGAACAATGTTGGTATATTTATAATTCTTTGTTTTAATGTAATAATATAAACAATAATTTTCTTTAATTTTAAAGAACATAAAATTGAGCTATAAATGTTGAAGGGGGAAAAAATGCTTAAAAGTACTTATTCTGGATATTTTAAAAACGACATTTTACATATTAAAGACATTTGAAATTTGATGGAATGATAATTTTGGTCACTAATCACTCTTCTCAATTGAAATACACAAATGTTTGAATTCTTAAACAGACATTAGAATGTTTCTTGAATTAAAGAGAATTCATTTCAATACATCTCACAAACAAGTCCAGGTACACACACATTTAGAACAGTATAGTCTTTAGTACATCACACTAGAGAGCAATTCAAAGTTTCAAATGCTATGAAGATTTCAAGGCATCACATAATAACAACCTAACATCAAAGTTAAAGAAGTGATATAGTTATGGTATGCTCATGGAGCTGTTTCGTTTGTCTCAACAACTCAGTTCCATGGAAAAACTGGCAGTTGGATCATATTAGAATGAAATCTTTAATTCATACATCCCCTCAAAAATTGTTGCAATTGGTAATAACTTCATTTTGATGAATGATGATGATCTGAAATCTTATTTTGAGCTGAACTTATTGAGGATAATCATAAGGATCACAGTTTGGAGGGAATAGAATAGAAGTTAAATAACAAAACTTAAATCTGATACAGCATATTTTGGACTATCTTGGAAGAGAAATTGCCATTCAATTATATCCTTTTCAACAGTCACTGAAACTGAAACAAGGGTTGCTATACTTCTGGTCACCACTTTTACTTTCAAGGTATGACAAATTAATTAGCATCATAGACTATACAATTAATATGATGCAGTTAGATATGGAAGCATTCCTTATTAGAACTCAATTTTGGAATATTTCCTTAACAATTTCCACATAAAACTTTGTGCATAACTTTTTCTGAAAATAAACATTTCAGCCTATTAAGCTCTTAGTCGTAAACCATATTTCTATTTGAATTTACGTAAATTTTCTTACTATGTTAAATAAAGAACTTTTGAGTTTTATAAATACAGATTCAGATCATTTTAGTACAGATATATTTTCAAGATTCATACTTCACATAAAAAATCATTAAAATATTTAAATTGCTTAAATTTTAAGTTTAATTAAATTTTAGGATAAATAGTTTATTTAACTTCTTATCTTGGAATTATATTAACGATAGATCGATATAAGACACATTATTTACATTTTGTAATTACACTAAAACACATTCAAATAGTTTGTAGAAAGTTTATGAAGTTTTATAAATAAATGTTATAATGATCAAATACAAGATACAGATTTAAAAATTACAAAATTAATGAAGAACTTTTTTTCAAATTTATCTTTATGAAATCTGAAAATTATAATAGAATTATATTAAAAAAATTAAACTGAATATTAACAAAAAATAATTGCTATTGCATTAATTTATCAGAATGATTTGTCTAACTGTTATTATCATAAAAAATGTTATTTTTTAGGACACATAAAATTGTGCAAATTTTCAAAGTTACTTAAAATTTCATGTTACCAATTTTTATTAAGAATACAGAAATAATTTATCAATATATAATTTTTTAAGGTGCAAAATCACAGTTTAGAAAAATAAATTTAAATATTCATAAAATAAAAGCAAATGAGAAAAAGATATTTAATGACTAAAAACCTTTATTAATCTGTTCATTGCAGTAGATTGAGCAGCTCGAACTAATCCTTCAATTTCAGCACCAGAAAAGTTCTTGGTTAATACTGCTAATTCATTTAAATCCACATCAGGAGCTAATTTATCATGTTCCCTCATTCTAGCAGTATGAATGTTAATAATTTGTAAGCGTCCTTTTTCATCTGGTAGACCTACATTATAAGTACAAAATGATACTTATTATAATAAGTAATATAGGGCCAGAGATAGTAAAAATTGAAAAAAATGTTAAACAATTGAGTTTAAAATTTTACACGAGTAATTTACTCTTCCATATCTATTAATATTAGCAAGCTATGCTGATAATATTTTATCATTAAGAGACTGGATAAAGTTTGAGCCAGTAGAATGTTTCACCTTAATTGTTTAAGATAATATAGAAGGATCTAAACAGTTTTAAGTAAATATTTTTAAAAAAGAAATACGTTTTACTGTAGGTAAGTTTGTTATATAATGAATAAATGGTAAAATTAATGTGTGTGAGTTTACCATTAAAATGTATACTAATTAAGATAATTCCTAAAATATGTTAAATGTTCTCTTGATTTCTACTTAGCAAAGATTAAATTCTGCTTAATAATTAAATTTAATAAAACATTCAAATTTGTAGAAAACTCTATTCAAAATCATGTGATTAAAAAATCAAAAATTTACAATACATTTTTATCAAAAGTATGAATATTTTTGAAAAGTACCAATTTCCATTTGAACTTCTAAGCGACCAGGTCTTATTAAAGCTTCATCAATCATATCTTTTCGATTTGTCATTCCAATAACCAAAATGTTATTTAGTGATTCAACTCCATCAATTTTCGCTAGCAGTTGATTAACAACAGTATCATGCACACCTGTGTTTCCAGCCTTTTAAGAAGTCAAATATTCTAAGTCAATATTAAAAAGGAGTAAACAAATATATATAAATTTAATACTTTAAACTTCAAGCTAAAAATAACTATCTCATTAAAAAAATGCAATATACAAACTGGTAAAATTTATCAAATGTGCAGAAGATATTGTCTATTCAACAAGACATTATTTAAAATAAGTTAAAAAAAATATCTGAGGTACTTATAAAATTTATCATTTTTTTTAACAAAAAAGCAATACTACATAATAGGATACTATCTTGAATTTATGACATAAAATGTTTAATTGATTTGTACAAAATTAACATGTTTTGTAATACATTTAATAAATTTTATAAAATATGATTTTTTATTCATATATTTTGAATGATATGTAGATAATTCCACCTAACTAAAGGAGGATAAAATTAGCTAGATATTGAAGTAACATAAGTCATTAATGTCTTGAAGCATGGAATCCATAAGAAAAAATTGAATAAAGGAATCCACAAGAAAAAATTAGAAACTGTGTAAAGTGGATGCAAGTTAGGATATGGTTGATAGTTTCAGTTAAATCATTATTATATTTAAAATTTTATAGTAAAAAATTCAAGATACAAAACAGACTTTTTAGTATTATTAATTTATGCATAATTGGAGCTACGTATGAATTTTTTCTACTCAGTTTCTAATCTACTAATTTAAACAGTAGAAATATTAACTTTCAGAAAATATTTATGCATGTAAATTAGAATAAATAACAATTATTTTTTGTAAATTAGATAATTAAATGTGCTACAAGAAATTAAACAAGGAAATTTTCCCCCCTCCCAAAAGAAATTACATAATAATAAAAGCTCTCAAACTACAATAATTTATAAAATAAGGAATTATTAATTTTTAAAAATTTTAATCAATGTTATCCCAACACAAACTAGCTAAAATAACTAAAATTTATAAACAGCATATTTAGCCAGGAGAAAATGAAATTATATAGACATATTTGAAATATATACATGTATTAGAACTTCTCACAGTGTTAAAATGAAAACAAACGTTATTATAAAATGATTCTAACAAATGATTAGTTAAAATTAATTAATTTGTTATAGTTGCTTATCTCCAACACAGTCTGATAAAATAAGATGAGATCCATGAATCTGCTACCTTTAAAAAGTACAGAACAAGAATAAATTTTTTTCCAAACATTCCAAAATATGTTTAGCAAAGGCTTGGTGTTAGCATTTTTGGCATAGGGAATAAAATTTCTCACGCTTTGAAATTGCAATATGTTTTAGGTGCAATGGCAAAGTGAGGATTTTTCTGTCACATAAGAGTGTTAGAGATAGACTTGGTTCACAATAACAATACTAGGAGTGAATATCAGCCAATTCTTCTAGGAAAAAGGGACTGGGTGACTAAAACCAAGCAAGATTGCCTGCCATTTTGTTACCCAAATTTTTATTTTATAGATTTTAATTTAAGAAATTAATAATAAACAGGGAATAAAGATATTTTAATTCTTTTTTAAAATTTTGAACTAACATTGTATTTTTAATCCAAATTGAGTGTAAAAATATATAATTTCAAAATCTATATTAATTGAAAACTGAATCACTAGCATTAAAATAATTAAGATAAATGACTTCTTTATTGTCAGAGAATCATTTTAAAATTAATTTTAATATATATATATATATATATATATATATATATATATATATATATATATATTTCCTATTTATACTGCTAAAGTGTTGTTTTTAATTAATGGAAATAATTTAACATTCAAACAAAATGGAAACAAAATTGATTCTGATAAATGAAAAGATGTATATAATTTAGTATATAAATTTTTCATTAGCATCTTATATTTTGTTGTATTTCATACACTTTTTTATTTTGGTATTTACATGCAATACGTTTCAAACCTGGCATCATAAAATAAATACAGTTCATTTAATTTTCCTCAAGTCAAAACAAAATAAATATATGGATATTAAAAAATAATTCTTAAATTACTAACTAAATATGAACCTCAAAACAAATGGAAAAAGTCCTTAAAAATCACAAAAAATTATTACTTTTTAAGAGCAAATAAAGTAGGCTACTTTTTTTATAATAATAACAGTTTCCCTATTGTAATTACTATTAATCATAACAATAAATTTAATCAAATTGCAAATAATAATAAATAATAATCATGCAAGAGAATCTAAAGAAACATTGAGAAAATGACATAAATTAAATCATACAATGTAATGTATCATAAATAAAATTTTAAAAATACGAAATTACTTTTAAAAATAGAAAATACAGAGTAAAACTTTTTTTTTTATTTTATTTATATTTCTAAGAAAAATGGCATCTTTTATATTTGATATTTTGAGAGAACTGAAACAAAATATTAACACATTAATAAAGAGCTAATAGAAATTCTAACAGGTATTATACATACCACAGATCCTCTTGCTTTACATATAGCATCTATTTCATCAAATATAATAATATGCAATCCACTATTTGGTCCCAACTGTGAAGTAAGAGAAAAAGGATTATCAATCATAAAACTATTGCAATAATATATATAGTACTTCCGCAGTAAAAACAAACTATTTTAATTGTACAATTTGTACTAATATTTCAAATTTCAATTAAAAGAAAACAATTTCACAGTGCAACTAGTCATTAATTGCACATCTTGTAGTATACAAAAATATAAAAAGCCATTTAAATTATGAAATATAAAACAAATAATCATTGAAGTATTAAAAATAAAATGCATTTAATTATATTCATATGGAAATAAACTTTCAAATTTACATTAAGTATTTTCTTATAATAATTCTGTTTCATAAAGTAAAACAATTTTTCAAAAGCTGAAAAGATATAAATGTGATATGAACAAATATTTTTAAACCAATAGAGAAATATAGATATATTTTTTAAAAATAAAAATTATAATCTAAAACACTGAAAAAATTAGTTAGTATTCAGTAGTCACACAGTTAAACACTAAGTAAATAATCACTTAGTTAATGGCAATAAAATATTTAACGCGGAACTAGATAAAAAAAAAAAGTAAATTACTATAAAACTGATAAAATTTAAATAAGTTTTTAATTTGTTTTAATTATTTGCTTTCAAAAGCTAATACTATTGAATTATAATAACTATTTACACTAACTTTAAATATAATAAAAAAGTATAGCATTTAATAGTGAAATGGGAAACTGAAAGCAAATGAATAAGACATACACGCTTTTCTTCTTCCTCAGCATCTGCAAATAATCTACGGATATTAGCTTCAGATTCTCCCACATATTTATCCAGGATTTGAGGACCATTTACAATTTTAGGTTCCCTTGCATTCAACATCTGCCCTATTTGACGTGCCATTAAAGTTTTACCAGTACCAGGAGGACCATATAGTAAAATTCCCCTTACATGTTTCAATCCTATAAATTATTTAAATATTATTAAATAAAATGTAAATTTTAAGTATACTAAAATAATACAACAATAATATACGTGTTCTGTAAAATATATTACAGCAGTTACATATTTTACAGAACACATATATTATTACATTTGAAATTAAACATATGTGCCATTATTGAAAGAAAAAAAAATAGGGAAGCATACATAGGGAAGGGCTTTTTTAACCGTACTTGATATAAAAAATAATATCAACACAGAAAAACATACAAGATTAATATTACTAAAAATGTTCACTTCTTATATAAAATTATTTCCAAAATTTTTAAATTACATAAATATATAAAAATTCCCGAATAATTATTAAATTAACAGTATTTAAAATTAATGTAAGTTTTCAAAATCCCTTTTGTATAATTTTTAATCCAAATTAGAGGGCATGTACAGTCTTTAAAGATTGTATAAGTCCTCTAAGATACAAAAGAGTTAAAAAAAATTAGTAAAGCTAAAATATTACGTAAATATTAGTCACAAATATATTACAAACATAAATATTCTCATATACACACAAATAATTTGCAGGTATGCATGCATGCATACATACATACAAACATATATACTGAGGAGACAAAAATTAATAGTATACCAACATTCAAATATACATGTTACAGTATTATCACATCTAAACTGTGTAAAAGGGTAGTGCATTGTTAGAGCTTTCATTTGTATTCAGGGGATTGATCTGTAAAAATGTCTAACTGATAATGATCACATGATGGAAATCAAGAGACTTCAAATGCAGAATGGTGATTGGAGTAGATGTAAAACATTCGTTTTGGAAATCACGAATTCAACAGTCCAAAAATTATAGTCAAGTGTGCCCTGAATTTTTATTTTGAAAGATAACTTCTCACATACATTCCAGTGGCAAACCACAGCACCGAGACCAACATGTGTACATAAATTTTCAGTATGAACAGATATGCATAAAATAATTAGAATCAATGTGAAGCGTTAAGCTGAATATGCTTATTAGAAAAGTATGGAGAATTTTGGCTTTAATGGGTTATAGATGCAGAAGACTGACTTGAGTACATGTAAATGCAATGTTGCCTGAAATGCCCCTCATGGTCATATCGGTTCAATCCTAGAATAAAGGCTTGGTCAAATTAATCACATTTTCAGCTGTTATGAGCTGATGGGAAAGTTCAGGTGTGGAGCTGATGTTTTGAAACAATGGCTCCTAATTTCCAACAAGGCACTTTACAGGTTGGTAATGACTTGATAATGGCATGGGGTATTTCCATTTGGGATGGATTAGGCTCTCTAGTCCAATTAAAACAATCACAAATTAGACATGATTTGAAGACCACTTGTAGCCAGCCATACATGGTTTTCATGTACCCAAACAAACATGGATATTTTATGCATTACAAATGTGTCATTCACCAGGCTACAACTATGTACAACTGATTTGATAAATGTCCCGGATATTATCATTGGGCACCTAGATTAGTTGATGTGAATATTTATGAAACATAATTGAGAGATAAGTTTGCACACAAAAACTACTTCAGGAAAATTTCACAACCATAGTTGTCTATAGAGGTTACATAGTTAAATATTTCTACAGGAGACATCAAACAGCTTTTTGAATCACTGGCATGTTGAGTTTCTGCACTTCACTGGCTAAAAAAATGTCTAATCTGATATTAGAAGGTGTTTCATAATTTTTGAAATCACAATGTAGACACATATATAAAAGATTAAAAAATGAGTTACATAAGACAAACAAGTTTAAAAAGGGGTGATATACCTTACATGGTTAGATGAAAGGTGATATATTTTAGCCTAATTTTACTTACTGTATTCAGATACTAAATGAATTAAAATATAGGAATGATTATGATTTTAAAGCAGCAGAAACAGGCTTGTAAATTCATAGTAGTTCTGTATATATATATATATATATAATATAATATAATATGATAAATTAAGCAAATATTCTTTAAAAGGATATAATAATGCATTTTTTTTACAAAAACATATTACACCTACATTACTCAAAGAATTTTCTTTGTATATTTTTATTAAAAAATTTTAAAATATTATTTTAAATTATATTGTAAAATTTTTAAATAATATTTTAAAATTTTACAATATTATTTCAGTAGCACAATAATTTTTTTTTTGGTTTTAAGAATGAATAATATACCAAGTTGTTGCACAAATTCAGGAGGAAATACTCTTGATGCAAATGCTCTTCTAAAAATAGCATTGAATTCGTTATCAAGTCCACCAATACCCATCTTTTGAAAGTCCCAATCAGGGTTAATAATTGATTGCCTAGCTGTTTTCCTATTAAGAAATACAAAATCTACATTATTTTTTAGTCATAAATATAAACAAAAGTTATTTGACCAAAGATTATGATCTTGTTCTTCGATGTAATTTACTTTAAAAAATCTTCTCAAATAATCAGTGGAACTTCATTTTCTAGTACTTAAAAATTACATAATACACAGTATAAATTTAACATCAATATTTAAATGGCAAACCTTATGATTGAAAATAAATCAAGTGAAAATCAATATATCATTGCCTTATAATTGACATTTGTTTCAATAGTAACAGCCGCTATTAGTCAAAACAAATGGTATATGCTGCTCTCAATTATCTGAAATTTCATACTCAAATTTTTTACTCTATATAATAAATTTTTGTCTAATACAGAATTTTAAACATTTATATATTTTACACAACTTGCCTTAGAAGAAAATAAAGTGTTAAAAAAAGTAACATAAAAGACAAATATATAGCAAAGCAAATTTTTTAAAAAAAAATTTGGCACTTTATTAAGGATGCCAGCCAATGGTTTAGTGGTTAGCGTTCCTGACTCCCGGGCTGTTGGTCCCAGGTTTTAATCCTAGTTTGAGCACGCACGTTTTCATCCTTTTTTTCTCACTCTGTTTTTTTGTCTTTTCTTCTGAGATGACGGATGAATGTGGCTTATCCTATGAACAGGTTTGTGGTGGTGTGATGTGGGCTATTTGCCTCTGTGCTTTGGTTCACAGGTCCCCACCAGGTAACGCTAAATGAGTAACAGTTTCTGGCCTTGTTGTGGCGAAGGGTTCATCACACCCACAGTTAGAAAAAAAACTTTATTAAGGATGGTAAAAATTTGCAATTAACACTGATACATGCAATTTTTTTCCATGAAGCAGAGCATCATGTTACACGAAAGAATGGATAAGAGTACAGACAAATACAATAATTTTAACAAGTTGAAGTTTTTAAAATGAAAATACAAGCATTGACAGATTTTTACTTGAATCTTGATTCATGGTTACAGGGAATTGAATTACAATAAGCTCCTGTAAAACCTTTAATAATGGTAAGTTTGGAAACAAACAGAATGATATTTGTTTTTATTATGTCTAACAGTAATTAAAGAGAAAAATAACTTAACAATATTGATTAATACATTTAATTATAACTAGTGTTGCCTTTCATGGTTTTAGTCTCAAACTATTTTTCAACAAGATAATATTCAGTGCTTTCTGGAAAATATATCCAAAGAATATTAATAATGATAGAGATTCTTCTAGGACAAGCATTAATTTGACACAGCTTTAATAAAAATTACACTATATCACATGCTTAATCAAAATTATATTACACAATTATAAGTTACATGCAGATATCAAATACTAATTTAGACAAATATTTTTAGTTGATTGAAAGGTTCAATGTTTAATTTATATTCAGAAACGAATCAAGATTTTAGCAGACACTAATAACCACCATTACAATACATATAGCATTTTGCTTTTGTATTAGAATTTAACTAAGCTTAAAAAGGTATACAGTCATTAAATCAACTAATCTTAATATTGAGAATACTAATAAACAATAAATTTTCACAAAATTCTAATCACTCTTACTAGTTGCTTTGTTTTTCATTTCTATGTTGAGCAGTATATAACAAGATAACATCAATCGACAAACTGCCAATTTCAAGCTACTAGAAGCTTGAGGGAATATTTTCAATAAATCACATTAATGTTAGGTTAACTCTGATACCTAAAGAAGTTGATTAAAATTTGAGAAATAATTTCAAATCCAATTTTTGTTTAAAAGTGAAGAAAGTTCAGCTCTATACATATTTGTAAAATTTTTCAAATGTTTATTAAAAATTACCCAGATTCACTGAGGAACACTTGAACAACTATGTTTTAATACTAGACATTAATGTATTGTATAATGTAATTTTATTAAAGTTAAGTTCATTAAAGTTACTAAAACTAATTTAAAAAAAAAAAAAAAACCCACACATTATTATATATATTTTACTCATTAATATCTACACTATAATTTTTTCTTAAGCATAATTTTCCTTTTGTTAAATACAGTTTAATTAATAGTGACAAAAACAAATTTCAGATGTTTTTAAAGTTGGTACAAGAGGATTTAAAAATGGTATGGCAGATCAGAAGCCTTCTAAGTTTGGTCTGTAATCCTACACAACATATAATTATTGAGAATCATGGACACATCTTTAAATACATTATCATCATCAAATCAAAATATTTACAAAAACATTCATTAATGTAAAGCAACATACAATATAAACATGTCCATTTATTTATTTATTACAGTTTGTTTTACAAAGTGTTTCATTAATCAATAATATAAAATATTTTGAAGCATATAATAAAATAATTAAAGTGTATCTTCTGATCAGCTAGAATTATAATACTTTTTTAAATAACACATTTATTTGTCATAAATTAAGATATTTTTAAAGTACAACTTTCATTGCTTGAATTTTTTAAACCAAGTATAACAGTAAAGAAAAAAATGTGCAATAATATTTGGATAAGGCAATTATTGTTTAAATAAAAAAAATGAAAACTTGTAATCTTTAACCTTTTAGAGAAAATAAATTAAGGCAAAACACTAAACTTTGCTCTTAAAGTAAAAAAAAAAAAAAAAAAAAAAAAAAAAACCCTTGCTTTGAAAATGTATTTACTGCAAATTTAAAACTATATGCATTTTATAAAAGATAACTAAGATAATTGCTAAATTGATTTTTATTTCAATTAACAATTTTAAAATAGTTCTTAAGATTACTTTTTAGTAACTAATTTTATTTAAAGTAATCACAGGATAAAATATCCTTGTAGATGAAGGGGGAGGGAAAACAGACATTTCTCATAATATTTACTTACATTCCAATATATCAAGTATTCATATTAAGAAAATTTTACTAAGTCACCAAGTCTTAAAGAAATTTTGAGAATGATCAAAACAAACACATTTCAAACATTTTTAACAAAAAATATTACATCTAACTAAGTAAGTAAATAAAATTAAAAAATATTTGGCAATATATTTTTATCACAACTAACCCTTTTGCTTTTCCAACTAAGTTCACAGCAGATCCTTCAGCTTTTTCAAAAACTACCAAAGCATCTGGCAGTAATAAGCCAACTTTTGTCTGATAAAAACAATAAATTAACAGATGAATTACACACATTAACAGATGAATATAAAATTTAGTACAGCAAAAAAGGTTACAAAATAAAAAAAAAAAATAAAAAAATAAAAAAAAAAAAAAGCACTGATATTTTAACCAAGGATCAGTGAAAAATTACTAAAATTAAAATAATATAATTATCCAAAATAAATACATTCATTCATTAAACAGAAAATTTTTTATAAAGTAATTTAATACGTAATATTACATGGGGCATGTTATCGTTAAAAAATTGTTTATAACATAAATGTTGGGATATTGCAATAATATTTAATATTTAGTATACACATTTAGTAAGCAAAAAATAATAGCTTAGAACAAAATATACCTATTGTATTTTTTTTGAAGATATTAATAATGAGTAAATTTATTAATATCTTCAAAATTTTATTTTGAAGATATTAATAACTTCAAAATTTTACTAATTATATTTTGACTACATTTTTGTGATTTCAATTTTTAAAAATTAGAATAGAAAATAAGCAACAAAATGTAAAATTTTATTGTTGGTTTAGGATTACAAATCATTTGAAACTAAAACTTTATATAAATTTTTCTAATGGTATATAAATTAATTGGGATAAAATAATTAATGTAACCTTATTATACATCTTCCAATTTTACATTGGTATTATAATAAGAAATTTCAATATAGCATCTAGGAAAAAAAATTATAAAAAGTAATTTTTGATGCATATGTTACATATCAAAACAAACAAGTCTTTACAAATTCCCAGACATTCTCTATTTTACAGAAAAGCTTATAAATATGTTCTGCAACTCACATAGGTAAAATTAAAAATAAGGTACTTTATTTTCAAGGGATAGAATCTCATGAGAAATTTCAGCTTTGCATTTTTGTATTTTCTTATCGAATCATCAATATAAATATAATATTTTATTTACATAAATAACATTTTAGCAACTTAAACAATTTAATAAAATATATAAATATCTTCTAAAATAAACTAATTTGGACTTTTGATCAACAATACTGATTGTTTTGTCTGGGAAGTTTTCAAATATATTTAATTTGTGGTAATGGTAAATTAATATCAAGATCATTTTATGAATCTGATATGATAAAAAAAATTAAGCATGTTTGTGTGAAAGATGATTTCCTAAAATGTAGATTTCTTTAATAAAAGTAAATATGACTACAAGAATTTTTAATGACTTCCTGAATTATTTAATTAAGTGTATCTCTTACACTTTATATTTAGCTTTATTCCTCATCTATTATAGAATCAAAATTTCAGCATACTAATATTTACTTTGTAATTACTAACAATGATTTCAAGGATTCTGTCAAAATGGAAAAATGCTGAACTATCAAAATTTGTCAGTCTATTACAAGAATAACTCCCAACAAAAATTCTATTGGCGGTTTCCAGTTATAATAACTGCTCATCTCAAATGAGAGTTAAGAATGTTATGAATTGGTGGTATTTATAGTCCTATCTTCTGTTATTCTCAAAGGGATTAAGTAAGCTAAACTGATGCTTATTTCCTATTCTTCCTGTCAAATGTGAAACACATTTTGTTTCCACAGCAACAGATACAAATTAGCGGGACCTATTCATATGGTAGGCAGATAATACTGAATTAAACTTATCACAATGATTTAACTATTTTAAAGTTGGTCATACAAATGATATTTTTTCCTTTAAGCATTTATGCCCAGTGAGTATTTGCTTATACCTTTTTGACTACTTCTGAAATATCAGTTTGAATATAGTTATAAGTTTTACAAGAATTGTGAATGATTTAACTTGGCTTTATAGCAAATACATCCTGTGTGACTTCTCACCAGAAAAAATATAGCTCTAACTTTAGCAGTATTTCATACTTTCTATTTAGCCTACAAAACATTTACTTAATAGACTTCCTGTATACAAAAAATGTATACTATATGTGGCTATTACTCTTAAGAATTCTGGCTTTAGGAACTTCGCCAAACAATTTTAATTATGCTCAATCTGTAGCAATCACTGGCCACCTTAAAAGGTGATCAATGATTAATCCAAAGAATTAATAATGTATTCTTTTAATAGAAAGTTTTCCTTATTGCAATTATTTTTGAAATGGACAATTTTACAACACAACTCTCCATGTTGTCAAAAAGCTCAATTATTCAACTACTAAAGCACCCTATGCTGAATAAAATTATTCAGTTATGTTTAATGATCATGTCAAAGATCATTCTGTGATCACTTTTTGTAGACATGGGCTAATTGTATAACAGAATGAAAAGGAATTTTCTTGATTATAATCACCTTTTCATTTGTGTTACTTTTTTTATATTCGTAATTTCTATATTTGTTTGATTGAATCCATAACATCAGATTTTCATTAATAATATTTCTTTAGAAATGTGATATTAAAATTATTTTCAGTAACAGTTTTATAAGAATTTCTATATTTTATTATTTTTTAAACTTTTTAGCTGTTTTTCAAATATTAGAAAAAGGCATGAAAATTTTAAAATGACATGAAAAGTAGACAGGATTTTCACAGAATACATCAATTTTTCTGATTGATTATGATGTGACTATACCTATTTCTTTAGAATTCAGAGCTCAGTTTCATTTTAATTTGTCAAATATATTATATGATCCCGAGTGAAATAGTATTGTGTGTAAATTCACTCAACTATTTATATTCTCATCACTATTTATGGTAATTGTATTAATTGATTTTCAGTTAAACTTTCATCTAATTAGCCTTGTTAATTTCTTTGTAATCTAATATTGTCTATTTTAAAGAAATTGTTTATATGTCACTAAAATTAAGCAATTCAGAAGCAATCAAGAGTAATTTTTTATAACACAATTTTAATACATTTATATGTTATACTAGATTTAAAGCTTTCTTGCTTTCAAATTTTTCTACTTATTTTTCTGATTCTACTAATTTTTGTCTTCTGATTCTCTCGAAACTTATTGTTAACTTTTTGGTTAAGTGTTATGCTATTAACATCAAATCACTTCTGACAAATTCAAGCTTAATGGATTTTTCATCATACTATATAATTCTTGTTTTTTTACTTGTACTATATACAATACAATTTTTCAAAATTTAATTCAGTGTACATTTTTAATTTTTTTTATGTGGATGAAAACTTTTTCAGTGACAGCATTAATTTCTATGTATGGGTCATTCAGTTTAACAAAAATCAAAATATTTTGAGATTCTTGTCATATAATAGTTTAGCTAGAAAGAAACTTGTATCCACATGGATTTATTATTCTTAATATAAATAATGTGAAAAAAAACACATCTTTTCTTTAAAAAATTAAAAGTTTAAGGAGTAAAAATGTTTTATCTGCAGAAAAGAATTATTTTAAATTTGCAATTACACTGAGCATCTATCTAGTAGAATAGTTATTCATAAATATATTTTTCTATCTTTGACATAATAAAAAGTTATTATAAACACACACACATGTAAATTTTAGACTGTAAATAAATTTAACCTATAATTGAACCAACAAAGGGGAGAAAAGAGAATTGATCAAATAGTAGGTCCAAAATCTCTAGTTAAGAATACATACTGTTCGTTTTCCAGCAGGTTTTCCATTTCCAGTCATTTGCTCAATATTTGCAGCTATTATAAAAGAATAAATATCACTTATAACTAAAAAAATTGATTAAATTGCATAAATAATTAATAAAATAATTTTTGGTAACCAATTTATTAAGAAACTGTTCAGCAATTTTGAATGGTTTTTTATAACATTTTTTGAAATTAAAAAAAAATTAGATAAGTGTAATTTACAAAAGTAGATATTTTATTTAAAACCAAACAAATAAGAAAATATCATCTTTATGCCATTAAAAATTAAATTACCATTGTACACATAACTGATTTTATTTTATTTTAAATTCATTAATATGAAAAATCTGACACAGTAACTTAAGCAGGTTTTTTACTAAACACTGGGAACATTTATTAAATAAAATAACCTTTACTTAAGGGTAGAACATAAATATTAATTGTTTATAATTAAATATTCAGACATTTCTCTTACATAAATTTAAAATAGGAAAATGCAGTTCTTAATAAATATTTAATGTATATACATTTAATGGATTTTAATCTTTAAATTGCTCCATTTCTGTAGTCACTTAATTTTTTTTTTTTTTTTACATATTTAATCTACACATATGGGAGAACCAAAACATGCACTTTTTCTTACAAGAAAAGATTTTTTATAAATATTTTTATAAGAAACTAAGCTATTCAAAAAAAAAAAAAAAAAAAAAATTATTGAGTGTTATCAAAACTTTTTTTAACTAAATTTCAATTGAATTACAATTTATTTCTGTATATTATATAATATAAAAAGTATGTAAATACAATGCATAGTAAGAAAATACAATGCACTAATAAAAAATGTATTCCTAACACTGTCAAAACTAAAAAAAAAAATCACTTTCAAAATCTTATAAATCCTAAATACATACTCTGTCAATGGCTGAATGTTTTCTGGTAGCAATTTCTGATTTGAAAATTGGTAGCAAACTTAATATTTAGTCTTTATTTAATATTTCAAAGGTTTCAATTTAGTGAACTAAGAAGAGCTGTAGGTCAAAATCTAAATTAAATGTCTAATATTGTAAATAATTTATTTCATTAGTTAAATGATGAAAAGGCGGGATGCATTCCTCAATAAAGGAACAAAAACTCGTCTGAAAACTCATAGTATGACCAACCAGCAAGTCAATGCCAAATCTCATAAACAAAAGTGTCACTCACAAAAATGGATAGATTGAAAAGTGGAAGAAAGTGATAATCTAATGAATTATTTTTCACACTTTTCCCTATAACAACATCAGTGCAAATATGGAGAACACCAGCACAAGCTTATGTGATGATTGTTTGCTTCTAATTATCAAGCATGGAGATGAGTGTCTTGATATGGGCAGTCACATTGTGATTTTCTGCTAGACCAATTATAACCTCTAAGAGAAAGATGACTGAGGAGAAGTAGAGAAATTTTAGCTGTCTAAATCCATCATATAATGCAAACTTTGTTTTTGAGCAGACGATAGAATCTCCCAGGATGATTATGCAATTATCCATGAAGCAGGACTTAAAATATATTACTAATGGCAAATGATTTCTTAAGACACTAGAGTTATTATTACATCTGAAAACAGAAATAAAATTAATTACCTTCCATTTCTTTGACAGTCAGTTTGAGAAGTTTCATTTCATTAAAACTAAAAGCAAGCTGTAATAAGTAAGAATATTTTAAACACAAATTTTTCAAATATGTATAATTTTCTTTCAATTGAAAATTAATTTAAAGCATGTTCAACATAATGTTATATTTCAAACCAAAATTGAAACATAAAAATTTTTTTTTATTTCATAACCATAATTCAATTATAATTTTTTAGGTATCTTAACAATTGAAAATTTATATATATAAAGTCGATATCTAATTGATATTCATCAGTATCATTTAGATTTACAAATACCATTTGTCCAAATGAAAATTTAGAAACATTATGTTATATTATCTAAAGATATCAAGCAAACTGTCTCAAAGTATATAAATATTGTGTTAGTATAATATATATATATATATATATATATATATAACACATATACACACATTTCTGGATGATTCTGAATTAAATTTTGTAAAGTTATGTTTTAATGTCTAAGTATAATTCTAAGTTTAGAACCTTTAAAATAATTATAAATACAGTTTCTTATAAGTGCTGCACAAGCATAGCATATGTAAATATATGCTCTCAAAATGTGTAAACAAAAATTTTGATACTGGTATTTTTGGTTTAACTCTTTGAGAGAAAATAGTAAGAATGTAGCTTAGCAATATGAAATAGTTACATCAACAGTAGTGAAACAGTTCAAAGAATACTCAATTTTTTATTTTAAAGCACTTTTTAATAGCCACTAATTAGACCAGATAATTTGGTATGATATAATCATAGATGCTATTTTTATATTGTATTCTACTAATAATACTTATGTAAACTAAATTCTGTGACACGACAGCTCATTGGCAGGACAAGGCCTACAATGCCATTATCAGTTATCATGACCAAAGGCTCTGGGATGCAAAGTATGTCTCAGTTAGGTGGTCAGCCTAACACGAACCCCCAGCGTTTAATTCCCAGTATGCTTGGCACTCAGTTTTATTGATCCACTGAAGAAAGAAAGGCTATTAAGACTTTGCCAATCACAAAGATAGAATCTCGGACCTGTACATTGGGAACGCGAAATGTTACCACACCTTAATATTTATGAATCTTTTTTTTTTTTTTTCCCTTTTTTAAAATTTCATTACTTTTTATCAATGTTTATTGCAAACAAAAAATAATTACGCACCCTAAAATGCAGTATTATTGAGTCATTCTTTTAATTGTCATTGACAGGAAAATGAAACATTTTTCAAATTTGTTTCATTACTTCTGATAAATCTATTAAATTCATACTACTAGAATTTATCCAATTCTTTTTTTAGAATATTAAGCTGTTAGTATAGTTTCTAAAAGAATTTGTAGACTTTTTACATTACTCAATGTTAAGTAAACTCTTTAGCCATTTTCTAGGTTAACAGTGAAATGTGTGATTGTTGGAAAGCACTCAAGGATAAGAAAATAGTGTATTCTTTTAATTGCTGATCTTTAATATGTTGCTCAGTTCCATTTCTATCATTGGTCAAATTGTATTTTAAGGTTACTACATTGTTATTTTTTAGTATTAAATATTCATAAAAACAATGTAAATGCAATAAAAGCTTAAGTTATGAAAATTTTCATATTTACTATTGTACCACACCAAACAGGAAGAACTAAATTTTAGGGGCACTTTAAAATGCACTCAAGTTACTATCATTTTCTTAAATGGTTAAATCCAAAGCAGTCACATCAGGACTTCTTTACATATTACCCAGACAAAATTGAAATCTTTTATTACATGGAATAAATTGAAAGTTAAAATCAGAGTTCATATAGCAAAATGATGTTGCTGAACAAATTTCTAATACTGATGATAGATTTATAGAAGATGAAGATATGGGGAAATTAATTTAAAATCAAAGATTTGTTACAAGAGGAATATTTCAACCTTTCTCTCCATATTAAGATCATAGATAATTATATAAAAGTGTTGTTTTTTTACTGAAAAACAGAAAAATTATATTCATTAGCAACAAGTTTTTATTGTAATAAGAATATTACACAATTAATTAAAATAAATGGACAAGCTGCAGGAAAACATATATTAACTTATAGGATTTTGATAATCCCATGAGATTTTATCTCTTCAGCTTTTAAAGCTTCAATTTTCTGCTCAATTAAATTTTATCATGACAGTAAATAAAGCTCAGAGTGAATCTTTAAAAATTGTTAATCTCAACTAACTGTGAACTCATTTCTCTATGGTAACCAGTATATTGGTTGCTCATCACTAGAAATTTAACAAAATCTTAATATTTGGGTTTCAAATGGAAAAATTATTGCTCTAGAAGAGTTAAGATAATAAAATACAAATATTATTTGAATATAACTAATATTATTTGAATATAACTTGATTTTCATAGGAAAAACATTAAATTTATAACTTTAGTGTTTGTGTGTGTATTTTAAAGTTTGTTTCATTTCATTAATATTACACAATAGTTTTCCTATAGTGTTCAACTTAATCAATTTAACAAATATTTGTGTTTTAGCAGTTAACTAACAGACTGAATAACTGATACCGAGTATTGACATGTAAAGGTGTATACTTTAAGTTTACCTGGTCTTCATTTCTATTATAGATGTACTGGATCTTATTTTGATTAAATAGAATAGACAATCTAGCTAGTAGTTGTTTTATTTGTGTATTACTTAACTACTTAATGTGTACCCATCCTAGTGAGTATAATTAAAAAAAAAAATTACTTCACATCATTATTGAAATGACAGGATCACTCTACAAGTTATATCCACTTACAATACCCCATTTTTCTTGTGGTCAACTGTATCTGAGTTGTTTATAAATATGAATTAGACAAAATCTAAATATTTTCATTTTGCGTAATCTTAGCATTATTCTGCGTAAAGATAACAGAAACAAAAATAATATTTTAAGAATGTAAAAAAAATGCAGAAAAAGAAATTGTGAAAATGTAGTTACTTCAATGTAAATTATTGAAAATTTTGTTCATTAAATAGCTTATACATTTTAAGATATATTGAAATTAAACATCTATCCATGTGAAATCAAAATCTAGCGATGATGAGATTTTGAATATTATGACTTGCAAAAAGTATATTTAAATTTTATAAAAAAAATATATATTGTTTATAAATATCTCACATGTGCCTATGCAGCATTAACTTATTTATTAAGGAAAAATATAGCTATTTTAATGGAGTAAATAAAAATGTATCTTCTAGAAAGAAATTACAACCATTTATTTTCAAAATTATATCAGATTAAAAGAATATATTTTAAAATTTTCTTTTAAATGAGATGTTTATTTTGATTTAAGAAACAAAATTAAAATTAAATTATTAGTAAAATCTAACTTAATAAGTAACTGACTTGGAACACAAAATCCAAAGAATAATGAATGAATTTCTGGAAAATTTATCACAAAACTACCTAAATATATTAAAATAGATTATTAGCTTTTTTGTATACCACAACTGTATAAATCAATTTTAAAAAATCATTTTTGTTGTTAAAAATATCATGTTTGATTTTAAACTTCAATTCCTTTGATTTTAAACAAGATATTTTCAAACTGAAAGAATTGACATTATTTTTTAAAATTTCTTAACTTATAATCTAGCTTGAAAAATAAATAAAATCCCTTATTTAAGTATAATTGGCAAACATTTTCTACACATGAGAAGCTTGGGAAATCCTATATAATAGAAGCCATACCTTTTCTAGCAAAATTCTTTTATTAATACATTTGGCTTTTTATACAAATAATTTTTAAAGTACACATAATATTTTGATTTAATTGAAGTTGCACCATGTCTTTATTTAAAAATATTGAGACAGCTACACTTTATTTCATTCAACACTTCCATAATTACCTTTTAAATAGATTTTCCTCTTTTACTTAACTGTCAAATATAATAAATTTGATTTAAAATATTTTGAGAAAAGAATGAAAATTAAAATACTGAAAACTTACAATTTGCCCAACAGAAAAAGCTTGCTTGCAAAAGCTTTTGACAAATTCAGCAGCCATGATATCGGTATCATAAGGTTCAAGAGTACTGATAAATACAAAAATTATATTAAAACTTTGGCAAATGTTTCATTAAAATTTAAAGGACATCAAATACAACAATAACAAATAAGTTTTAAAGTAATTTTATAGTACTACTCTACTACAAATGCTAAGTATAGACAGGCAGAGCATTTTGTTGTCATTCATGAGCTCTCTTATAACATAATTCAATTAGTTATAAGAGATCTCATATCATCAAAAGACCTCTACAAAATTAGGTATATAAGTTTTACTTATATGCCTCATTTTAAGATCCTTTAATCTTGAAAAATAATTATGAAAAACATTTCTTAAATCTATAAAATAATTATTTTAGAAATCATTAATTTTAGTTATTTCTATCTTTTAAGTGAAATTGATTATAAAAAGAAAAATTTGATTTTACGAAGATATTGATATACAATTCAGAGTTCTATAATCAGTAAATTCTGTTTAGATATTTTTTTAATAAGAATGTGAAATTAAGTTTCAAATTTTGTCTGTTGTTCCTTAATCACTTTTTGCTCACAAAAGTTAATTCAATTATGAATTTAGAGTTTAAAAAGGATTTCAAGTCACTACCTTATTCCCAACAAAAACTTTTTTGAACTTTTATTTCAAATGAAATTTTCAACAATATTTATAAATATAATATCTGTAGAAAGCATCATTAAATAATACAAAAATTTAAAACCATGACAAATATTTTTCCTGTACTGTAATAAATTGTAAGCATAATCAAATGTAAGAAATTTTTCTCACCACAAATTATGGTAAAAGTAACTTCAGCCTTACTTACTGATATAGATATTTGATGATAACATTCTAGCAGATGTTGGTGTAAAAAATAAGTTTATTGGTTAAATTTAACAATTATAGCTAATTAAAAACATATTTACATTATTAAAAATGTTAGGCCAAAATTTCATATTAAGCAATATCAAGTTTTTATATTTAAAATTATAATTGAATGAAATATTATGCAATTAATTAAGTTTTAATTTTACATGATATTCTGTATAAAATTGATAAAATTAAAATATTGAAGTATATAAAATACATGGTGAGTAGTGAATATTTCAATGCAACACAATGAAGGATTCATGATAAATTTTTTCTTAAAATTTTAAATGATGTTACACTGAAACACTTCTTTTATAGTCTTAAAGAATTATTAATGTTTCACTTTAAATTATTTTGTTTAATACATAAAATAAAATGATTTTTCATATTAGTTTAAAATACAATTTCAAAACAGTATTCTTCTTGGGTTATAAAGTATCTATAAACTTTAATTGATACTTTCCATTGGTTAAATTCGATTTGTATATTCAGAATTGAAATAAAAACTTATATATTACAATAGTTGAAATAATTCTGTGTTATTACACATGCTTTACGCTAATTAACAAATTAGTATGGTGGAACAATATAAAGTAATATTCTTAGTTCACTTTAAATAATACAAACGATACCACAGTTTAATAAATAAAATAAAATTTAAATAATTTACAGTTAAATTTGGAACTGTAGGAGTAGTTATTTCATGTTTATTGATTTTAGAATTACACTTTAAATATTCAAAATATGCAAGTATATTATTAAACGAATTAAAAAATATATTTAAATACGTACGTTTTCTTATCTAGGAAATCTACTTCAAGCGTGATTTTGGCAATATACTGTATATTAGGATCAAATGCATAAGGACTGACTTCTATGGTTTGATTAAGAGACAGCTCAGCCCATTTTCTCTGGAATGGAAAACAGTTACAAGATAATGTTAAAATAACAAGCAGTATACATTTATAAGATTTAATAAACAAGAAGCAAATGGTTTATTATTACAGTGAAGTTATCTGGACTTGAAGAAATGGAATACTTTATAGCATAACGATCACTGGAGAAAAGCAACAAAATATGAGTTAAGTTCAAATGCACTAGAAAATTATGTTAAAACTTTAAGCTTAGTTTTTTTTCAGTTTTCAATAATTTGATAATTATATACAATCATTTTCAACAACTAATATGTAACTACTCAAGTTATAATTGTCCAGAGAAATTCAGAAGAACTGCACCCAATCAATGGCCCTCATCCGCAAGGAGTTTCAACAGGCATCCGGGAGTATTGTTTCAATGAATACCATTCGTAAGGAAGCACACCTGCTTGGTTTTCACAGTCCAGCTGCTGCCCATAAGCCTTTGATCACAAAGTAAAACAGTGCTGCTTGGTTAATGTGGTGCAAAGCACACTGAAGTTAGACCCTACATAAGTGGAAACAAGTTCTTTGAAGTGACGAATCAAGGTTCACTCTTTACCGCTCGGATGGCAGGATCTGGCGTTTGCCTGGAGAACGTGTCCTGCCAGAATGCATTGTGCCAACAGTCAAGTTTGGTGGATGTGGAATTATGGTCTGGGGGTGTTTTTCCTGGCATGGACTGGGACACTCGGTCCCCATTCATAATAAGATCAATACTGAGGTTTATTGCACCATTTTGGATGACAATGTGCTTCCTACGTTGTGATAGTTTTAGGGGTTGGACTCATGTTATTTTTAGACGTCAATGCCAATTGTCATGTTTCGAGATTAACCAAGGCTTGGTATGATGCCAATGGACTGGCCTGCCCTGATTCCAGACCTGAGGCCTATTGAGAACCTCTGGGACGAGTTGGATAGCCGAATTAAGGGGTACATTATCTGTCCAAAATCGGTGAAGGAACTTGTATGTCTACTCCAAGCCAAGTGGATGACAATATCACCAGATGTAATACAAAGACTTGTGGAAAGTATGCCCCAGAGAGTTCATGCTGTAATTGCCTCTTGTGGAGACTCTACCAACTATTGATTTTGAATAAAGTTAGTTTTTCCTTTCTATCACAGGTGTCCAAATACTTATTGGTAGACAGTGTAGTAATTGTTATTATAACTCCTTAATGGTCAACATCCTTTAGTATATTTTATATAAAATGTATGAAACTTTTATGATCAACCTTTTTTTTAGTATGTCTATTTTTTAGCTCAACAATATCTTGTAAGAAATTATTTCTCAAATTTATGATTCAATCATTTACTATTTGTCTAACAGTTCACATCATTCTCTTTTTGTTAAAATTTTTGAGAAATAAACATCATTAAAAGAAATATTGATTTCCAAATCAATAACATAAATATTAAATGTTCTTTATTCTTTCTGACCTTCATTTCAGCAAGAAATAACAAGTATCCTTAAAGAATGAACAATAAAGAAAAAATTCATTTCTTGTGAACTAAATAATCTTGTCAAACTATCTTGGAAGGCCTAATTAACTGCAAATATTTGTTATACATAATTATATAGAATTTTACAACTTTAAAAAACCATTTAAAATAATTTTAAAAGTTAAATAATTATGAAAACTTTTAACCTTCATAGAATTGAACAATATCTGATATTTATGTAATCAGAAGACTAAGTGAATACCATGTACATTTAATATGTTACTGATAATTTTTAAATTGTCTAATCCCATTACATTTACTCAACTGTTATACTAAACTTGTAAATAATACTGATACACGCACTTTTTAATTTATGATTATATGACTGTTACAAAAATAATGGAAATTTTTAAGGCTTTAATTATTAGATATAATACTCAAAAATTATATATATATATTTGCTTTACATTGTCTCAAATTTTTATATCAAGTTACTTTAAAAATATGACTTATTGATATATTTATAAGATAATTTAAAATCGTAAACTTTAATTAAATCAAACAAAAATCTTCATTCTATTTACAAATGTTCGAAGGGGGAAAAATCCTTATTAATTTACATATGAATTTAAAAAAAAACTTTACGCTGAAAATTTATTTCAAGCATATAATTTTCCTCATAGATTTGCAACATCCATATTTCCATTGGGATTAATTTTATAGAGAACATAATGGACATTTAATTACATCAATTTTTTTGTTTACATTTTGGTGCTTTTAAGCGATTGAATCTAAATGTTACTATATTTGCCTTTATATCTAATAATCTTTTGTAAAAATTAAATGATTTTTTTATAATACTTTTTGAGTTTAATTATTGTTCATGTTTAATGAAAACTAAATAGAGTTTTTTATATAAGGAAACTTTAGTCCATGTCATTACACTTTATTGTCAAAAAAACCTGAGTTTTAATATATTTTTCTTTTAACCAAGTTGGTTATTTTTTCTTAGATTATACTAATATAATTAAATCCAAATTGTATACATAAATTAATTTTTTTATCACTAAAAATTGCATAAAAACCCAAATAGCATTTTTGAACATACAAAATAAACATATCTGATATTAAAGTTATGACACAAATTTGTAAGGATTTCAAATTCTTTAATGATATGCATTTATTATGGAGCTAACTCCAGATTATTAATTTTATAAGCAATTGTTAGACATGAAATTGTGAACATTTTTGCATGTGATACAATATTTTGTTTCACTGCTTTTTGTAAAGTTATACATGTGGCTAATATTAAATATTTTTTGCTTTATTTTATCACAAAGTTTGGTTAAGTTTAGATCTTCTAAAACTAATCTTCGTTTTATACAATTATTAGCTATTAATAATTATTCTAAAGCTATTTTATATTTATTAACATGCTTAATTTTTAAATAAAATAATAATAGCTTAATCTATAGTTTTTAATTAAGTTTCAGCAAATTTATTTTAAATTGAACTTAGGAATTATGAAACTTGTGAAAATTATATATAATTTTAAAACATGCTCAATATTTAAAAAAATAATAACACTATAATATTTTCATATACATATTCTGATTAATTGAAGAGATTAGTTATATAAATTATAATATTTTTTAGAGCACTAAGATACAGACAGTTTAAATAATATATATTTAAAAAAATATTGTTAGTAATAATTTACCATAGGTAAGCTGAAACCAAGCTGCCCTGAACCAATGGCTGGAGAAGACTTCAGCGTAAATACATATTTGCGATTTGTTGAAGTAGTTACTTCAATATGTCTAAGTAAAGAATAAAACTTAATAACTGAATAAATTTTTGTAATTCATAAAAAATTTTTAGAATAAAATTGGTATCAAATAAAAAATGTTTGAAGAAATTGAAATTTTTACACATATTTTGCATTTAATACAATTTTTAATCAAATAGTTTAAGATAATTTCAAAATTCAATCATAAAATTTTAAATATTATTTAAAATTATTTTAAATTAATACTTTAAATTTAAAAAATATTGTTTGAAACCAAACTTCCTATTAAATAAGAGAAAACAATGTGATGGAGATAACTGAAAAATTAAAATTGTTTCTTTTTAGTGGCCATTTCTAAATTTGTCTTCAACAGCTTTATACCCATATAAAACTGTTGATATTGTATAATCAGGAAAATGATTTACAAAGTGCAAATGATACACAGGAAAATTTAACAGAATAGAGAATTAATTTGGATTTTATTTCAATTTGAATACAGGTACTAATATATTTTTTTAACTGTAATTTTAATAGTGTCAATTCAGCAGAAGATTAGTTTAAATAGTTTATGAAATTAAACCTACATCTTTTTTTAATCAAATGATAATTTAATGATCAGTTAGATACAAACATTTATCTAACTGATCATTAAATTATCATTAAATCACAACTATCTCTCATAGTTTTTTTATTTTTATTTTATTAATATTTTAGGATAATATTCAACATATTTTTCAGTACAAATGTTGAGTTGATTTGCAACCAAGAATGTTATAATATGAATGTATGATAAAGACTTTAAAACTATTAATCAATATCATATAAAAACAAAATAAATTTTAATAATATTTTATCTGATTTTAAGCATAATAATGAAACATAAGAGTTGGTTCTTTTTGCATGGATTTGACTCACCAGCTTAATCTTAGTATGTGCAAAGAGGAAATGTTTTATGAATACTATTGCCTACTTTTTGTCCTTAATCTATGATAACAAGGAAATTCAAAAGGGTCTTGGGTATAATGCCAGGATGACTGACAAAATATCACTATTTCTAACTTTCTTTCTTAAATAAGACAACAAATAAGCATGTAAATGGCTCAAATGTAGCATTGAAATATTTTTAGGGAGTGTTTAAGGATTAAAAATATATTAAAAGTGATAATTTTTATTACCATAAAAATCTTGTTGTTTGATAATTTGAGACATTTGTGCTTCTATTTTTTTTAAAGATTATTCTAACTTAAATACTATGGAATAAAAATGTTTACTGTTGAAATGTATTTTACACTTTCTATATTAATAATGGATATTGATGAAAATACTTTTTGACAAATTAATGAAAATTACTTATCGCAAAGCTAAATAATTCATAAATATTTACAAACACATAAACACAATAGAACAAATCAGACTATCAACTGAATAATCCTTTTTATACAATAATTTCCAATAATAAAATATCAAAATAAATGATCATTGACAATTTAATGTCAGTATCAAATTCCAATCATTTACAGCTTAAAAACAAACTAAAGATAATGCAATAATAGTAAGTATTTGTAAAATTAAGACATAAAAAACAAATTTTATTCAAATAATTTTGATAAAAAACTGTAAAATTAACAGGATAAAAATTAATTTAATATTTTTTAACATTTTTTAATATAAAAATAAATATAGGCTAAGTATGGAAGAACCAGTTGGAATGAAATTGACTTTTATATAACAGGAAAAAGTAAAAATTGACAAAAAAAGAAAAATTATCTTAAGATTATTAATAAGAAAAGTAAGTAAATAAACTTTTTTTCCCCAACGGCAAGCACTGATGATTAACGCTTTGCCACAATAAGGTCAGATACAGAGAGAGAGAGAGAGAGAGGAACATTCATGCTCGAACCAGTTTTAAAACCCGGGACCAACAGCCAAGGAGTCAGCAACCCTAACAACTCAGCCATCGGACAACCAAAAGTAAATAAACTGTGATTATCTTAACAATGTCCATTGTTAGTAAAGTACAATCTTAATAAAATACATAACAGATTTTTTTGATGTAAGAATTACATAAATAAATTGTCCTCTTATAAATTACGCCTCCCAGAGAAAAAATACTTGTAAATGTATTTTTTCAATTAACTACATTTAAATGTTAATGTAAGAACATTTAAAATAATTTGCAATATTTTTTCACCCATTACTTTAGCACAGATCTCCTTAAACTATTAAACTAGCATAGAAGATAGTTTTTTTTATCATATTTTTTTGGAAATTCATTTGAAGACTTAACCTAAGTTTGATATCCTTCTTTAAATATTTCTTTTCTTATTTCGTGAAAAAAACATCTGATTTTCTAAATATATCATATTTTTGTTTAATATCAGAAGCATAAGTGTGTATTAAATTTGCTATATTATTATCATGAATATTGCTATAAGCTAAGTTAATGCAATGACATATAATTTACTGTGCAAAATATGAAAGATGCTTCACATTCTCAACTTTCTTTTAATTTCTTCCCGAGTAAAATCCTAGGAGCCTGTATAGGTTTCGTGCAATTTCAAAATTTTTTGCCTAGCTTTAGGCAGTTATCTCGCCAATCTAAATTACTTCATCTTATGCACTACATGATTTTTAATATCCTGATTATGCTCAAACTTGAACTATAAACATTTTAATCTTGTGCTCTTTTAGATTTTAAATAACAAAATTTTGAATATTTCATTATAATTACTTACTACAGTAGTATTACATAATAATAACTAAAATCTAATTTTAAAGATTATATATTACAAATCAAACATAAAATAACTAAATATCATGCAGTTTAGGACAGGACACACTAAGACAATGAAACTAAATTAGCTATGTAAATAATACATATTTATGAAACCTAGGATATTAATTAACTGTCCAGTGATGCCCATCTTTAAAAAGACAGCAGTATACATGCTATCTAGCACAAGAGACAACCAGGCAAAAAGCTAAATCAATAAGCAAATAACATATTTTTATGAAAATTTAAATTTCAATTAACTGGGCAGTTGCACTCACCTTACAAAATATCAATGTAATATAATCTACCGTGGAGAGAACCAAGCAATAAAGTTAAATCACTAGTAAAAATAACATATTGTTCTATGAAAACTCAGATTTTAATCAACGAGACAGTGGCAACCATCTTAAAAAATATCAGTATAAATACAATCTACCTGGAGGATAGGGCAATGAAATAAACAAGACAGTTTTTTATGGAAACTTGAGTTTCTATTAAGGGGACTGTTTCCTCAAAATAAATCCTGAAATGAACTTCAGCGCCATCTAGCACAGTTGCTTAGGGGTGGTCGCTCTTACAAAGACTGCAGAAACTGATTGGTGAGTTTTAACTTATTAGCCACACCAAAGCACCTTTTTACAAAGAAAAGATAGTTCCTAACTCAACAGGGGTGAAAAAGGGGTATAAACCGGAGATCACTTAACAGCATGGGTAAAGTGATCATTAACCCTACCCCCCACCCAGCCTGTTTGGACACATATTTTCTCTGCATATGTGGTCAGTTTGCTTTGAAGGCTTGTTTGTCTTCTTTTGAGGGTTCATAATCCCCTCAAGGTGTTTCTTCCTGGAACTGTATGTCAATAAATCACATGGCTGGGGAAAAGGGCTAGTTCAAATGCTTCTGAAATCTCACATGGGAAATGTTGGTTGCTGATGTATCAAGTATTGAGGGAGAATAAGCTGCTCGAAGATTCTGGGAAGAAATAATTATTTTATTTACTTTTAGAGTTCAGCTTTCTGTGTAGTTAAAATACTATGCAGAAGCACAACAAAAATTGAGCAATTTTGCTATTATTACACATTAAATGTTAAAAAATAATGATAAATATTCAAATTAAATTAAAAACAAAAAGTACATTGAAAATATATTTATTTTATTTTTCGGGATTTAATTTCAAATCAATTTGCTTTAAATGGGGTGAGGGCTTCTTGAGAAAACAAAACAGTTACAAGTACTTCATTTTTATAAAAGACAAAAAGTTGAATTTCTTATCTGCAAAAGGGAAAAAATGTAATTTATTGATTAGTTTTTCAATAACTTTTTTTTTTATAAAATGGCTTTAACTTATAGTTTCTATCAATGATTTTTGTAGGAATGGAAAGTCTACCTGCAGAAATTAAAACAATCTTATTTGGATTAATCAAGCATATCAAAATTGTTTCTCGTTATATTTCGAAATAAATTACAAATTTTAAAAGCAGTACAAATTAATATGTAAACCATAGGAATTGTATCTTTGCTCACATTCAGGAAAGGCAGTTCACACAGGCATCAACTTTACATTCATTATTTTTTAATTTTCAAAAATTGTATGTACTATTTGTCTTAATTCAAAATTGGAGTTATAAACATTTTGTAAAAAGTAGTTTCACATCCAAGCAATTTATTTTTGAAATGATTACGTAATAATTTTTAGTTTTGCCATAAAATATATAATTTAGACAGCCAGAAAATGAAAATGTTTATACCATATATTTGGCATTTTTGTTATTTGTTGTTATTAATATTTCCATTAAAAATATAAGTTTACAAATAATGATAGCTAATTAGAAATAATTTTCCGAAATTCTAAGTGCGTATGTTTTAGACCAAAGTTTATAGTAAAAATATTAAAAAATAAATCTCTTTATTGACTTAAATTTCTAAAAATCATAGAAAATTTAATTTCGTACATATTTATATAAGTATAAATTGCAACCATGTCTTCTTTTGTTAATATACTACTATATAAAAAAATGCAAAATATTTTTTAAATGTAATTTTTATTCAATACAAGACACATTGAATAAAAATTAATTTTTGCTCTAAAGATTCAATATGAAAAAAATTTCTTCAAAGATGTGCATTTAATATAAAATTGACTGCATTAGTTCAACAAATATGATGATAATACATGCGTATGTGTATTCTCATTACATTAATGTGATAGAAATTGCATGTGAAAGGTTAATTCAAAAACACAATTATACTCCTCTATAGTATGAATCTCGCAGAACTTCCACAAATTGCACAATTTTCTATATATAAAATAAAAATGAATTAATTGTGCTATTATCAACAGGCTGTCTAAGAAACAGTAATTAAAAGATTTGATCTTCAAAGTAATTAAAAACTTTTTTTTAAAACTTTATGAAGAATATATGTCAGTCAATATGTAAGAAACATTTGAAAGCATACAATTTTTTGTCCTATTCATTTAAAAAAATAATTTGAATTTGAAATACATAAAATGAGAGAGATATATAGCATAAGAAATTACAATATAATATCTGCACAATTTTCAATCTTATATATATATATTACTATATGTAAAATATATTTTAGACAGCCAGAAAATGAAATATGATATAAATGAAAAGAGAAATGGATATAAATGAAAGAGAAATATTTTTGTGATTTTTGGTGTTTATTTACAAAATATTTTTTTAAAAAAATTTGATTTTTCTTTTTAAAATTATTCTAACTTTGCTTTTTTATTTTTTTGCTTATATGATCGATGGAGGCTCTCTGATTTTCATTGATCACGTGTATCGAGGATCAATTAGTTCTGGCAGTAAACAATCATAGTAAAAAGTTTTAAATTTATTTTCCATCTCTTCTTTCCAGAATAAATCAGCCTTATAAATCTTTTCTATTTATGCCCTTTTGGTGTCCATAGGACAAACAGGCAATACGTTTTTTCGGATATACGCAACTGCCCTTGAACTTGATAAAAATATTTGTGTTTTTTATTGATGTTACCAATTTGTTTTTGCTTAGTTAAATTCCAAAAATTGAATTTTCTATTTAAAATGGCTTCCTTTAAGGTAAGATCTGTGGAGGAAAAAGGACATTTTATTTCTACTATTCCATCGTTGTCAATTAAACCATCAGGTGTTGCCCCATAATATGGAAACTAAGTACCCACAAAGAGTCCGCATTTTTGTATGACCAAGCTTAAACTTTTAAAGTACAAAATTGCATGATCTTCATGATTTCTGCCATATCTCATGGTCTCATTGTCAAAATGAGAATACAGCAGTGATTTTACTAGATTTACACAGGGTTGTATGAAGCAATTTGCGACAAATACTTCCAAAATTAGAGGCAGTATTTCGCTTTCGCCTTTCATACATCCATTGAGGACAATCACGTTGACCTCTTGTTATCTTTCTGATGTCAAGAAAGAGCAGATTCAACTGTCTTGAGTTAAAGATGAGACACAATGGAGAAAGTATATCCTTGTAAAAGTTTAAGTTTTTCAGAACGCGGCTCTGGGACAGTTGTGATGCCATGGATTTCTTCCCCCTTTTGAGCGCTTCACTTCTTTCGGATCATGTTTCCTTTCCGTGCAGTTGTGCGGGAAATACCGGTTTGTGTCAGAACGTCGTAAAATTCGAAAGTAAATAGAGGGCAAAATTTTAATGAAAAATTGATTCTCTTCTTTGGGGAGCAAAAGGCTAATTTGTCTTCATTTCTGCAAAATATTTTTCATATTTAGATGATTTTCTAATTAAAAGAATTTTTTTTATCAATTTCTCAATAGAAATCAGAGCACAGTTGGATGATTCTGAAAAATTTACAAATTATGCCAATTCCTATGATGATTGGCAGATTAATGAAGGTAATAGACAAGACTTATAATCATTTGAGCAATTAATTAATTGAAACTCTTGTTTTGTGAAAGATAATGTAAAGGAGTAGATTTAATAAAATGTTTGGGAAATAAAATAATTAAAAATGACTAGAATATTGTGATATATATACGATTTTATTAATAAAAATAGGATATATCTTGAGCAAAAGTATAGTAGAACATGAAAACTGCATATAATACTTGAATTTTCAGAAGTCATTTTTAAAGTTTACTTTTGAAAAATAAATTTCTCAAAAAGCTATCGATATCATTATTATAAAATTCGTTGAAAGTACGATATTTAAACAATATATTCCTAAAAAGAAGAAACAAGGGAGGATTAAACTTTACGAATATATTAAATATAATGCATATAAAATGTTTAATTTTCAGTACACTAAAACTGCTTGCAGTGACTCACTGAAAACATTTTTATATATACTAGAATATATTTTGTAATATATTATAACTTTTTGTAATATATTATAACTTTTAATTAATATATTATTTATATATACTTATATATAAAGATTTAATTTTAGTGCATTGATGTCATACTTGAATTTTTAAAAGTAATATTTGGGATAGTCAGTAAGAATCTTCTACAATGCATTTGTTCAAGTGTTTCACAATTTCGTACTTTCCGATATTAATAACAACCAATTAAAGGGACATGCTTCCTAAAATTTTGAATTGTATAAGACTAATGAATATTATTAGCCTTACACATTATTACTGTACCGAATAGCATCGAAACCAGTATGTATTCCGATTCAGAAAGCAACTTACCAAGCAATCTTATCTGCCTTATATCTGAAATAACCTCAAAATCAGAAGAAAGTATGCATGAAGGGGGGGAAAAACGTAATTTATTATCTATTTACACCTATCTATCCATATATATGTATAAAATAATTATTTATTTTCAAATAATTTCAGAATTTGTCATAGTGAAATCCTCAATGGAAAATGACCCTCTCTTTTTGTGAAGGAGGGAAAATATTCCCACTCGCATCTGAAGCCCCTTTCCTTCACAGAAAATGCCGGAATCAAAAGGTTAACTTTGAAAGCTGAGAACACCCGCAGCGTTTATTGAGCACGAGAGAAGGAATCACACAAACACATTAGCTTCTGGGATAGCAAAAACTCAAATTCGAAACTTTTTGACAGAGGAGGAGCTTGTTTACTATAGTAAGAAAGTGATTGGATTGATTCTGAAACAAACCAAGTATTCATCCGCCATGTGGGCGTTGCTAATTTTTAAGAAAAATTATAAGATTTTTTTTCTTAAAATTTAAAAAAATCTATCACAGATGAAACTAAAAAAATTTTTCCAGCTATTTATAAATATATTTATTAATTATGCTTGTACTTAGAATTTCTAATTTCTGTATCTTTCTTAAGTTATTAATGTTTTAAGCATATCTTCAAAATATTGAGACAATTTAAAAAAAGTTAAAACAATTTAAAAAATAAATTTCAAACAAGAGGACATTTTTATTCTTAAGAGCAGTCGAAACTTACAAAAAGTAAAGGTCTAGTCATAATAGAAACTGTGAAATATAATTTTAAATTTCTCCATAGACTTAACATTACATCTCATTTTCAATATACCACGGAATGAGTCCCCTTAACATGTATTACAATTCATAATAAACCTAATTACATGTGCCAAATAATTCACACATTACTCAATGAATAGCATAAATTATTACAAACAGCAACTTTAATTGAATAATACAAAGTAAAAGTACTCACTTAATCATCACTTGGAGAATTAAGAAAAAAAAATCAGTATATCTCTATCTATACACAATTCCTACACAATACTATTAAAATTTAAAACTTTCTTTCACTTTCAAAACAAAATTAACTTTAAACACTTAAATTACAATTTAATAAACTTTCAAATCAAAATATAATTTCAAATACTTAAATTTCAGTTTGATACACTTTCAAAATGAAACAGGAACTTCAAGCATTTAAATTTCAGCTAGAATTGAAAGAAACGGAACACAGCAAAAAACTTTGAGGGTTATTAAATTTCCAAACAAATTTTGCGCATGCTAACATTGTCTCATAAAATCAAAAGAATACATTCCACAGCGATAAACCATAGTTTGGCACATTTATTGCAAGACTAGCTAGGATTTGGCCCTTTTAGGTTAGTAAATATTTTTCTAACAACCACATGACCATGATAGAGTGCAATTTGAACTATTTTCTATGATTTATTGAACAGTTATCAAAATGCTGTGAGAAAGAACATGTGACCGGTGGACACCAAAATGCTATTCCAGTAACAAGGTAAGTTTTTTAATAATCATAACATTAAAAAAAAAAAAAAAATTACTTAAATGAGAAATTTTTCCTTTCAGGAACCATTTTAACATTTTTCAGTTTACAAGCACTTAAAAATGAAACATTTTTTTGAGGTTTTTAAAAACATATGACCCATATTAAGGAAAACTAAAGGAAAAATCTGCTAAATCAAACAGCATTGAAAGCAATTTTAAAGGCAATTTGAAAAAACTGAACAACAATTAAACTGATATACATAAGTAGTATATTTCTTAATTTATCCTGCAATTTGTTTTAAAGAGAGAGAGTTAATTTTTAACCAAATATTTTACACACTACTAGTTACCTCTAAATTGATTATTTTTAGAAATCATAATCATATTTGCAATTATTTTATGTGATAAACATACTTTTTTCAATTTATATTTTAAATAGGATTCTTAAACAAGTAAATACAAATTTCAATGAAAATAATAAATTATACAAAAAATACATATACACAAGAGATTATTATCTATGTCAATAAATTTAAAATAGGATATATAACAGTAGTAATTTACAATTTATACATAATAAACCATAAATTAAACTATACCATAAAAATTTGAAATCTTACATTGCAACATATATTACTTTTATATGAAAAAAAACATTCATATCTTATAAAACTAAAGATAATAAATATACCTTCCACTATGTTGTTCCAATTTGTTTTAGGATACATAAACATTAAAAGTTTTGTAAGGAACTAAACTTTATATATAAGTATCAAAATCACAAATAAAAACATTTTATCTGAAAAAATATCTGAACATTCTTATATAATTTACTTGTTACCAAATATATTGCAGTTTACATTTATTGCTAAAGGTAACATTTTAAATAAAATTTAAGTTTTCTCTATATAAATAAAGAAAACTTTATTGTGAATAACTTATAAAAATGTTTTGGATCTATAAAATTACAAATACAGAGAAAGAACTAGAATTTGAATCTTTCTCTGCATACAATCCAATTATAAGTGATTTTGATTTTACTATTTTATAGTAAAATCAATTAGAGTATATTTAGATTTTACTATTTTAATAATCATAACTTATACTGTTTAATGGATATTCATGAATGTTATACCTTGATTAATATTTCAATAACATTTAAAATAATTTAGTATAGAATAATCATTATTAAATATCTTTAAATATAAGACAAAATTTTTACCTTATTTTATCTAAAGCAAAATCCTTCTCATTTACTATTGCACAATTAGTATAGGATAATGCCTCTGTAGGGCATTTTGCAACACGCATAACCTGAAAAAAATTAATATGAATTTTAGGAATAATCAATGATTTCTATCAAGATTTCAATTTAAAAATATAGTAATTTTAATATGGAAGTTATGTGCAAAATCATGATAATTAAATTCTCATGATAATATTAAAAAATTGAAGAATGGGTTTTAAGAAGTGTAATTTTTACTAAGATTGCAAAAATCAACTATGAGAATTATTTTAATCTGGAAATTGTAAAAGAATTTCAAATCAGGAAAATACAAGAAAAATAGAAATAGATAATAAGTTCGCTAAAGGAATCACCAAAATATATATTTTAATTAAAATCTCAACAGTATCAATAGATTGACTTAAATTTTTAATCTTATTATGTGTTAAATTCTACAATTCTATTTTTCTCCTATTTCGAAAGTAAATCAAAAATTTTGTCCTTAAAAAATAGTTTAATTAATTATTCCATTAAATTCTACATCGATTTTCAGATTATTAACTAGAAAATATGGGACAAAAACGATTACCATAAAAAATATATATACTACGAGTTATATTTTCGGAATGAGAACTGACACTTACTAAATGGGGCTGATTCGACATTTCAGGAGATTTTTAAGAGGAGAGTTTAATTAGAATTCCAGCCAAATTATTTTTAAAAACTTTCACTGATATTAACAGAATTTTAAAGGTATTATACGCTCATATTACAGATTCTTGATCATTATATCACAAAAAATTTCGTAAACAAACCGCACTGCGGCGTTGTAACAATTTCAGTTATATGACTGTCAGGTAATAACAAATCGCACCATGATTTCATTGGTTGAAGTAAATGATTCCATATAATGGAAGTAAATTTATTGTAATCAATATCGAAAACAAAACTAAAATATTTCTTATTTATTTTTTTTTCGAACTTAGATTTCAAAAGTAACTTGAATTCTAACAATAAAAATCACTGAAATCTATCTGATTTCACAGAAAATTTTAATTATCATGTGATTGCAAAATCTAATAAAAAATTTGTTTTATTAATTTTTCTATTTTTAAATTTAATTTAAAAAGAAATAAATAAACTTCACCAGTGTCTTTACATTTTAATTAATTATTACTGTAGGTGGAAAGTTTTTTTATCAACTAAATTTTGTAATTAATTATAAAAATATATAATTTTCCTAAAATATATTCAAAATATTCCTTATGATATTAGAAAATGCTAAATTTTGTAATTTTTTAATTGAAAAACTCCAATTAATGAGTGAACTAAATAATATAATTTTCAATAAAGGTCAATGTCCCTAGTTACTCCGATTCTCAGTTTAGAGACTGACGGTTGTTTTCATTGGTTTCTAAATCTATTCTGCTCTGTTGAAAGGCAGTAGTGTAGCATTGCATGACGGACTGAGTAGTTTGTTGTTGCATATTTGACCAATATTATGTACAGTGATACATTTATAATAACAAGTTTATATTCAAATATTTTTTATCAATCTTTTATAAATTTCCGTACTTAAACACTTGTCTTACGAAAATGATTTTTGAAAACATTTTGCATAAAAATTTCAATCAATACATTTTATCAAACACTGGTAAGATGGAACTACTGAGGATTTTCTGGCAGTAAAATCTGATTTCTTTCTTTATTTCTACAATGTCTTCCGAAAATGAATGCTCATATTTAAAAAGTGGTAAGTTCTAAAGGATTTAGAAAGTGTTTGGCTATATTTTTATGTGAAACATGAAAGGTAATAAGTTTCTTGCAAATACAATATACGGACCACTAATGTTATTTTCGTACAAAATCTAACATTATTTTATTCTATAAATTTTTAAAATATTTGACAATATATTTTGAGTACAAAACGAAGGAAATTTCGAAGGTCATTACTATCAGTAAATTTATTGACTTTCATGTCCATTGAAACTTGGACTGATGAAAGATTTTACTGTCGTATAATTTAGTGTTTATTTTTAATATATATTATTTAACAAAAGGGAATTTTATGTCTTATAATAGATTGCAAGAAATCTATTGTTACTCAGTAAATATTTCATGTAATGAATGAATATTCTCAATACATCGTACTAAATATTTGCTTTTAATTTACAATTTTTTTTTTAGTTAATTTACGTTTCTTAAATTTTCTTTTAGAATTAAATAAAACAAAGATAAAACAACTTAGATGAATAATTATTTTATTACTTGATTTTATAAAGACTGAAAAATTATCTTTATTATCGCTTGTTTATAATTATTCTTTTGCTGTAATAACATCCCATTTGTGTACAGATTTTTATGGAATTAAAAGATTGAAATTTTTTAATATGTAAAATCATTATTAAATAACTTATATTTGATTTTAATTTAATTATTTTTATATATTTTCTTCATGATTCAGGATTTAGTTATTAATAAAGAAGTTATTCAAGATTCTCTTCTTTATTTACACAGATTAACTGCTTAAAAAAGTTTTTATTTAAGTTGATTTGACCCTATAATTTTGCTGAGGATTTAGCATCTGATCAATATAATTTCCTTTGACTGCTGTAAATAAATATCTTTTTGATATTTGGTTTTTATGGCTGAAATTTTAGCTGTCTATCACACCCATTCATAATTAATGAAATTGTATTTTTTACAAGATGCCATTTACTTTTTATAGCAAATTTTATAAATAATGAATTCAAAAATATATGTAGCAATCAGTTTCATTATTATTAAAAATAAGTTGATCACAAACTTGTGTACTTAATGATAATATTATGTGGTTGGTTAGGAAATCTTGGCTGTATCCCAGTGTACGGTACGCTATTTTTATGCAATTAATATAATTATACAATATACAATTAATATAATTATATAATATAAAATTATATTATTTTATACTAATAATATAATTCTATACAATATTATATACAATTAATTATAATTGTATATATGCGTACCATTGTATATATGCGTACCATACAAGGAGCGTACCGTTCACTGGGAATTAACCGAAATCTTTCTCATCTCAAAATGATATCTCTGGGTGTGTTCTTCTACTTGGTCCTTGCTTATAAATTATGAAGACCTACCTACTTTCCAGGTCACATTGGCATGGTCACTGGGAGCCCAACTATATATATAAAGGTGTCATCACTTCCATTCCTTGTACCAGATAGACAGGACCTATTGGTGTCAATGCCAACTGTCCAGGCATTTGAAATATTAATATATAAAGTTTTTAACATATATTTATACATTATCTGTATTGAAATTTCACAAGTATGCCATTTCTATTATTTCTTACACATAAATTTAAGTAAAGGCTAAACTGTTTTTAAAGCAAAAAATATGATGTTAACCCAGGAGAATGTTCACTAAAAGTACATATGTCAGGTGAGGCGACTTGGTGGATATATCTGACCCGGTCTGCTGTTTTTGATAAATAATATTACCGAGATTACCTTACACTGCTTTAAAGGCATTTTATGTTAAAGAACAGATACCATCTGAAAATTAAATTAAAAAATTCTTACAATTTATTCACATTTTACACAAATATACATAGTGTGTTCTTTACAGATGTTTCAATTACTTTTAGCATAACATATTATAGATTTTGCTTCTTTTTTAGTTTACATATATACATTTTTTCTTTATAGTCTCTATGTACTTATTTGTGCAAAGCACTATTCAATAGTAAACGATCCTCAATCAATAATTTGCATAAATCAATGATCAAACATACATTTTTTGCATCTTGACGTTTCTTGGTTATTTTAGAATAACATTGTGAGAAGCAGTTTTGACATTTTGTCGATTTTTTAATTTTATTCCACTGTGAGCCATTTTTGGTAATATAGAAGTTTCTTTATTTCATCATCATCTTCATTTATTATTCTTCATTCAGTGGTAACATCTCTAAGCATTATATTCAAGCAATTTCATTTCCTTCTTCTACGACAAAAACAGTTTTTTTTTTCCTCAAAATTTTAAAAAGTGAAATGAAATGAGATTACACCAGTATATGTTCTGGACTTGAAAGATCCCAACATCAAAAAAAAAAAAAAAAAAAAAAAAAAAACCCATAAATTCTTATCAGTAGAAAGTATTTGACTTTAAATGCTGCTGCTGAAGGTTAGGGTGAGTTTTGAAAAAAGGGGGTGTTTCTGTGTAATCTTTTATAGTGACTGCCCTACTAAGACACCACGGGCCTACCCTCGGGTTAGCTAGATGCAGTAAAAAAATCTACCTACAATTATGGAAAAACATTGACTATTGCAGTATATAATGATAATTTATTAAAATATATGTTAATGGCATATATGACTATGATTTAGTCAATTTTGGAAAGTCTTATTTCTAAGTATTTTATGATTATTTACTTTTGCTCTATTTGATGATTTGATCATATAAAGTTAAGATATTGTTTTAATTATGCATTTTTGTTTCATTTAGAAAAATAAATATTTATATTTATATTGGTACTTTCTAAATTTTATGGCTCACCCTATCAAAATAATATCAAGACTGTTCACTTAGATATTTATTCAAGGTTAAATCCCAGTTATTGGTACATATTTAGCATGATTTCCCAGTTTCCCTTATCAAAATATGATTTTACTTAATTTTGATTATCCCAATGCAGATATTTCCTCTATTATATTATGTTACCTGCTCATAAATTCACACTCTAAATTTATATTGATTACAAAATTTATTCATTTGTGCTGAAATATTTTCATTTCCAGTTTTCTAAATTTCTCTAGAAATTTTACTATTTAGTAGGAAAATTTAAGAAAAGAAAAATTAATGTACGAACAGTGATTGTAATTTTTTTCTAGCTATATAATATGGGACTGATATGAATATAAGCAAGATTTTCTAGTGCATTTGTATTTAAATTTGTTACTGATATTTATTATATAATAATCTGAATGGAAAGATGTATATATATATATATATATATAAAAGGCTAAGAGGTTAGCATTCTCGACTCCTAAGATATTGGATGCTAAGGATTAGTCACCCAGTGCTCACCATTGGAAATATATATATGATTGTTTAGTCTTTTGAAATTTTAACATAAAATTAGTTTGAGTAAATTATGTTCTTAATGATTGAATATAGATGTTCTTTTGTAAACAAGTTATAATATAGATTTTTGGAAAATCTATCCAGTTTACTAACGATATATTATAGGTATTACTAACTATATATTATATTTTTATAGGTAGGAAATCAATGAAAGAATGATAAATTTAGTATGAATTTAAGCTCTTTTTAAAAGTAAATGCTTTGATAATATGAGAGCTGTTTTAAGCTGTAAATAAATCTCTTCCTTAACTATATATGATTGGCGATTAAAGTTGTTATATATATTTTTCACTATCATATATAACAAAAAATAAACAATGATTTAGATGTGGTATATGATTATTATTAATGTATTAGATGTGGTGAAAAATATCCATTTCTTAACTTATAAAAAACAAAGACTACTTATTTAATAAAGCTTTAATTATGTTCAGATGAAAATATTTTAATCGGTATATTCACCTTGTTTATTCAAAATTATATGCTGTATTTTGATAATAAAAGAGGTATCATTGAAGAATTATATTAGTAATATAAATTTATTGGATTTTAAAGGTATGTCTGAATGTATAGCATTTAACATTCACAGATAATGATATACTTTTGTTTTTATAAAATTTTGATAAATATTTTCTATGATTTATAATTTTGATAATATTTCTAAAGGATTCAGCATAAATTTTATTAAAACCTGCAAGATAATTTTTTTCCATTATATATTTGGTTTAATTATAGTTTTACATCTTATAATTTATCTGTAATTCTTTCAAGATTTTGATAATTGTAAATTATTTATTTATTAATTGTAAACATTATTTCTTTTGTTTGTATGATTTTTCTGAATCTTATACTTTTTTCATGCCAATGGCTGAGTGGTTAGCATTCCTGATTCCAGGGCTGTTGGTCTTGGGTTTGAATCCTGGCTTGGGAATGGATGTTTCTTTTCTCTCTTTGTAGGTGTGGTTTTGCAGCTTGTCCTTTTTTGACCTTGTGCCATAAAACCCAACCATTATAATCGGGTTTGTGGTTGTGTGACATGGGCAATGCTACTCGTCCCGTGAATTGATTCACAGGTGTCCTTCGGGTAACACTAAATAAATAGCAGTTTTTGGCCTTGTTGTGGGCAACGGGTCATCACTTAGTGCCCTGTCATTAGGAAAAATCATATTTTTTTCATTATTCTTCTAATTTATTCTTATACTATTTTCTTAGTCATTATATAAAAAATTTTTATACATGTGTGCATTTAAAAAAAATTGAATTAGTTACTTGTGTTCAATATTATCGATGTTGAGTTCATAAAAATATAAAGCAAACTTGCATTTAAATTTTTAAAATTCTGTTTTTAAGGAATCCATCAACCTCAAGATATCAGAGCAGTAGACATTCTTCCTTTGTTACAAGAAAAAATTGCTATTGTTTCTGGTCAGTATTTATTGTAAACAATTTCAAATTCCTTCATATTATTTTATTTATAAAAATACTTTAATTTTCTTTCTGTGATGTACTGTTTATATTATAAATATTACATTTCTTTGTTATTAAATTTACTTCTTAAAATTTTTTTGAGAAAAAGTTAAGTTTTTCAACATTTCGATAAGTTTTTTTAAAAAATTAATATTTTGATTAATTTTTTTTTTAAATTAATAAATATCTTTAGTTTCATATAATGGTTTGATTTTGACTTTGCAAAGTGCATAGAATTAGTTTTAAAATTTTATTAAACCAGTTTATTATTCAAAATTTGCACAATTTATAGTTTTATTATTTAAATTATTAAATTAATTTAAGGATGAAAAATAAACTTAAATGATATATTTTCATTGATAAAAATATCTTTTAAGGATAAAAATTCAATTTCTCCTCATTTTGAAAGGAAAAAGTTAACTCTGTTTCAGTAACAATGATATGTTTTATGTGTAATTATTTCAACATATATAATTGAATATTTATTGAGCAGACAATTTATTGAGGAAGTAATAAAATTTAAATTGATATTATATTTAAAGAACATTGTTTTGACTGATCAAACTGAAAGGAAGCATGTATAATAAAATACCTGAAAGTAGTACTTTTTAAAAAATGCTTAGAAATTTGATCGAAAAAGTTGCATTAACCAAAAATTTTTCACTTTTAACATTTGTATTCATACATTTTTTAAATATATATGAAAAAATAAAATATCATCCAAAAATAAAGGTAATGTTCTTGTAATAATCACCATTTAACTTAATTTTATCACAACTTTAGACTTTTAATTAGCTTTCATTTATGAATTTTCATGCTTTGTTTTAATTTTGAATGTGATGCAAGTTTCTTTTTGTTGGTTTGCATTAAATGAAACATATCAATTCTCAAAATTTTAAAACTGAGGGCAGCTGAACAGGTAGTGCTCTGTCCTTCAGTTTAACAGTTTTTGTGCTCAAATCTTACCGTAGGGATGGATATTTGTAGGGGTTTGAGATCTGCTTTAAACTATAGGTCGCAGTCTAATTTGCCCTTGTGTGCAAAAAATTACCATTGAAGTGACAAACTAAATCAAACTTAAAATCTTGATTTAAAAATAATTATAATAAAATAAATACTTTTTTATAATCTAGCTTATAAAATTAAGAAACTAATGTGCAACTTGTGTTACTTAACTCTATTAAAATTATATTCTTTTGTTTAAATTTTATGGTTTCTTGTTAATTGAAAAATCTCAGAACTCTAAATTTAAATCACTTTAGCATTTAAAGCTGTAAGTAAATAATATATTTCAAACATTATAAACTGTTCAAATTGCAAAAATAGATTTTATATAACTATTTATTTATTTTCTCCAGGTGGAAGGGATCGCAGAGGATGTCCTATTCTTTCATTTCCTGCTCGTACAAGGCCAGAACGGCTAAAATCGGAAGACTTAAGGAAGCTTTTACTGTATCTGTCAACAATACCATGGTAAATATTTTTAAATCTTTGCATAACAATTGCAAATTCTTTCTTGAAGATGAACATTGCATGATTAAGTTATATTAATGGAGATGAAAAATTATAATTTTACTGGGTTATGTAAAGTTAAATAAAAGCTCAAAGATTATGTGTTTATTAATTTCTCTTTTTTAAAGTTTTCTCTTGTTAGTCTCTTTGTATTAAGATTGATTTTTTTTTATTTTAGATTAAGCAAAAATGCTAATATGGTGTTTGTAGTATGCATATCTTAGAAGAATTTTTTATTTGATTGGATAAGAAAATTATTTTATGAATAATATTTCTTATACTTGAAACAAAAAAATAAAATAATATTTCTTATACTTGAAACACAAACTAATAAGTTACCCTTTTTAGTTTGTGAGTAAACAAAATTTGTCTAGATTTTTTATGGATTAAAAATTCTGACATATTTCTCATTTTTATAATTTTAAAGATAAAAATGTATATAAAAAATTTAAGATAATATTCATTGTCTGTGGAAAATATAATTCTGTTCATTGTGTGAGAAAAGTAAAATTAATCCTCAGCTTAAAAAAAAAAAATTCAGGTCAATAATTAATATTTCATTCTTAATTGTATTTTGAAAATTTAGATCATAAAAATTGATTTGATATTATATAAAAGTCCTTCATTTAAAATAAAATAAATTATTCTAATCATTAATTTGTTAGTATTCTAATGAGAAAATAGTGTGTTATAAAGCTTAGATCTATATCTCTATACTTAAAAATCTTGGCAACATTTTAAAAAAATGATTGGCAGAATTCGACAGTGCTCTAGTAATAATGCTATGATTTTCTGAGTAGGGTCTTGGTTTCATCCTAATCATTTTGAATAATGAGAAATGAGAATTGCATATTTGATTTCTGCAATCTATTGGAATGGATACGTTTGAATTTTCTGGTTTTCCTCCTTGTAACATAAAGACTGCTATTAGAAGATCTTCTGTCTGTGAAAAAATTTTAGAAGGCAATAATAAGTAGATAGTCAATATTACAACAAGCTGTGATGTTTAGCTGATTGCTATATAGTATAAAAATGAAATTATTAATAAATAAAATTTTGCAAATTCATTATTATCTTTTTCATTAGATTAACAAAAAGCAAAATTTTACTTCTGATTTTAATGCTTATACTCATTTCAATGCCAATATTAAAACCACAATGTATTTGATTCTGCTGTAGTTGTGTTTTAATGTGCTTTATATATATATATATATATATATATATATATAAAGCATATTTAAACACAACTACAGCAGTGTGTGTGTGTGTGCGCATGTGCAACTTTTAAACTAATTAATAAAATTTCTGAACTCTTTGTAAATTCTTTCTTTGATATTTAATTTTTGTTCATTAAAAGTTTAATATTTGTTTATAGTGAAGAAGCTGCTGATTTAGGCTTTTCTGTTGTTATTGATATGAGAGGTACAACGTGGAATACAGTAAAACCTATCCTAAAAGTTTTACAAGTAAGTTTTATTATACAAGTCAATTATTTTTTTAGGAACAATATTTTGTAGAATATTTAACATTGTTATTTTTTTAGGAAACATTTCCTGTAAAAATTCATACTGCCTATATTATAAAACCAGAAAATTTTTGGCAAAAGCAGCGCACAAGTCTTGGAAGTGCAAAATATAAATTTGAAGTAAGTATTCTTTTTTAATTAAATAATTATAATAATTAGTTATGAATTCTTTTCCTACTAAGTTACAGGATTTTTGTTTGCATAATGCTTTTGTTTATAAGTTTTGTAATCTTTAAATTTATTATAGTGGCATTAAAAATCACCTGAATATATGTATTTTAATATTAAATTTGTCCATATCTTATTTCAATAATAACTTCAAAGTTTAATCTTAGTACATACATATAATAAATAAATGCATACATGTCAACATTTATAATTTTTCTAGAAGTTTCGAAAATTTAATTGTGTAGATTACTAAACTATCTTATTTAGTAATTTTTGTAAAAAACAATTTATGAAAATATTTACTAGTATAATGAAAGCTGATTATACAAAAGAATCTAATAAGTTGTTTTTTTTTTTAAATTATCCATTAGAAGTTAATACATAAATTTATTTCTTCCGAAAGTGTTATTTTAAACTTTTCATTGGTATTTTTTTATGTTTTTCTTGTATTTCAAACTTAAAATTACATTATTTCTATAATTTATATGAATATAGATAAATTTAATTTAAAAAATTAAAAGATCATGTTTTTGTTTAATTTTGTTGTATTTGGCTAATATGTTAGAAGCTAAAACCTATTAAGCTTTATGTTATGTAAGATTAGTATTTAATTTAATTTATAAATATTTAAGAAATCATATCCATATATTATTATTATTATTTAGTAATTTGTATTGAAAATAAAATTTTTGTTATACGTGTGTCTCGAAAAAATTAGAACCATGAATTTGGAAATCTATACTATAATAAAAACAAATTTGTTTGCAAAATAATAAAAAGGAATTTGTAAATAGCATTTTTTTCATAAATAAATATATAAATATATATATATATATATATATATATATATATATATATATATATATA